>CM033450.1:24584067-25184067 GCA_019425755.1 Amaranthus cruentus | reverse complement strand
TTTTATTTTTCTCGTTATTGCAATCTTAAAAAGACAGAGAGTATAATTACCGTAAGACATAAAACGTTTGGGTTTTGGATGACACTCCACCAGATATACAACCACTTATTTTAATTTGGTGGTATTATACTATTATCCTTCTAATACTCCTAAATATCTGCTTTTACGATTTTTTTTTAAGTTTCTTAAAAACCAATTTATATTTTTCCATCTTTCAAAAAAAAAAAATTTTTTTTTTCCAGTTTGCTATTAGATAGTACTCCATCAATCAAATAAACTAAGTTACATATTCTGCTCCTGCTTGTTTAGAATCATTTTTGATATATGGTAATTTCGATTGACAATGCTTTGTTTAAATTTTATTTGATAATAAAACGAGAGTAATTGGCTGGATAGAAGAGAGTATAGTTTATAAAAGTATGAAGTATAAATTTATTTAGATTTAGTATATCTCATCTAATTTTTTCGTCTTTATCAAATTTTTTGCTTTTTATTCAATTTTATTTTTCTAAGTTAAATATATAAGAAAGATTCATCTATTGGCATTATTTGAACTTATTGGATTTTATTCAACTTATTTCTACTAAATAAGTCATACTAATAAGGCCTAAGTTTTCACTATTGTATATATTGAGGTATTTGACAATTAACTAACCGATAATTGTTTAATTGGTTGGTAGCATTGGCTTTTTAGTCTATTAATCGAGTTGTTAATGAAGATATTTGATAAAAAATAATTATTGATCGTTTGCTATTTATTAGTGAAAAATGAGTCAAAATGTCAAATATTAATGAAAAACTATTTAGGTGTTTTTAAATGACTACATTAACTTTTTAGTTCTCTTTTATTTTTTGACTAGTCAAGCGATGAAAAAATTATCTGTTAATTGACTTTAAAAGTCAGTTAAAAAGTTGACCTTAAGCCAAACAAAAAAACTACTACTCAAAGTAATTTTTTATTGACTTTTGGTTTTTACTTATTTTTCTCTAATAAACTATACCAACAAATAATTTTTACAAAACTACCTTTCCATTGAACAACGCATTTAAGGATAAATAAGATTATATTTTACTTATATATAATATGACTTAGAAATTTACAAGGAGCAAGCTCCTTCTCTCAGACTCTGCCATAGCAAGTCACAACATGATATTCGTTGTAAACCTCGTTTTTACCTTTTATTTGGTTATAATATTGATCAACTATTTCTTGGTTTCCTGCATTCCCATAGCTTTTGGTTGGTTTTACACCCTTTTGTAGGGTAGTATATATGTTTGCTGTTTGTTTTTGCAGATTAATCACCTATTCCCGAGCATTAAAGCATGCTAGAGAGCCGCCTAATATCCCCGAAGGCTGGAGGAAGCATGGAACAAAGCCGAGGAAGAAATGAGGGGAAGAGGTAAAAAGCAAGTCTAACCCAAGCAAAAATATTAAAAGTTAAGTTCGTTAGCTTCGAATCAATTGGTCACACATCGAATTCAAAGTTCTAACGAGCAAAAATGAGTATCCGAGATAGAATGTTGAATGATTGATCGTTCTATTGACCGAATCTTCCATTTATCACAGAAAATGCAGCAGCACAGCACAGATGCAAAATGTTGCCAACAAGTTTCCCTTAGCATAGCGTGCACTGTTTACAAAACACTATACTTCCTCCGTTCCATAATACTTGCTACATTTTACTTTTTACGTATTTCAATGTGCTATTTTATTTATTTATATATTGAATTATACAAATCCAAAAATTATAAAAAATTAATATTATGAAAGTATGTCATTACATGATTCAAACAAGATTCCACTTGACTATATTTTTACTTACACATTAGTCACAATATATAAAATAAACTTGAACGATGAATAGTGCAAAAAATCGAAATATAGCGAGTATCAAAGAACGAAAAAAGTATATAAGAACTAATTTAAATAACTAACTTATCAGCCAATACTTTTTAGGTACTTAAATCATCAAACAACACCTCCAATCAACATCTTTTGCCAAATAACAGTTATACTCGTTTTTTAATTTGGGCTTACCCGTTTTAATTACCTTAAAAGACTTTTATCAAAATAATTTAATTATTTAACCAAAATAATTTCCAAAAAAACACTTATAATTTATAAACTCCTACCAACTACTTTTAACTATGCATGTAAATTTGTCAACGGAAAAAAAGATTTTTATCATGATAAAAATGTCACAATTGTCACATTAAATGTAGACAAATAAAAAAACAAAAAAAATTTAATGAGTAGGAAAAGAATAAATGATATCGACGGCCTCCACGTAAAGTCATACGAAAAAATAGCAAAAACAAATGGCTAAGATTTTGCAACATGGCATTGTTAGGTTCGTATTTAATCTTAAAGACCCTCCAAAATAATAACATTATCATCATCTTCCTTTTTCCTCTTATTATTTCATTCCATGTGAGCACTAAGCAGCTGCTCCTCACTCATTTTTGTTCCTTTCTTCTTTACCCAGGTAACTCATATAATACTTTTTCTGTCTTTTTAAATTTGCGATAATTAATTAATATCGTGCCATGTGGCTTTATTTCTCTAATGACATTTGTAAAGAATATACTAATCTAATCTAATTATTTTATTAATATTTGTTTAATGTTACTTTTATCTTTATTATCATTATTTTGATTGGAATTTTATTTATTATATTATATTATATTCACTTTAATTACTTATGAGTTCATGATTAGTACTAAATTGACTTAAGTTTTTTTTTAAAATTAAATTATGTAGCTTATTTATTTCATGTGCTAATTTTGATTGGGGGATTGTTGTAAATAGGATATTTTGAGTTTGGTAGTTAAAAAAGTTTGTTGTTTTGAATATACTTAATTGGTTTATGTCCAAGAAAAGTTAACTTTTTAGGCACTAAGGCTAAGGATAGGATAGCATTCACATTTGGTAAGTCTTACAATAAATGAACAACTTCATGAAAAGTGAAAATTCCTGCATAAATATGCATGTTTCAATCAAGATAAATTTATGGTGTATCGTTTAATAATCAGCTACTCTTGTGAGAGATCGTTTTTCAAATAGACGACCTCAAAACAAAAGGCCCATATTATTATTTTCTCTCTAATTTGTATTAATTGGGCTATTTAGCCCTTATATCTAATGTGTCTCTAGGAAAGACCGTCTCTCATAATAATTTGTGTTTAATAATATAATATGTGGTACCCAGATCATAAATAGTGAGACATAAAGAATATATAATTAAATATATTATAAAATTCAGGCTAATTATGAGAGATTTTCTCTTTTACTCTATTATAAATTTGATTTGATTCTCATCATATACAGTAAGACTAATTTTCATTTCTGTTCTTGTACGTAGGAAATTATCTTTACCTCGAAATTAAAAAAGGGCAACATTATACTAAGTGGAAGCATAATAAAGCATTAGTATGGGAACTAAGTGGATGGCATTTGATACGAACAATAAGACTAATACTACAACTGAAATTGTACATGATGAAGCTAGTATGGCTAAAAGGGCAGCTGAATGGGGACTAGAATTGGTCCCGGCAGAAGGAGAAGCGACGTCGTCGAACTCCAATGTGGTGGTTCGAATCTCAGGGGATGTGAGCCAAAGCAAGAACTCGTCGGAGAGGGTGAATGTCGAGTCGAGACTGTCGGAAGATTCAAGTTCTAGAAGAACATCTTCGGAAAATTTTCCTAGAGTGTCACAAGAGTTGAAAGAAGCATTAGGCAGTTTGCAACAAACTTTTGTGGTTTCTGATGCTACTAAACCTGATTGCCCTATTTTGTATGCTAGTAGTGGGTTTTTTACTATGACGGGATACTCTTCTAAAGAAGTTATTGGACGCAATTGGTAAGTAACATAACCGTTTTGATCATAGTTACACTTTTTCACACGACATATCAGAACTAACCATTAGCATTTTAAAAAAGTACATAATATATCATATATTGTACATAACTAAGACTTGTTGGGTATTTGGTAAACAAAATTAATTTTTTTTTAGGAATTATTGAATTTTTTTTAAACAAAGGTTTGTAAAATAGGAAAAAATTCAAGACCATGTTTAATAGAACGTTGAGGGCTTATTTTTGGTCTTGTGTGGTTAACTCTAAGCGTAATTTTTTTAAATTTGAGATCCTCTAGAGTTTTAAAGTAATTATATATGGAGTTATTAAAATCTAGACCATTTATCATAACATCAATGGCTAATAATAAGAATCAAGATTATAAATTGAAACTAATTTCATCACTACCACCATCTCTCTTGATTCGGTTTCTATTTCCCTTGTATTGACCATTAATTATTTAGATTATCACAAATAACTGTGAGAGATAGTCTTTTTTAGAGACGCATATATATATTTGCAAAATAGCTCAGTTGATTCTAATTAAAGAGAATATAAGATTGTGGATATTAAATTTCTGAAAAAAGGAATGTGGACATTAAAAAACTTTAATCCTAATAATTAGTATAACCGCGTTTGGACCCATTTGGAGCCGCAATTATTTTCCCGCTAGTGGAATTATGTGTAGAAACTTGAAACCCAACGACCAAAAAACCCAAAAACCCAAAAATTCCAGTTTCTCCATGTAAATTGGAAACAACAAAACAATGTGGTTCTACCATTTCCACCTTGCAATTTTCATTCTCTATCTTAGTCTTACCACATCAAAAAATATTGAATCTTTTTCATTGATCGTCATTGTTAGTCTGTGCTTGTTTGTTGCAGTCGATTTCTGCAGGGTCCAGAAACAGACCAAAACGAGGTGGACAAGATAAGAAAGGCAGTGAAAAATGGATCCAGTTATTGTGGAAGGTTGTTGAACTACAAGAAGGATGGTACTCCTTTCTGGAACCTTCTTACTATCACCCCTATTAGGGATGATCAAGGTCGTGTCATCAAATTTATCGGGTACTTCTTTTTCTCCCTCTTAATGCTTTATTTATTATCCCCTTAATTATAATTTGTGGGTGCTTGTTATTTTTGTTATTTTTGGTTTATTTTTTTTTTGAGAAACTAACTAACTAAGTACATTTGATTTGGATGATGATTGTGAAGATTGTTGAATTACTTTTTACAATTAGTTGTAATTTTGATTGAGATAGTTAAATTGGGTTTTTGAAAGATTCCATGTAAGATTAATGCGGATGCGTCAAATACAAGTAGTAAAGAGGAAAAGGAAGGCTAATTTATGGCTCAATCAATGAGCTAAACAATATGCAAATGGATGATGAATAGAGCAACAATAATAAAGCATAAATAGCATTGACACAAAGATTACATGGTTCACCCAACTTAGGCTACACCCACGATTAGCTAGAGTTGTATTGATAATGTTTTTAAAAGACAATGATCGAACTTGATAGGAATTGCAATGGAGAATGATTTCGGAGGAGAGAGGCCAATACATCATATAGAGAAATAAAGAGGCAAGCAAGGTGGCTTTTGATGAGACTTTGGCTTACGAAACTATCCTAGGGTATGTAGGTGTTAATACTTAGTAGGGCATTGCACGAAATCAGTGCAGATACACCTGCTGCTCTGCTTGCTCATTCAAGCACACAATTGCTCGTTCGAGAAGTTACAAGCTTGCAACTTCTATTGCATTTTCTTGCTTCATCAACGTGTACCATGGTCTCCCTTTGATCCTATAATCTCCTTACACTTGTACCAAATTGATTGAAGCCTTGCTCCTCAAGGTGTACATCATCCGATGATTACTCTTTGATGTGTACCATGTTGTTTCTTTCATGACCAATCCCACATGCACACTTGAGTCCTTCTCTTCCATGCTAACCAATTTAATTAATTATATAAATTAAGTTAATGCTTGGTGAACTAAAGTCACCCATTATTCTAACAATATTAATTTTACATGTGTTCTTGTTTGGTATTGTATTTGGTTTTTACTATTGAGTTAATGATAATTATGAACTTCCCCAATAGGGTTTTCTTTTGCATGAAGTCCCTACATGTAAGGAAAATGTAATTCAGGAATACCTTGAGGAAGAAACTGTAGTTAAGTTTGTTGCACATCTTGAGCTTTTGCTACCAGGAGAGCCAATTTGAATATTTGTGGGGGCCTTGTGTAGATCCTTAAACATAATTCTTGTGAACTTATAAAAACCAATCAATCATTTCATACTTTCAAGTTTCAATGAATGAAAATTGGTTGAAAAAGTATTACCCTTCTAAAATACTTCATTAGTGATATATACATACTCGATACTCCTTAAATTTGGGGATCTCGAGCCATTGCTCACTATGCTGCGCCTCTAAGGCTATTCTGGTTCTGAGGTTCAAATCATATTGTGGGTAGGTGGGTATTTGGTTGTAAGGCCTGTAGTTGGGGCCCTAAGCGAGGACAACTGGAGTGTTTCATCTTTGCCTTTATAAAGAAAATTCAAGTTCTTTCTCTGTGTTTGTTTGATTTGTATACAATTGAGTGGAGCATTGATCTCCAATGTCTCTAACCCACTTTCACATGATTCACTAATCTCCTTGGAATTGCGCATGAAAAGCGAATTGTGGTCGGTCTTGCGCTATTTTATGGTCATTTTGAGTGAATTGCGAATTAAATGTTACCCTGCTCTAACCTAAGGTCAATGTACCAAATGCACAAGTGTACTTCACAAATGCTTGTGGCAAAGTCGAGATAATGCTTTACTCTATGCTTGTCATTTCATAGTTTTTGTTTCTGTTTGGATTTGCCTTGTTGAACTTATAGACTCTCTATAAACATAAGAAGCCATGCCATAAGCATATAGTTACAGAAGAAAAGGAAGAGACATTTGTTGTAATTTGTAATCCTCAAGAAATTTCTCTAAAAGCTTTGTGCAAATTTGGACATGAGTCCTCTAGAAATTTTGGATTGCAGTATTGATGACTACACATGTCAAAACTTAATTTGATCCAAAATTGATCCGGAGCCCGTTTGGAAAATAGTGGGTCATAACCTAACATAGCCCGAAAGTAACGGAAAAAATTAGGTCAAACCTGACCATAACCTCACCTGACCGTTTTGACCCGTTTTTTTAATTTGTCAATTTTTTTCAGCTCTATGTCATCTTTTTTAGTTAGAACTTGCTATATTTCTAGTCAGTTTTTTATATTTTGAGTCAACATTTATATGTTGTAGCATTAAAATCGGCATAGTGATCCTTTTTATAAGAAAATGTAATCTGTAAAATTTAAAAATTTAGTTTGTTTATGTTTTGGGAAAATAATTAGTGGTAAAATGGCTGATAGAACATTTTATGTTGTAATATTAATTAGGTATTTTGGGCAATATCTTGGCTTTACTTCTGAAACTTGTAGATTCCTTGTGAATTGTAAGTTGTAACTATAAATGACATATCCTGGGTTGTTGAGGATTTCAAGAGTGCAATCGTTAATGTGGTCTAATATATACTTCTGAATTAAAAAAATCTTTTTGACTTCGTTCCAACAGAATGCAGGTTGAGGTCAGTAAATTCACGGAGGGAATAAATGACAAGGCATTACGTCCTAATGGCTTGCCTAAGTCATTGATCCGCTATGATGGTAAAAGATTGTTAAATACTATTGTTTTCCTTGCTTGTTTCTCATGCTGTACATGTATTGTCACTGAGAATTTTTTGCTTACATGTCTCTGATGCTTCAGCTCGTCAGAAGGAAGCAGCCATAGGTTCAATAACAGAGGTTGTTCAGACTGTGAAGCAGCCTCGCTCTGTTAGTCAATCTCTAACTATGAGTAATAAGGATACTGGCAAGGGAGAGGTTGCCAGAAAGTTAGATCTCGACATGCTGCCCAAATCTGCAGAAATTTACAATATGGGAACTCCAGGCAGCTTGTCAACTCCCGGTAGGCTGTCAACTCCTGGTAGACTGACACCTCATTCTGATGACTTAAGTAAAGATGGAGACAAGGGCTCTAGAAAATCAGCACGCATTTCCTTATTGGGGTGAGTCTATGCATTTGAAGTTCCTTATGTTTCAATTTCTATACTGTTGCCTCACTATTTTCTACAGTCTTGAAAAAGCTATCTGGTATGAAAATTTTCTTCATTGTAACATTCTTTAGGGTTCTCAACACAATTTGATTGGTCATCATGTTTTTTATTAGGTTGATGTTCAAAAGGTTGTTTCACATAAGGCTTGTTTTTTATCTGAAGGTTTAAACGGAGATCTTCAGTAAAGCATGAACGACAACCAAGTCTTGAGCCGGAATTTCTGATGCCAAAAGACATAGACCCTGCTGACAGTTGGGATCGTGCAGAAAGAGAAAGGGATATAAGACAAGGAATTGATCTAGCCACAACATTGGAACGTATTGAGAAGAATTTTGTGATATCAGATCCGAGGCTTCCAGATAATCCAATTGTATGTTTAGGTCTACAAAAGAAACCTTCTGTTGTCTGGTAGTTATTCTATAAATTAGAGATGCTAGGGGTTGTCTTCGTTCAGTGTGAATCAAACATTTTAAATTTTTCACGGAGCATCTTGGATTATATGCTGAGCAATTTTGTCATTTTCAATATACTATCCTGAATGCTTATTTATTTATTTATTTATTTATTATTTTTTAATACAGTATCTAAAACTAAGAGTCCATTAGGCTCTAGTATTAAAGCTTTACTGCTTTGGGCATGCTTGGGTTGGTTGTAATTCATTAGGATAGCGATACAAGAGAAAATAAACTGAACTACTGAAGGGTAGTAGAGTGGTTGTAATGAAAATAAAGGTGGGGTTTAAAGGAAAATTAGAAAGCAGGGAGTGGGAACTATTGATATGGGGAATAAGTGATGGTAAGTATTACAACCTTAATGACGGAACTAGTTCCCAAGGCCTAACCTTCTTTGTTTGTCATATCACTACTATAAGTCATTCACCAACATTCTATCCCCTTTATGATGAACTCTATGTATCTTAACTTTCATTAGTTCGACTTTTATTGGCCCTGTGATGCATTAATCCTAATTTTTACATTGCGTTATCATCAAAATTTGGAGGCTTCCAGGATTGTCAATGGGTTGATAAGTGCTGGTTTGATCTACTGTGCAGATATTTGCATCAGATAGCTTTCTTGAATTGACAGAGTATACAAGAGAAGAAATTTTGGGAAGAAATTGTAGGTATGTATTATTCAAATCCTTTTGTTCTTGTCTTTCCTTTTTTGTTAGAAGTTTATTTCTAGGAAGTAAATGTATTTTTGGATCATTATTTGATGATTGGACTGGCAGTAGGTGGCTAGTGGTGGTTTTTATGCCTGGGCACAGGCAAATGTATGCAGAAATAAATCCAGACAAACAAACTGAAGCAGGGGAAAGGTTTTATTTTCCATACAATAAGCGCTTCGAGTGGCTATCACTCCAAAAGGCCAAAATGGCTTACAAAAATACACACAATATTAGCCTTTCCTATTCATTCTATATATACTCTTGCTGCTTCATTTTACCCTAAACATTCCAATACATTTGACACAATTACAGCTTTGTCCATGTACTGCTATTCTCAAAACAACACATCTGTCCCTCTACATTTCCCATATTGTTTTTGAGACTATAGTGCCCTTCCTCGCTTGCTTGTCATGTCTATGCCTGGAGTAGGTGAATTTCAATGGAGTTTGCTGACTTGGTTGTGCTGGTATTATTTTCCCATGATTTGTGGCTGATGTGGATTTGGCTTATGTTATCTTTTTAACTTTGTAGGTTCCTTCAGGGACCTGAGACAGACCAAGCTACTGTCCAAAAAATACGAGATGCTATTAGGGAGCAACGGGATATTACAGTTCAGTTAATTAATTACACCAAAAGTGGTAAGACTATACATTTCGTTTGTATAAATACCAGGCTATAAGCTTAGAAATGTTTATTAATATGATTGACAATCTACTGCAGGTTGAATACTTCTTCTTCAGCTAATTAACTTTCTGATACTTGTGGTTTTCAGGGAAGAAGTTTTGGAACCTGTTTCATTTGCAACCCATGCGAGATCAAAAGGTAATCCTACAAGATTAGTATGTGATATTTTCTATTATTGGGATAATTATATATAAAACTGAAATAAGATCCTCTTTGAAAATTACTTTTGGACCAGAAATTTATTTCTTACTCCATTGATTTATGTTCCCTGAATCTTTTTATCTAGGGGGAGTTGCAATATTTTATAGGTGTGCAACTAGATGGAAGCGATCATGTTGAACCATTACGCAATCGCTTGTCAGACCAATCAGAACAACAAAGTGCTAAATTGGTATGTCATTTTGTATCTAATTTGCCGTTTTCAGTGTCATGCCTGATGTGATTTCTCAAGACATGGCATGGAAATCAGTTCTTGGTTCTTGATATCTCAGCTAACATTGCACTACTATTTTGTTGGTCATGCCTCATGTGATTTACCGTTTTTTAAATATGAAATATTGCATTCCCTTTTTAAGCATCAAAGTTTAGAGCTTCAACTTGACGACCAAATTTTCAGGTGAAAGCTACTGCAGAAAATGTTGATGAGGCTGTTCGGGAACTTCCTGATGCCAACTTGGTAAGGTACCTTTTTTCTGCATTGTTAGATTATTGATCATTGTCATATCTCCAGCATTTTCGGAAAAGTCATTTGGCCCATCCCATTACTTGAAATAATGATGTTTTTTCATTCATATGAAGAATTTTAGTTTGTTAAACTATTTAGATTTTAGACATTTGAAGCATGTGTTTTCTTGTACATTAAAAAAGTAAACTTCGAACATAAATGTTAATTTCAACATACTTGGACTATTCCAATAATTTATATTGACTTCTTGTTTTAGAAGCTTTTTAACGTAACTTGGTTTTCCAGAGGCCAGAAGACCTCTGGGCAATTCATTCTGTACCTGTCAACCCAAGACCTCATAAGAGGGGCTCCACCTCTTGGAATGCAATCCAAAAGGTATTTTTAGGGCAATATAGTTGTAGTGTTGTCCTTTCTTTCCTTCAATTTTCGAGGATCTTTGAAAGTATTTCAACACTAATACTATGTTACATATTTTTTGGCATTCTAGATTACTGCAGCTGGTGAAAAAATTAATCTGGATCATTTTAAGCCAATAAAACCATTGGGTTGTGGTGATACTGGCAGGTACTGTAGGCTTTTGATAAAATATTTTAGAATGCTTTCTCCCATTATCACTCTATACTTCCCACAGCTGACAGCTCCTGCACTTGCAAGTTGCAATAATATTTCTTGTTTGAACTCGTATGACAATTGGTATTCTTAAGGATTGCTTTTTATATGTCAATGAAAAGGCCATTATCAAAGCTGTTACACTCATAAGATTATGTCAACGGACTAAGTTTGATATAGCGCTTTTTGCGACACATTGTAAATCACTATCTTAGAGCTAACAATCGAATAATTTGCCAACCACTGGTCTTAAGAGTGAGCACCAAGGGTATCGACCATTTCGTATGTTCTTTCCTAACAACATGACAGTAATTTAAAGGTTAAATGAGTTAATCTCCATTTTAGAAGGGGTGGATGATGGGGGATACATAAAGGTAGTATCTTCAAAAAAATTGTATAAAGGGATACTGCTGAAATGACTCCCTTTTACTCGCTAAAGGTCAAGTGTTCAAAGAAAATTTTCGAGAATTAGAATAGCTTGAGTCCCAAAATTGATGTCAGGACTCGCACCTTAATTGTCTTAGTTCTCAATGTAGTGGCACCCTAATTATTTGCAGTCTGTAGTCGGTGAACGCAATCAGTAGTGTGACAACTATTTATTTGCAAGAAACTCTTGTTTACAATCTCATTGCAAGATGTTCTTCCAGGAGGAGAGAAAGAGAGCTGATTCTATGTGATTACTAAGTAGTAATTGTTTATATGCTCAAATATCAGTTTATACTCAGATCATTTTTTTTTTGCCAAATTGACAGTCTACTTTTTATTTCAGAATTTAAAATATTTACTCCTATAAACATTTGACGAATGATCAAATCATGTATAATATTTGTCATGGGTGTCCCTCATGTTGATTTGTTTTAATTCATGTAACCGACTTCATATGTTGGGACTAAAGCTTTGTTGTTGTGGTGGTCTTATTATCTGATTAATGATAAATTGGATTGTATGCGCTATGCAGCTTATTTACCCGACTACCTTTGTGTTTTCTTTTTGTAGTGTTCATTTGGTGGAGCTGAAAGGAACAGGAGAATTGTTTGCGATGAAGGCAATGGAGAAAGATGTTATGATAAATCGTAATAAGGTTTTTCACCAGAAACAACATTGTTTCGAATACTTGTTTTCTGATCACGTAGATGCAAGTTATCTAGTTATTTTTATTTAGTTCTTGCAAATTTGCTGGGTTATCGTTGGAACCTTTTGTTTCTCTAGTCTGATAACTAATATGAACCATCTTGCATTATGAATTGCAGTTACTTGTGCTGTCATGTCATTCCTCATACTTTTGATGTGCTTCATTCGGTTCTCTCTCTATGTTTGTTGTTTGTCTGTCTACTTGTGTTTTGAAATCGCATGCATGTGATTAGTATTATAAAATTAGACCTCATTTTAACTTGCTCGAGATTTGGCCTAGGCTAGTTATCTGTGTGGTTGAGACCTGAGAAAGTTTAATTGATAAATTTACTTATTAACTGAAGTAACCTTATGTTACAGGTCATAGCGACTTGTTTGTAGTGGATCAGAGGCATGATGTGATGTATATTATGGTTACAACAAAAGACGCTCTTTCAATTTTTTATTTTGTTTATCGGAAACAACCTTTTTGTTAGTTTTATTACTAAAAGCGTATGGGTGCGTATATCCGACCCTCTCAAACCCCATCCTAAGTGAGAGCCACTTAATGGCTTTGTGGTGATGGAGTGGTAAGACATTTACAAGGATGCTGGAGATACGTCTAGTAGGCTTTTTGAATGAACCTCTTTGGCCTTTGCTTTCTTCCCTAGACGAACTGTAATCTAGGTCGATCACCTTTAATCAAAGTTCATATTCGATCCATTCGCTCAAATTTCGATCTTCACAATAGAAGAGAATGGTAGTAGAGGTGAGTATCGTAATGAGAGACTCCACAACAGCTACAACTCTTTGTGTGCTTATATTGTTCTTTTTCCCTCCCTTCTCTCAGACTTCAGGGGTTGGAATTTGACCTTTTTTTTTTCCTTTTCTTATTCTAGCTGATGGCATTGTAATAATATCCTCTCCTTGCCATGGCATTGGGAGTATTTATGAAGGTTTTGGATATGGAACAAGAAATGAGGAGTAGAGTCTATTATGAAATTTGCGCATGACTTGTTATTAGTTAACACGTGGTATACAAAGTGTGAAAATGGTGACTTATAGAAGTTTGTTAACCAAATGGCATCTCCTTATTGGATTTCTGTATCGCATTTATTATATTTGTCTAGAAGTACCTAAAGTACTTGCTAATTCTTCACAGGTTCACCGTGCTTGCATCGAACGGGAAATTATCTCTTTGCTGGATCATCCGTTCCTTCCTACATTATATGCTTCTTTTCAGGTAATGATATACGTGTCATGATGCTACTCTAACCCCCATGTTAAGTCTATAAGTTTTCATTCTATATTCTTGACATAAATTGTAATATTAATGACAATGATGATATTAAAATAAAGACTCTGTGTTTGGAAACCAAAACTCTGTTGCTTTTTAGGATGAATTACGTATGTTTCTAGGGCAACTAATACTTTTTGGAGCACGAGTTTTCACTGTATTGGCACGTCAAATTCCCATTAATACAGTCCTTTATCTGTATGTTACCAGTAAACCTTTAAAATTGATCCTTGTTGTTGGGTGTTGATGAGCATTCAAACCTCTGATATAATACCATGTCCTAGAAAAACATGGAAAAAAACTGTGCTTGCGAATGTGTTTTGCGGAAACAGTCATAGTTTGCAGAAAATGACTATAACGAAGTAAAAATGCAAACCACGGCTGATGTCGATGTTGCTTGAGTTTAGAAAATTTATCACTTAGGGGTGTTGAACTTATTATTGCATTTTTGTTGTTGAACTACTATTATTATGCAATCATATGCCCATAGCTATAATGGTTGCACTATATGAGGTGCTTATAGTGCATACTTAACTTAAAATTTTTTTGCTAAAGTTAATTAACTTATTAGTTAATTTTTTTTAACGACCAAGATTATGAGTTACCGTAATTTAAATGATCTATAATAATGAATATTAATGGGTATTTATGGAGTTTCAATGGGGAGACAAATAACGTTGTAAAGGTGAAATTTCAATGCGGTGTTTTGACCTTGAACTCATGCAGTGATTTAACGCGGTGACAACTCTCAAACAGATTACATAACGGGCATTAAGTAATGTAACGGGAGAGTTTTTATTCCATGCCCAAAAATGAGGCCTCATTTAAAAGTGTTAAGTAATATATTGAAATTTTATGGACACTCATTGATGCATTTTGGTGTTTTTTCTTACACAATGGTTTGACAAATTCTAACCTGCTGCAAGGTTATTTTATAAAACAGTTGTTTGCTTAAATAAGATAATTTTACTCATCTAAATTCTATAATGTTGATCACATTAGTAACCCTTGTAATGATTTTCTCAATCGGGTTTATTATATTAACATATTTGTATCTCCTCAGACTTCAACACATGTTTGTCTGATCACGGACTTCTGCCCTGGTGGAGAGTTATTTGCTTTGCTTGACAAACAACCAATGAAAATATTTAAAGAAGATTCATCCAGGTGAGCTATCAATCAAACCACTTTAGCATGCTTTATTCACCCTTCCACTGTCCCTTGTTTTACATAGGAAAACAGTATTTGATTTTTCTGTTATATATTTATAGTTAGAGTTATCATCGTGATTTGTGGCATTGGAAACTCAATGTTTCTTATGTGTCTTAATGTTCAAATGTTCACTTCGCCAAAGTTCATCATTTGTGAAATTAATTGATCATATTCGCATAGGGATTTTCTGTTGCACTCATTGCTTATTTTTTAGACTGCAATAACATTTATATTTCGGTTTTGAAACTGTTATGTTTCTTCTATTAAATTTGATTGAGATCTCATCTTCAGGTTCTATGCAGCAGAGGTTGTAATTGGACTGGAGTATCTTCATTGTTTAGGTATAGTTGAGAATGTGGATCTTGCTTTATTGCTTTGTATTTGTTGGTCAGTGTTTCTTGTATAAATCTTACTGTATCTCTTTGAAAGTAAAAGAAATTAGTTTCGTGAACAACCCTCTATGATATTGTTTACGGGTGATATTCTGTACATCTGGGTTTCTTAGGGGACGTGGCTCATGAATGGAAAATTTTCCTTTTACTTATGGTGATAGCGAGGTGAATATTCGGTTTGTTCACCTGAGAGGCCTTTTAGTTGACGAGTTAAATACTTATTTCCGTAATTGAGTGTCTTTCTGTTTTATATGGCCGCAATTTTATTTGTCATACTGTCCTTAGTCTGCTTATTGTTGATGGTATGCTTTTATAATGTGCGAACAGGTATCATATACCGTGACTTGAAGCCTGAAAATATACTTTTACAGAAGGATGGGCATGTTGTTTTGACTGACTTTGACCTTTCATTCTTGACTGCCTGCAAACCTCACGTAGGTTTTGTCAATGATTATTGTTTATCATCAGGCAAATGATTTGATTGTTATCAAATGCTGAAGTTATCTATCATATCTTATGAAATAATTACCTGGTGGACAGATAATAAAACCTCCACAGCCGAAGAAACGAAGATCTCATAGTCAACCACCTCCGACATTTGTAGCAGAGCCAGTTACTCAATCTAACTCATTCGTTGGAACTGAGGAGTACATTGCTCCTGTAAGTTTATTTTCTTTTTAATGCCCCTTTAGCAATAAACTGATTATTGCCTTTGAGTTGCTTGACTTTGTTGGCAAAACCTCTTAATTTATTTACTTTTTATACCTTTTCAATGAAAGTCTTCATTAAAGATGCTGTCAAAGATTTATATTTTTTTGGTTTCAGATATTATAAACTAGAGTAAATGTCCCGTTACATAAAGTGCAATGCTTATATATGCATAGTTGCAGATGATGCTATCAAGGGTCAATTGAAAATAATATTTTTGTTTTTACATGGGTAAGGTTGCATACATTTGCCCCCAAATCCTGTTGGTTGGAAGCCACTTGTAGCATTGGAAAACTTGGGATAACGGAATGTAGTACCTTTTCTATAAAAGAAATTTATGCAATCTGTCCTCATTTTTTCTGTTATAAATTATACATGCTCAAATTTGGGGATGATGTTGATTCATCTACTAGTGATGTCGTCTACTCTGATTTTCTTTGTTATAGCTTCCGGATGTTGCTTACAAGTTCTAATAGCCTACATACTTCTTTTAAAAAGGTCTTACACTGTTACACGTCTTCTGTATTTTAGGAAGTTATTACTGGAGCAAGCCATACTAGCGCTATCGACTGGTGGGCTTTAGGTGAGTATCTTCAACCTTGAGTGGTTTTAATTTCCAGTAAACAAACTATCATAGAATATCCTTTTACTTTTATTACTCTCCAACTTGCGTCACCATGGAGCTCAATTCGGGTCTTCTAGGAAGGTTAGGTAGCATTCCGCTCATTCACAGGTTCTTGAATCGTTATAACCTCATTGCACCTAAACCAAGAAAACTTTCTCATTAATCAAGCTTAAACCGTATACTGACTGCTCGTATGATCCTATACATGATGAAATATCTCCAAAATAAAATACAACTTGGATGTAGATATATTGAAATGAAAGGAGAAAAGAACTCTTGTGACCATTAGTGCTGGGATTCTTCGTTGAACCCTTAGTCATTTCAAGGTGCATCTTGTATGGTAGAGATATCATATTTGTAGAATGTTATTATTGCTGTCCGTTCTTCCCAGCCTTTGCCATCAACTTTGATCTACACGTATTAACCGAATAAACCAATAAGACCAAAGTTTTTGTGATTGACTCTGGAGGGGGTCAGTGGGTCATTGCCAGTGGCGGATACAAGAAAAAAAGAAGTAATGTGAAAAAAGTTATCAAGTATAACGCACTTCATGGGTTTCAAACCCTGGTCACTCACGTGGAAAACAATAAACTAACAAATTCATCAATGATATATTTACATATACTAGATTTTATTTTGGATTTAAGTGATGTCAACTGACGTCAATGACTACACACTAGTTCCACAGTGACTGCCGGGGCCTTGGCAAATTTGTCAAAGGTTGACATCTTGTGTGTGAAAGATTTCCGATTCACTTCCCTTTATTATCCATCTAGCTCTTTTGATAATTCATATCTTATGTACCACTGTCGGATCCTGTAGTTTTGTGCTATTGCTTACTACTTTCAACTTTAGTGGCTTTCCCTTTCTATGGTGCTCGACCATAAATCTAACAGTTTTTGCTGCTCCCAGGCATATTGTTGTATGAGATGCTTTATGGACGTACTCCTTTCCGAGGGAAGAACAGACAAAAGACATTTGCGAACATCTTGCACAAAGACCTCACTTTTCCAAGTAGCATTCCGGTAAAAACATTGTTCCAGGCTTGTTAGTCGTTATTTGCGATTTCTTTGTCTTCAGCTATATTTCAGGGGGTGTTAGTAAGACCCGAAATTAGAGGAGACCATATTCTAAGGACAACTTGTGTTTTTCAATATTTCAGGTAAGCCTCCAAGCAAGACAGTTGATCTATGCGCTATTAAGCAGGGACCCTGCTACCAGGTTGGGATCCCAAGGGGGAGCCAGCGAAATAAAAGAGCATCCTTTTTTCCGTGGAATAAACTGGCCTCTGATTCGTTGCATGGTAACGCTTTTCACATCGCTTTTTCTATCTCGAAAAAACTTTGTTCTGCTCTCTATAATGGTGGAAACCCGAAGACTTGGTGTTAACGTTTCATGTCTTGCTTATAGGATCCTCCACCCTTGGATGCGCCTCTTCAACTGATCAAAAAAGATCCAAATGCAAAAGAAGTTAATTGGGATGACGATGGAGTCCTTGCTTGTCCAATGGACTTATTCTAGGTATGTTTTTGGCCAAGTAATGACTTCGTTATGACAAGGATAAAACTGCGTACATATGACCTTCCCTAATTTCTCCTAGAAGAAATTGATTTGAACCGAGGATTTCTTATTGTTAGAGTATACAACATATCTTGGGTCCTCAACCATAAGCTTAAACGTTTTGTTGAGTTGGTTCCTTGACTTGGTATCAGAAGCCATCGTGACAAAAGATCATGGGTTCGAATCTCAATCACGTCTCATTTAAAGCGGGATATTGAACATTAGGTATGAGGAGGGCTGTGTTGCATCCATACTTCTAGCCCAAAGGGCTCGCGTGTGAGGGGGCGTGTTAGAGTATATAACATATCCTGGAGCCTCAGCCATCAGCTTAAGCTTTTGGTTGAGTTGGTTCCTTAACAGTTATATCCCTAATTGTATCTCATTCATCATTGCCCGCAATCGCATGTTGTGTAGACTTTATCAAAGTAGGTTGATGTGTGTTTCATATGTTTATAGCAGGCGCATCGGTGAAGCTCATATCATTGGAGAAGAAACCGTATGATTGAATAAAAGTTTTGAGATAATGTACATAGAGGAAGAGGTACATACTGAAGTAGGATTTTTAGTGTTGTATGTATTTCTAGTGAATAATACTTTTGTATATGTATATTCATATTCATTTTCTGTTCAAAAACTATATAACATTTGTAAACTCAAAGATCTCTTCCGTGTTCCATGTAAGTTATGATATGATGTATAATTTTTTCATCTCCTTAATAAGCTTGGCTTATACCCATCGTCGACAAATGATTTATCATAGGGATGAGTTGTGTTCCTCGGATCTCCATTTTTTGATCACTACATTTCTTTCTTTTATGTGAAGATCTCCGTTTTATGATAATTACATTTCTTTCTTTTATCTGAAAATATTCTGAGAGAACCGTAAGGATTAGAACAAAACAAAGAATAGTATCAGGATCCAACTCATGTCATAAGGTGTCTTCATTCTTTGCCTTCGCCCTTTTACATATCATTTTTTTACTTGGTTCTTATCTAGTTATTTTATTTTATTTTATTTTATTGTATTTGTATATATTTTATTTATTTTTAATTATATGTTTAAGGGTCAAACTTGTGTGATAAGATGCAAGCTTGCGGTTTCAATTTCACTCAATCTTTTCAATTGCAAAATTATGTCTTTTTGAGGATCTTTTTTGAGTTGAGGGGTTTTTTGACCGCATCCTCTTTTATGGGTGTGGATTGCCGCCTTCTTTTTCTCCCCGATTTCCTATAGACGGGATACACATGGGACGATGATGATGTCATTAACTAACCACAACCATGGATCTTAACATCTCAATATTGTGATCCTAAAGAGTATTATGAAAATTTCTTTCCAAAACAGAATAACTAACAAAAAAAAACACATTTCCCCATTTTCACTCCTCTTACAAAGCCTCCATTTTGATGCTTCTAACAATTAAAAAACCTCATTACATCATACTATAATAGAGATAAATACTCTATCCTCAACCCAAAAGTCCAAAACCCAAACAATGTACGATAAACAATGTATGATCTTCTTAATTCTTATTCCTTCCCTTCCCTTCCCTTCATCAATAGCGAATACTTTGGGTTTTAAGTTTGTACCAAATCTATTCTTGACTACATTATTTGATTGTGGATTTGAATTTGATGAAGAATATCGTTACTTTAACATTTATGTTTGATAACATGTGTGATTCGACCATCTATGAATCTTAAACAAGGGAGAGGTTTTTGATTTTTCAAATAATAATAATCACGAGAATCTAGGTCTGGATCTGTCTAGGTTATGACCCAGATTATTATTTAGTAAAAACTTATTAGCGTTAAATTATGTAACACATAAGACGTATAAATAGTAGCCGAGTTAATTAGCAGTTATCATAAAGGTAGGTAGTGAGTATAAAATCTTCTAAATCCCTTTCAATTTCATCAGTTGTATACGTACATAATTATATAGTAGTAGCATTTATTTTACAAATTTTGTGTGAATTGCCTAATTAATACTCCAATATAGTAACATAATGACTATCCTCATCGAGTGTATGTGCAAGTCAATGCTCCTGAGCCCAAGAGTATCCCATATCTACACGAATGGGCCAGGGTAAGATTACGTGACGAATTGTCACAGATTAATAGTATGCTCTATTTTCTAGTGAAGCTTTTGATTTTTATAAGATGGTTAAATCCATCCAAACTGAATGTAATTTAGGAGCATTTCTCAGCATTACGTATCCCATCAAACATGAAATTTGCACTTTCTTTTCATGTTTCCAAAACCAACTCCAAAATTTCAAAACGAAACATCACTCCTTGGAACAACATTCATATATAAATTAAAATTTCATGTATTATTTACGAACAACAAATGAACACCTATAAAATGCATAAGCGAGCCACACTGATTGTCTTCATCCTCGTCTTCCTCGCATTAATCCAGCACACTATTAAGTGCCAAGCCCACAAAACGATTCGTATAACAGTAATAAATCATTTGAGTGAAAGGAAAGATCTTCAAATTCACTGCAAATCGAAAAACGACGACCTAGGAGTGCATATTCTCCAATACGACGAAGAATATGAGTTCAGATTCAAGCCGAATTACTGGCTCACGACATTGTTCTACTGTGGGTTTGTATGGGATGAAAAACTACATTGGTTTGATATCTATATTTACGAAAGGGACCTGTATTGTTCGAATAATTTGTGCTTCTGGACCATCCAAGAGTCGGGCCCTTGCATGCATTGTAGAGCATATATTAAGTGCTACCAGGACACTAGTAGTACTGTAGTAGTAGTAGTCCTCCACGAATTGAAGGTTTTGGGAGCTATATCAACAATTACCCTGTATGCTAAGTTCTTACGGAAACATGTAAAGAACAATTGTTATAATTTTATCAGCTAATCTTTTGAGCGACCTTTTCTTTGAGATACGTATCTCAAGTCCAATCCATTAAAGATTAATGCTTATTCACCGTATTCTCAATGCTTATTCATCGTATTCTTAATGTTTATTCACCGTATCCTTAATGTCTACTTTCAACATCTTAAATGTCTACTTATATTATTTTTAAAGAAAAATTACCAGGAATAATATAATATTTTGCTTATTTCCCTACAATAATACCAAATTTTGATTAACCATGAATAATACCAACTTATGAGGGTGTTTTCCTAGAATATACCTAACATGTTAAAAATCAAACTATAGGTGATTATATGACCAAAAAAATTAGTAAATTAGTTAATAAATTAAAATTGGTATTATTCTAGGAAAAAACACCCAAAAGTTGGTATTATTCATGGTTAATCAAAAGTTCGTATTATTGTAGGGAAATTAACAAAAGGTTGTATTAATCACGGTAATTTTTACTATTTCTAATACCTACTTACAATATTTTATAAAATATATGATGGTAAAATAGAAAGATTTTTTTTTATAGAAATAACAAATAAAAATGCCTAAAATGGCAATTGAGAACCTGATTTATAAACAGAGGAGTAGAACAGAAGCCAAAATGCCTCTAGTTCGAAGCCAAAAGAGCATTTTTAGAAACAAATGAGTACAATACAAATTGAGAAGACATTATAATCACAAAAAAATCACCGACGCCGAGCAATAAACAGTAATTATACACTATTAAAAAGGAGAAACTATCACAAATTAACAACTTCGCCAGAGATTGGCTTCGATATATCTGATCGCTTGATAATCAAACTAAGGGGTAATGGCAGCCTACTTAGTGGCCTGTGCAATTATATTACTGATTGAGCTTTCTTGTTCTTTAGCGGCCTCGACCAGAGAATCCTATAAATCAATTGCTCAAATATTTATTTACCCCTCAAATATTTACCCTTAATAAAACATGATGTACAATAAAAATTATACCTGTGCAGCAATCAACCGGGCAACTGTTTTCTTGCTTGATTCTTGCAGCTCACCGGCTATTAAAATTTCGTCAAGTATGTAGTATGCCTTTCATAGTCATAACAGAAATCATATCACAATAGTGTCTTTAAAAATAGAATGCAATGGGAAAGATTATGTTCAGGACATTCTCTTACCTTGTGAAAATTGAAAATCAAATCCAATTCACAAACCTGAAATGGAATTCAATCAGCTCTTAGATATATATCTGAAGGAACCGAAATGAAAAATGTTACCAAGAGATAAGTCAAATAACTTACACTGCCAAAATAGCGGTCTAGAACCTCAACAAAGTGATGAATGATTTCAAGGACCTCTAATTCATTGTCTTCCTGATCAATGCACATGCAGAAGTACAAACTAGCATACCTGCATATGTTAGACAAATATAAACAAGAGTCATAGTGCAGCGGAAGGATCCAAAGCTAGTATCTGGGTCCATTAACAAGAAAATCAACACAAGTAGAGAAATATTTAACATGCATTCAGATAGACAATACAAGATGGCAAGAGTAGATACTAGATAGTAGATACTAAACAGCTTCCCAAAGTCAAAAAGCACATGTATCAAATCTCAATGACAACATGAAGGTAACTTAATGATACGGGTTTTGTATGCCGAAAGGCAACAAGAGATCAATTATGCCACCTATTCGAGAATTTTTTTTTTAAGTGAAAGTTGAGCTTATTATTAAGTAGAATCGGCCAACACAAGGTCAGAAAGCCAAACTGGACCTCCATCATCTCCAAAGACATTAATAGAGCCCACTTAACTAATCTATGGGCAACTGAGTTACATTCGGGAAAAGTAAAAAATCAAAACAGTTCTTTGAAGAAACAGTATTCTTAATGATGACTTGGAAGTGAAAGGATATTCTACTGTGGTTGTTGAGCCTCAATAACCATTATTAAATCACCTTCACAAATGATTTTCTTCCAATTTCGGTGCTTTGTGAGTGACAATGGCAGATCTAACTTAAGGATGAATGAGGCCCAGCCCCCTTAAACTTTTTGGGTCATTAGATAAAAGCAAAGTGTTGTATATTACCATTACAATAAAAATATGTGGCTTAGTGATTGAGACCTTAGTTTTTAACTAGAGGTTGGGGGTCCAAATCTTGCCTCCCCATTATTTTTGTTTAAATACTGATTTTAGCCCCCACTAACTTATGGGCCAAGATCCGCCGTTGGCAAGTGACACAGCCTATTCAACCTGATTTAGACGCACTCAACTCGTTTAAACTTTTTTAATTCCATTTTGGGATTTTTAACATTGACTAAATCTTATTTTTAGGCCTCAATGTTAAACTTTTAGTTTATGAGTTGCTTACTTTGTATTTACTATAAAAATAGAAAAATGTTAAATGAATTAAGTTCATGTTATACTGATTTGACTTGAAATTAACTTGTTTATTAAGTGGGCTATACAATTTGTTTAAGGTTTAAAATTTCAACCTTTACCTAACCTATTTAATAAACCTACTTCCATTTAATTGGTTAGGTCAAAAGTCTCAACCCAAATCTACTTATTTCGGGTTAGATTTAGTCGGATTAGCAGGTGTGGTCACCGCCTAATTGAAACATTCCCCCTTAGGTCTCTAGCTACAACACCCAATCCTCTTCTTCTCCTTTCAAATCACATGCCTAATTTAAAAGATTTTGGACAAAACTGAGGGTTCAAATAAATCTAAACAGAAACAGAAAAGCTCCCTAAGCAAAACCTGTTCCCCAGAAAACTGATCATAGGCAAAAAGTGACAGGAGCTCAAGGCTGGAATTTAATTCAGACGGAACTTTCAGCATATAGTTTGACCATTATCTGCTTAAACACAGTCACTCATGTATGACACATTCGTGTATCTAGGATCAAAAATTAGCCATCTCAGTTAAAAATTATATGTTATATGTCCAATTCAAAGTACTCAAACTCAGGTCAACATGTCAAAAGTTTCAACACAAGTACTTATAATATGAAAAATCCAGACAAGAAGGTCAAACCTAGAACAAAATCTCTGTAGTTCAAATAGAAAAGCAAGGAAAAATGAAAATCACAGAATCAACGTATTTTGTCTCCAATTGCCAGCAGCATTGCTCCAATTGAGACCCTAATAAACTATCAGCCCCAAGAAATTAGACAATTTATTCATATTTCTTTGATTCACCAGTATACCAAGGTGGGGTGATTTCCATTGGTTCTGATGACTTCCATAGGTTCTGATGCATCAAAAAGTCATTTCCAAGTTTCAATCGACTCCTACAGCTTTAAAACTCTCCACAGAAGACTGTCACTTCACCTTTAAAAACATTTCCTGAATGATTAATACCTAAATTTACGTGTCATGAGTAATGTTTTAGAAGCATGAATGATCTATCAAACCATCAAGGCCTCAACAGGCTATAAGTAACACGAAATTACAGTGTTCTACATGTCCACGCCAAACCAACAATATTTTCCAAGTGATCTATTCAGTTCGTCTTCCAAATTTTTGCAAATGAATTATAGAAAAAACAAACGTCTAATTCAATATGCATTTCACCAGGTGAAGTCACCATTGAACAAATCACGGTTTATCGGTCATCACATTTTCTACATGACAAGTGTTCATTGAGTGCAAAACAGAAACAAAAATACTTTCACATGTATCACCATTTCATTGTTTGCAAAGCTACCTAAAACATACATGCATTACCTTCTGTAAACAACCTTTAATCCTCTCCAATCCACAAAGTTACAGAGTTTTGGACCTCGATTTAGAACCAATCCACTCAGTTCACGGAGAACCTTCATAAATATTTGCAGAATTTCATTAAAACACTAATCCAAGAAACTAAATTCGTACCAACATTCATTATACCAGCAATATTATTCATAACTATTAACTAAAATAAAAAAGGAACACGTAAAGGAAATTTTTTTTAAAAAAATTAATGAACTTGAAAAAATGTACCTTTGTTCTTTCTTTTTGAGCATAAGGCGAATACCATTTTGTTAACCTAACTTTCCCTTGCCGATTAATTAGAACAACAAACTGAATCTGAAAATCAAATTCAATATATTCACATTCCATAAATCAGTTTTGCAAAATGCAACAACCAATTAAATATGTCTTGAAATACGAAGAATTTAACAATTGCAATTCAAAAATCAACAATTATTGCCTAAAAATGACGAACAAGATTAGAATCAATCGAAATAGGATGAAATATTTAAATTCACCAATATCCTTGCAAAACGAGTAAAGTTAATCACTGATTGATCTAATTGATCAATTTCACTGACATTATAACGAAAATGCATAAACTATGCTACATCATAGATCAAACTTGCAGCAAGTTCAAATCAAAGTAAATTAACGAGGAAAGGCATCATTGAGCACAATCATATTACAACAATCGATTTGTTACAGAAAATAAATCGTTAGAGAAATCAACATGAAGGAGAGAGAAGATAGCGTACCATTTTAACGAAGTCCTGTAACAAATCTGGGAGAAAAATGAAACCGGGATCTTGAAGATTTTTAACTGCTTTACCTTGTTGAAATGGAATTCTTAATGTTTACGATTTGGGGATTCTAGCAATGCTCCTTTGCTCAATGAATGAAAGGTTAAGAACAAATTTGACTTCACATTTACTTGACCGTCTTGAATAATAAAAACCCCACTTTGCCTTCGCTTATAAATTACTGTAAATTTTAAATGGTCGTTATTTCTTGCTCGATTGTCAGAATTAGGCATATAATATGTCATTGGAAAAATCTTGAAGTCTAGTTTCCAATGTCGCAAACCTTGCATTAATACGATTTTTCTAGAAAAAGTTATGACCAAAAGAATAAACATGTATCAAATTTCAGCACAAATAAACTTCAAACGATCATCATTTCTCGCTAGGTTATCGGAATTTGGCTTATAATATATCATTGGAAAGATCTTGAAGTCTAGGTTCTAATGCTACAAATATTGCAGTAATGTGATTTTCGTATTAAAAGTTTCAGCCAAAGAAGTGATTATGTATCAAATTTCAATACAAAACGTGTGATCAGGTTTATTTTCGATTTTAAAAATTATTTTCTTAACTAAAATTTATATTTTTATTTAATTTTATTATTATTAAGAAATATAGTTTTAGAAATAATAATGGTTGATTTTATAATTAAAATTGGATTTAAGGGCAATTTTATTAAAAAAGAGGTGGCGATAAAATAAAAAGGGTGACGATGTTTAAGGATTGGTGGCGATGTTTAAGGATTGGGTAATAAAAATCCCACTTTGACTTCACTTATAAATTTGATTCATAATAATATAAAAATATAAAAATTATTATAGACCATAAAATCTAATTTACTCGATTTGCTATATAGTACTCCATGATTTAAAAGTCGATGTGATAGTATGGATGAATTACTTTATGTGACGCCAAAATATCACAAATTATAACCCGACCTGACTTCAACATAAGACAATTTGTATTAATTTATTGATCCAAAGTATGGCCGAATCCAAAGTATTTTATTCAGAGCTAATATGGTTGATACCAAATGGCATAGGAATTTTAATTTCCTAGAAAAAATGAATTGCGTTTGATTATTAATAAATAACATAGAAATTAAATTCGAAGGAAATTAATTCCTACAACATGTAGAAATTTAATCACCATAAAACCTCTTGGTAATTACAAATTCATGTGTTAATTTAAAATTTCTCAATTTGATTTTGATCCAATTTATATTTTATGGATCTGGTATAAATCGAGCATGAATGATATTGACTTGGTGTTAACTTAAATTTAACTATATTTCATCTAAGTTAGATTATTTAGTTGACTCAAAAAGACTCAAATCCAGTAAACTCCCGCTAAATTTAATCAAATAAATAATAAATTTACAACATAATTTACAACAAAAAAAATATATATATAAAGTAATCTAATTTTAATGAGCAGGATATGTTTTACAAGTAAGATATTTTAAATATATTTTATGATTTGTTTCGCTTATATTTTATGTATTTTATGTATTTAATGAGTTTTAACAGCTCATAAGTTAAAAACAATGATATTGCTTTTTATGATTAAAATTAAATTAATTGAAAAAATTGAAATATTCAATATATATGTTGTAGATATAAGAAATGGAGAATATTACTGCACAACAAGCAATGTTAGGAAAAAAAATTCAAATTCCCCGATTTATCCACTTTGCTTCTTTTATTTGTGGCATAAAGATTAGTTAGTCGTGCATAATGAATTACGAAGTGAAATATTTAGAAACAGAGAGAATATAAATGTAAAGTAGGAAAATTTATTCGAAGAAACTAAAAATATTTGGTGTAAAATGATAACTTGTAAACGATATCAACTTGATCCTAACGAGAAAAAATCACTATTTTAAAAAAAAATCAATTTAAGAAATGTTTTTGACATTGACACCAAAAATATTGGAATAGAAACATCATCAAGAGCTTTTTAGAGTAAAAATAGAGTGTCAATACGTACGCCAATGTTTACGTATCTTGCACCATTTTTACTTTCAATATCTTAAATATCTACTTATATTATTTGTAATACCTACTTACAATATTTTAAAAAATATATAATGAATCAGTCCAATTAGAGATGGTCTCTCAAATAGACCGTCTCTCACAAAAATTTATATTTGTGAATTTTTTTCCTAATAATATACTTTATGGAAATCTTAATACAAATTAAAATAAAAGTATCACAAAATAATAAAAAGTCAAGACGACCTTTAAAATTACATTGAAAAGTCCACCTCAAAACTAAAAGTTTCTAAGAAAATGCAACAAATTTTCTAAGATTTTATCAAGACAACAATCATAGAGTTATTACATGTATATATACCATGTGTTGACATACCACAGAAGAAATCTTATCTATACTTAATTTTTTTGTACATAAACAAATGTATTGAAGACTTGCATGTGGCATCTACTTCTCATGGAATAATTAGACATTATGTATGTATCTCTCATACTCTTATTCTTAGCATGTGGCTTCTACTCTAGTTCTAGCTAGCTCTTTGCTTAGATGTGATTTATTTCTTATTTTTGACATTTGCTCGTACTTCCTTCGTTTCATTATACTTGTTATATTTAACTTTTTACGCAATCCAATGAGTTATTTTATTCATTTATATGTCGAATTATACACATCTAAAAATTATAAAAAGTTAATATTATGAAAGTATGCGATTCAACGATTCAAATAAGATCCCACTTGACTATATTTTTACTTATATATTAGCCGCTATAGATAAAATAAGTTTGAACGATAAATAGTGTTAAAAATCGAAATGTAGCAAGTATTTTAGAACCGAAGAAGTATATAAAACCCAAGTCAAACCCATTTTAATGCAATATAAAATTGATAATGGAGGCTGCATGAATGCATGATGTTATTTGCCTCTCACTTGCCACACAGTTTTCGTAGTACATGAATCTTTTTATTTAAGAAAAAATAATATATTAATAATCTAACTTTTTATCCATAAATAATTTAAAAGTAAAATTATTTACGGTAAATGAATAAAATGTTGAATTACTAATATATTTTTTTCTTCATTTAATCATACTCCCTCCGTTTCCGAATGTTCTTTCCGTTTAGAATATTCTATTTTGGAGAGAGAAATTTGATTAAGATTTTTAAGACATATATCGATGATAAAATATATCAATGTGAGATCTCGTTAGATTCGTCTTAATGTATATTTTTTTATTATATATTTTTTATAATTTTTTATAATGCATATTTAGAGTTATTAAGGCTCAAAATTTACTTTGAATTACTGTGCAAAAAGTAAATAGGAAGAACATTTGAAAACGGAGGGAGTATTTACTTTCTTTTTTTTTTTGAAAATATTTAATCATATTTACTTCAAGTATATGTAATTAGTCCACATAGGTGTATATTTTATATTTCTTACAGGGAGAAATATCTAATGTATGAAAATTCACTAGTTTATCGGATAAAGATATTATATTCAAAATTAAAGAACAAATCATCTAGGTTTTTCTCTTGACTTTAAAAAGTCAATATGTATATAGTTATCAAAGACTATTTTTTAAAAACATAATTTGGACATTGTTACAATACTCAATATATATCCATCTATTGATCATTCTTTAGAATAAGTCAACATTATAACACAAAACAAGAATGAATGTATGAATCACAACTTTATAGATTTTTATAATGCTAACATATATCCTCTCCAATACACTCCTTATTGGAATAGCATCTAATTTAATACTCCATCTGTTTCACTGAAATCACACTATTTGACTTAAATATATAAGAGTTTTTTGAGTTAAATAGTGCTATTTCAGAAGGATAAAAAGTATCATACACAAACAATAAAGAAAGAAAGAATTTATTGGCAAGCCAACCAAAAAAGAAAAAAAAAAAAGAAAATGTATTGTTTTTCCCTAATTATCTTTTGGCCTATTATATCTAGCTAGAAATGCAAGAAAACATGCTATGGCAAGTTGCATGGCTATTGCTTCCATGCATACTCAATAAAGAAGACCTACAAAGGGGACATGTAAATTGATTCCTTTCCACCCATTTCTCAATACATACCATATGAAAAATATGGCCACATTTAGAAAGTTGGCTCACAAAATCTTCATCCTCAAACTCAACCAAACAAACCGAGCAACATAAGTCATCACAATCTCCATCATTGCAAGTATTGATCAACTCCCTATACCGGCTCATCGGAAGATCAATTGAGCACGTTTCCCATGAATCAATCACCAATGATCCATCAGATCGTTCTAAATCAGGTTGTTGTTGTAGACAAAGAAAAAACCCTAGAATGCTATAAAAAGCATGTTTAATTTGTAACAACGGAAAATAGAAACATGTATAGAAAACAAGGGTAGCCACGCATAATTTTGACTCATATAGACAAAAAATCATTTTTGATTTATTGATAAAAACCTTGAAATAATTTTTTTGTGTATCAATATAATCTTGTTAAACTTTTGTGAATATACATACATATATATTTGTAAGGGGGTGGGGTCATTTATATATAGGATTAGAGAAGCTAAACAGTAAGTCATTGACATTAATCTCCTTAATTAACAAGTGAAGTTTGACTTTTTGGGGTGGTGAGAAGACTATATAATTAATTAATTAAATAATATTATAATAATGTTTGAAAAATAGTATAGACTTAGCTTATTGCTAGAATATGGTAGTCTCATGTCAAGGTCATATGGGGTTAGCATTTTTATTTTAAAATAATAGGGTCAATAAACAAGTATTAAATCCGGATGATCCGGCGGCCGGCGCCGACCCCACATCCTTCCTAGTACTTTTGATCACAGTCATTAATTAAGAAGCTGGTAACTATAATTAATAATTAATTAATAATTTTTAACACTCAAATTGCCACTATTACTTAGCATTAATGGAGTTGCTAATATGATGATTTGCTGATCTATCTATCACCTTAATTATGTACTTATTAACTAACCTAATTTTTGCACTTATCTATTCTTATACTCCTTTATTCTATTGAGATTATTGTATCTTTTCTGTCTTATATGAGATTTTTTTTATAGGATTGTAACTTTAACGAAAGCCATTTGCATATTAAGTAAACATGTTCGATTGGTTGAATTTGACCCAGTGATTTAAACAGTTTAATTCAGCTCAACTACAATAATCACACGCACAATAATAAAGCCATTGATTTAAACAATCCAACTATATATTCCCATACCAAAACAAATAAGAAAAAAAGGTCTTATCTCAGTTGTAAGTATCACTTTTCGATAAATAGTCTGAATTTAATTCTTACCTAGTCATCATATTCCTTTACCTTGCCCGTAATTAAAAAAAGCAACTAAGTATATGGACAATTAATATGGTATGATTAATAATAATTACAATAATGTGTAGAAAGCCTTGCAAGTTGAATTAGTTAATAAAGGAATTAAGGAGATTTTATATGATTAGCACAATGGTTATGCCAATGGTGAGTGAACATGGCTTTTATGATCGTTAGTGCATGATCATGATGTAAGTTGGAGTCTGACATAAGTGGTTAACTACCACAATAATCAGATCAAAATGAAGTAGTGATCACTATCCATTGGTGAGTGAACATGGCAAATCATGATATACTTAACTCTGACATCTGCCCTTTGGGATTTTTGGAAGGATAAGTTGGACATATTCCTTTTTTCTTAATGTATCAACTAAGTGTTCACCAAATAGAGTTAGTTATGTTCAAATTTAAATGCATTACACACACCTAAATGAAGAACACAAATTCTTAAATGAGACGATTTCATGATCATGATGAGATCATCTCTATTAGACCGACTCATGTACATTTAATGTCTTACTGTGATCACATATGATTTTAAATTGATTAATCACAAAATTAAGCTTTTTTTATAGATCTATCTCATAATGAGACGGTCTAGACCAGCTGAATGGAGAAACACCATCAACCTAAGGACTTCAATTTTTTGCTCAAAATTGGCTTTTTTTCACTAATTTGTTGCAATTTTCCACTTAGATTCATAACCAAAACATAGTTAAGCAAAATTATTAGCGTGGACTTAGTTCATACAAGATTTTGTTCAAATCTAGTTATCCGATCAGATAACTAAAGTTCATATAATACTTCATGTTATAATTGGATATTATATCCAATTCTAATAGGTAAAATTACAAATATCCATCAATAACCCATCCACATGAAGACCTTACCTAATACCTAACCTGAAATCTCAACTTCTTCCCTCCAGGCTTCTTCCATTAAATAGCCACCACAAACCTGATGGCAATATTCTTCTAAGCTTTTCTCCTATAACTAACACTAATAACTAAAAATCTCATGCTAATCATTAAGTGCTAATCTGTACCCTATCATTGGATTCTGTGGGGCCAAGTGCACAACTGATCCAATATTAGCTAAAACATCAAGTTTTTGCAAAATAATACATCCTTCATCTCAGTTAGAGGTGTTTATTCGGGTCATTAGGTTGATTTGAGGTTTGATATTTGCGGTAGGTTTGAAATCAGATTTTATGTCCATGTTGTTTTTTACATAATGAAAATTATTTCAAAAGTCAGTCTAATCGAATTCGATTACAAGGTTGATTAAATTTTGAGTCATCAGATCTGATTTCATCACCTCAAATCACAACACAAATCTCATTTTCTTTTTTAGTCAATTTACCACAAGTATCTTACTTATTTAAAAAATTATTCATAATTTGTAATGCATCACACAATTTTCTTTTTTAGGGTCGGAACCTAATTCATAAGGTGCAAATTACCCCATGTAGACTCGAGTTTAACTTCATCTTCCTATCTAATTTTTTCACAATTTCGATAGCAATTCTCACAAATACTAAAAGTTCGATTAAAGAAATCGACTTCTAAGGCTAATACAACTAATAATATTATAAAAACTGAATTTGAAAAGTCAAGAAGCCGGATTAAAGAAACCAAATTTGAATGCATCCATCCTTTTTCTAGCATTGACTTCATAGATGGAGAAGAGGTGTGAAATGTAGTGACAATGACACTCACATCAGGTGCAACGAGCTACCATGTACTATATGCATACATAAACAACAAAGAAAGAACTAGACCTATCAAAATTTTGACTTGTAACCAGTGTTATTTCTGGCATTTTATAGGCCCTAGGAATAATAAAAAAATAAGTCCTCTATAAAAAGTTGATTGTGATTTTTGAATGGGTGTTTGGCAAAATAACAAAAATTCTTGACCCGTTGCGTCAATCCAAATCCAATGCAAAGCTAATCAAACCCAAATTAACATGATTTAAAAATGACTCAATTCAAAATCCGCCCCTCCCAACCATTTTGACTAGTCTAGAAAGAACTACTCTCCTTTCTTTCTAATATTCGACCGGGTCTCTTAGTCTTAACTATTACAACTTACAAGCAGTTGACATGATAATGTAGTAACAAATGATCAAACAGGTAGCTTCGATCCAAAACACCAATGTTTGATCATAACAAAAGGTCAAATGGTGCACCTAAGCTTTTGTAACATATTATTAAATAACATCTTTAGGCTGTAATTACATATTCTAACGGGAAATGGTATTATTATACTTCAAAAGATGATTACAACATTTCATTATCCTAATGCCATTATATCAATAAACCTACCTTCGCCATTGGAAAAAAGTCAAACGATCGGATGTGCACTATTTTGCCCTTGATTTCGATTGAGTCTTGAACCAAAAGGTGAGCAACATACTAAAAAGTTGCTTTTCCTTTGTAAATTAACCATAGAATAAAAATAAGGTCGCTTTATTACAAATAGCCGCTTTATTACAAATAGCCGCTTTATAAGAATTTTGATCCCATCATTTCCCAAAATTCTATTACATAATCTATGATTTAAAATCATGGTGTAACAACAATTATATGTTGTTATTCTAAGCTATTAGCCGTTAAAATATTCATTTAATTTACATGTAGTAGGTTTTCTTTTGTAGGGACCTCATATGTTAGGCAATACTCAAGTTGATTGGCTCCTTTTGATCGAGACCTCCTCATAATGAGGGCATTGGTCTGTCTTCTTTCCTACACTCCCCGGCCTATGCTTTTGAGATGATGATTTTGCAAAGCAATGCAGCCTATGTTATTTGCACTATACAAGTGTTGGTTGTGCACTGTTAGTGTCACACGATTCTCGAATTCCGAATAAAAAAAATTAACTAACGAATTATGTTACACTAGTGTTGCCTCAGTCGTCTCTCCCTATACTCATTTCCCATTAGAAAGTGTTGGCGAATATTTTCAGGTGGAGAGTTGAATGGATGACAACATTAGAATAATTATCATAAAAATTAAAAAGAGAAGCTAAGAATATTTAAGAATTTCTGCAGCCATAATGATAAGGAATCTGCTTGATAGTTGTTATTTGTTAACATAGATAATGATAATTACACACACTAATAGCAGCTACAGAAAGTCATTAACTCTTAGGAATAAACTAATGGAGTATCATATAATAATAATATAAATTAAATGAATAGAAAATTAAGGAATATACTTATTAAAATAAGAGAGCTGAATAGAAAACCGCCCAGCCACCACCCCTTGAGGAAAATACAAGTTGGGAGTAACTTAAAGTATAAGGGTGTTTTAAAAAGGGGACCGACCAAATCACAAAGATTTTCTGCAGGCTTAAACAATTCTTAGACAGATGGTAAGAAAGTCTATATTAATGGGATGACTTCTTGTGTCAAACATCCCTATTAGAGAGATGTATCTCTCTTGTAATGACATACCACGTGCTATACACATTTCAAACCCGATCACTGTTACGTGATTCACTGATCTTCATGCGAATCGCGAATTTAAATAAATATATATGCTTAGTTCTGGACTATTTTAAGATCATTTAGAGCGAATTACGAGCGAATTATATTACATTGGGCCCGACCTTGTCTAGGCTATGGCGCATGTCATTTGATAAAAAAAACCTGTTATTTTGAATTGTATAACATCTTACACAAAAAATGGCAACCAAGTTGGTTTAATATACAGGCAGAGACGAGTGATGGGTCCACTTTATACTAGTATTCAAGATTCGTGATTCGTCTCCTGAGAGCCCATATCTTTACTTGTCTTTTTCTAAATCAAGACTAGTCTCGTATTTTATTCATCAGTTGCAGTAAAGAGTGAGGTGAATGTGGGAGATATAATTTACCTGAGATATCTGCAAAACCATGTGAGTCGGAATAGATAAAAGTGGAAAAACTTGAGCTTGTAAATAGTCAACAACAATCAAACTACCAAAGATAGATCAGGCCAATGTGCAAACCTGTAAAGATATCAGCAAAAAGGGGGAGATCAGTTAGTAAGTCAACAGAGATAATTATGAATTGTCTACAACTTGTCATAGGATCGACTCATAGCAACACATTCTTGATCTTTTTATTCTGGTTACCCCATGAAACCATTTGGATCCCCCTTGGCATAGTGCAAAAATGTTATAACAGTCGCAATTACAGTATCGGAATGGTGGTGCGCTTATGGAGAGAGGTGTTAATTGCAATGCGGTCAAAAGTATGAGATCAAACGCATTTTTTTACTACTTTACAACAACGATTCGATTCGTTCTTTAAAAATCTTAACTACGTGGCCGATGGTGATGCGATATGGCCCTAGTTTAGCACTATGGCCCTTGGTATTGTTCTCATAGTGAAACGAAGAAGCAAGAACATGTATTTTCTCATGGGTGATTAAGGAAATATTCAAGGTGCAATGATATTTTAAGAAAATGCTAAAGAAAAACTTTCATGGGCTTGATCTAATGAGTGAGCTTTGGCAAACAAGATCTTGATATGAAAATAATTGTAGTGTTGAAGGGAAAAGAAAATCACTTAGCAAAGAAAAACTAGATAACTAGGTGAAGGGAAAAATAAAAGTCCAATTTCTGCATCACCCTTGAAGCCAAAGCCAAAGCCAAAGCCAAAGCCACCGATATGCATACCATATTACAACTACGCAAACAGGATAATGAGAAAATATTAGAAATTTTACAACTAGTTGTTTCTTATGGAAGGTAGGTCGACACATCGATACGGAACAACATTCACAAGCCATGAAGTTCTTCGCATTGCTATTTGCTCTACTCTAACAAATTTGAAAATTGTTGATCTTGATCTCAACTGATTCAACACTCAATTTAGAAAAAGCAAATAGAATCAATCTCAGATGGCTACTGTCAGACAAAACGATAAACATGATACAATGTATGCACAGAAGCAGAATATTTCTCAAAAGACAATGTATTTCAAAATTAGAAGTTGAAAGCTCAATGATCAGAAGTGATCACAAGAAAGACAGACAAAACAGAACTATTTAGAAAGAATATCTACACGATTTAAATCCGTCTCATTTGTTCACACATTTACAAATCTCTGTCTAGCTATATGTAACCAATTTGCTGGTAGGTGACTAACTTTTTAGAGAACAGAAGAAATAGTACAAGCAAGGGTTACGGCCTTATGGGCAGGACCTCAGGACCGAAATGAGAAGTGAAACAGCTCATCTTCTTTCAGTGATTTGAATAATTCGACAAACATAATAGAGTATATGAGCCACTAAATCAATATATCCCTCAGTTTTATCACAAACCGACAGCGATGAAAATTAAGCATCAACACCCCAAATACAAGTTCTCATAAATTTAAAACTCAGGTACATCTGCCCAAACACTATATATGGATATCTTATTCTAACTGTTATTTTTCATTTTATATCCCAAAAAACATAAAATGATTCCGAGGATAATGCTAGGAAAAATTCCTGCTAGTCACCAAAATTGATGATGCTCATGCATATGAAGCAAAGTGACAAGGGCAAATGATCCTCTTACATTTCATCTAAACTCACAACTCAATCGTAGGAAATAAACTTTCTAAACAAAAAAAAAATCAAAATTCAAATCCATCATTTGCTAGACCAATATTACAAAATTCGCAAATCGAAAAAAGGCAATTTTATGGTGGGCTTTGGGCTAGTTTTGGGTCATATAATATTAAGCAAATCGCAAATTCCAAAAGCGAATTAGATGCCAAGTTATGTTACATTGTACTAGATGCGTGGAACTAGAACGAACAATGTTCATGGTCTTTAGAAAAATCATTACAAAACCAATAACTGCAATTATGCAGTTTGTTTCTTCTATAATAACATTCTCTATTTTGGGTTATGGGGAAGGGTCCCGAAAACCAGAATAACTCTTCGAAAAACTAATTTTATCAACCAAAAAAAAGTAATCATCTTTAGCTCCATGTAAATAATTAGAACACAGATGACAGTTGGTCTGTTGGTGATTCATGGTTCTTCAAAAACTACCAAATGAGTGACATAAGTAGAACATTATTGAAACCCAAAAGAAATCTAACTGCCAATAACATAGAGAAACAAAATAAGACTTCACAGACATGCTTACAGAATCAAAGATCAAAATGGGTACTCGTTCTTTGCAGGCTTCTTAGTCCCAAAGACAGCTTCCCCGATCATAGGAGACAATAAACCATTCTTCTCCAAGTATTTTATAACTTCCTTCTCATCTAAAAGCAACCCCTTGTGCTTCAACATAAGAATCGTGTTTCGTGCTTCTTCAACTCCCTTTTCCGTGCACAACCCATGAACCAGACCTGTGAATAGTACTACATTCATTAAGTGCCCGTTCTCCAGCATCTTCACACTATACTCAACTGCATCATCCAATCTCTTACCATTACAAAGACCACCAATCAAGACACTATAACTATAAGCATTTGGCACAACCCCATCATTCTGCATTTTTCTAAAAATTCCCTTAGCCTTATCAAACTGTTGTGCTTGGCAAAACCCTTCAACCACGGCCGTATACACAACTACTTCCGGCATAGCACCCTTTTCGCGCATAAGTCTCAATAGTTTCATTGCTTCTTGAATCAAACCACCTTTGCAAAGCCCATTAATCATCGCCACCGCATTAGGAACTAAACCACTTTGTTTCATTCTCATAAAAATCTCATCAGCATTCGCTGGCGCCTCCCTATTATTTTCTTCAGGCGATTGCATAGGTGTCGCCTCATCTAACTTAATCCCCACCTTATCAACAGCCCCTAGCTTAAACTTCTCAAGAAATTCATTCCCTCCTTTTCCTATACATTGCTCATCTATCGGGGGTTTATTCGACAGTTCATCAGCCGAAGGCTGCGAATCCTTCAAACCTTTGTAATTACCAACCAAATCAAAACCTGCACTCCCTTCATCGATACCATCAAACTTACAAAAATCATCATCCAATTTCATATTAGCATTACTACCCTCCCCACTAAATGAAATACTAAACCTATCATCAACACCTTGGGGGCTATAATTACGGTCAGAAGAGCCATAGTCTCCCTGAAAATGGGGGTTTTGCCTCTCATTATCACCTCTATTATTCCCAGAAAAGTTTCCATTGTCGTTAGTATAATCATTATTCCGACGATCATTGGAACCATAATCGCCATACTTTCTAAACTTTCCATTATCAATAAGACCAACGATAGAATTAAACAATTGAAGATTCATTAAAATGGGGAAAGTTGGAGATTTTGCATTATGGGACTGTGATAAATATGAGACAGAATCAATAAATTTGGAAATTAAAGCAGAATCAAAAGACTTACCACTCCTAAAAGCTCTCATATTGATCTTCAATTTCAAAATGTGGTTAAAACCCAATTAAATTTGATGAAAATGAGAATAGACTTGTGCACTGTTTGGTTGGATTTGGGGCTTTTGGTGGGTTTTTCGTTTTCTAGGGATTTAGATGAAATAGTCATATGCACAGTCAATTGTACAACAGGCCTTTTACAGTTTTACCCTTCCTCCGTCCTATTTTAATTTTCACAATGGATAGCCCATAAAGGAAATATAGAATAAGATTAAGAATTAAACTCTAATGGACTGGGCTTAAGAAACGTCTCTCAAAAAGACGGTCTCTCAGGAGACTTGCTATTTAATTTTTAAGCCTACTTTATGGACTTCGTACAAGAAAGAAATACCCGTATGTCCTTTTCAATTTGCATCAAAGAAAAAGTTAGTTAGTTTTAAGAAAGTGGTAATAATTAGAGAGAGTGAATGAATTACGTAGATAAAATTAAAAGAAAGTTAAAATGCATGGATAAGATTAAAAGAAAGTAGTGAGTCACTGTTCAAAAATAAAAATAATACAAATTAAATAAGATGGACCAAAATTAAAAATGCTGCAAATTTTATAATTTATATTAAAAATAAATAAATTATAACTCTTAAATGTAAAAATGTTAATGTTAATGTGACGTGTATGATGAGACGAGCAAATACATCGTCAAATGGCTAGATGTTAACTTGTATTAGGGTCCGTAGAGCGCAAATTACCCCTTCAACTAATATTAAAAAAAAATTTATATTAAAGTTCCTTTTATTCTATGTATAATATTAATAACAATTTATTAGTGTAAACTTTAATATATAGTCCATTTTATATAAGATCGTTTCATTATGAAAAAGATTTATAGGTCTTGTTTATTTATAAGTTTTTTTAAAGAGTAATTAAACGTATTCTTAACAAAAACAATTGTTTAGAAAAAGGTGCATCATCATTCTCTAATCACGATTAATTTAGAGGTCATCCAAAAATAATATTAGCATTTTTTTCTAAATGGACTTTACCGGGTACCAACCCAAGTTACTTACCTTTGTTAATTTGGTTGAGATATTTAAATATCTTCAACCAATTATATTCAAGTACATTTAACGTGAAGGACGATCTGAATTGAGAATGAACTTTTATTACCTTTGCACATGGATAATTCTATTTGGGCAAACAATAAGTAACTATATTTCAAGCAAAACAATTTTAAATTCCAAACCAAAATCCCAACATTATTTTGTTAACACAATTCATAAAAATAGGCAAATACCACATCAATTACACAAGTTGTTTATTCCACTTATAACATTTATAGGCAACACTATCTTCAAAAAAGTGTTGTTTAGGGGTAATACCATAAACTTTACAAGGACCATCTTCCTTAATAACCCACCAACAAAAAAGAGAGCAATCAAGTTTATCTCTTTTCTCTACATAAATATCAAACCAATGAAGTTTATTATCCCACACAAACCCACAAAAGAAGAGTGTTGTACCAAAAAAGTTGAGATCAATTTCAAATTCATATAAACCTCCATTGGGTATAACATGAACTCCAAGATCTTTTTCTTTTGATTTACAATGAATTTGTAGGTCCATTTTACTACCCAATCCATTACTTACCCTTTCTTGTACTGCCCATAAGGCTCCTTCACTTTGGGAAACTAATATTATAATTGCAATGATGGTGAAGAGGAGGATTTTTGGATTATTTTTCATGATGGGATTGTTTTTATTAAAAAAGAAATTTAGGGTTTTATAGAGGTTTTTTAAAAATTATTTTTGGGTTTGGATAGGGATAGGTGGTAAAATCTTTTGAGATGGTTACTCTTTTTATAATTTTGATTGATCAAATTTGTTTTATCAAATTTCAGCAAGTCTCCTGAGAGACGATTCTCTGGCCCAGTTCATTGGAGTTTAATGCCTACTCTTATTTTATATTTTTTTATGGGCCGACCCAATCAGACTTGGTCTCTCAAAGAAGACCGTCTCTCACAAGAATTTGTATATTAAATTAAGATATGTTTGTATTAGATTAATTGGCGAAAGACATTTAAGGGCATAATTAATTCATAATGAGGAGGGGTTGTGTTTCCTTAAAATGATTATTTGCTACTATTTATGCATGTCTAGGGGTCAAAACAATTAATGTGAATCAATATGTCTAGGGGTTAAAAGTAATTATTGTGAATTAATAATTAATTAAAGATGGGAAATACATTAACAAATATTATTAATTCCATTTGTTAAAGTAATTATTGTGAATCAATATGATTATATAGTTAAAAATATATTATTTAATTAAAGGGAAATTACATTAAAAACTCCCAACTATGCGCGGTTTAAATATAAAACTCCCAATAATTGATTAATATTTAAAACTCCCAATTTCGGGCTCATTTGAAATTCAAAGTCCAAGATGACTTATAACCGGATAAATTGATTTTAGTAGAGAAGTGATCGGACCCAATTGTATTTATTAATCACCTCACCTCCTTTGACCTTACACGACCCTTCAAGTACCCCTTATTTTTACAAAATGGTAACCGGTTAAACAAGTTATAAAATTGTATAAGTGCTTTAAAATTAAAAAGGGCGTAAAGTTAGAAGTTTTGAATAATAATTAATAGTTGGGAGTTTTATATTTAAACCGCGAATAGTTAGGAGTTTTAAATGTAATTTTCCCTTAAAACAAAACGTAGCCCACATATACAAACATAGTACATGGAAATGTTTTCTTACAAGTAATGCAAGGATAGTATGAAGATCACCAAAAAGGTTTTGCATAAAATTCACCCACAACACAAGCTAAAGTTAGAGCACCCACAAACTCCATTAAATTGCGTAGGATTCAAGTAACATGGCATTAGGTTAACCTATTGCATAATATAAATATAAATTTCACATTCTTAAGGTATGTACGTGCCTTAACAACTTCTGACCTTGATTCATTTCCAACTCTACAATTATTCTCTTAAGACGATTTAAAGGCTATGCCATGAATTCATGACAGATCTAGTGTGTAGTCATTGAGGTCAGTTAACACCACTTAAATACAAAATAATTCAAGTTGTATCAGTAAATATATATGTAAGGTTATGTCTTAAATCCCACATTAGAAGATTGAAGTTGTTTCATGATCCCACATATGAAGAATAACAAAGGCTTGTTATTCTTCTCCTTATAAAAGGAGTCTTAGACATTAGTTTTAAATCATCCAAAAAAAAAATTTGTTTGGCTAAGGTTTTCTGTTTAGGAGTAATTTATAAACTCCTATTTTCTGTAACCTAGTCAATATTTGTATTCTGGGCGTCCTCTAGTAATAAAATTTCTTCTCTCCCCTGCCTGTGGACGTAGTCGACATATTGTCGGCGAACCACGTAACTTCTGTGTGTTTAAATTTTGTCAATCTTTACGCTTTCTTTCTTGCATCAGTTATAACAATATATACCCTGAATGTGTTGATTAGTGTATTGTTTTTAACATGAGTGTCAGAGTTCAAAACCGATAAAGTGCATTTTTACTTAATATTTTTTTTGAACATCACTTGTTTTATTTCTATATCCGCCGCTGGCCATGGTGATGCATAAATTCAAGGGTTTGTGTACCATTATTGTAACAAGAATAGCTAGTGTGGGTTAGATTTGATCCTAATTACCTAAAGGTTTGAATAATGGGGTTCACCATCTTTACTTGTATTACAAGTAATCATGGTCGTGCAATTGTTGTCGTCGGAAAGGGAAAGCTTGGGGTTATGCTTCTAAGTGTGAGAAGTATAATAACCATGTATCCTGTCTTCAAGAGGCATTTTGGCCGGAGGCATAGTACTTAGCTAAAATCTTTATGAGAAGGTTAGCCTTTGAGACCATTTTGAGTGTATGGGTAATAAATGAGATTACCTTGACAAATATTTCAAATATTTATTTATCATGGTCATGATTATTGTTTAAGCAAGTGTTAATATTCATAACAATGACGTTAACTTTGGACATTTAATTGAACATGTTGTCTTGTACTTTGGAGGGAAACGATAATGATGTGTCATATATGAATGGGTTAAGGTTTGAAACGATCGATAAGGTGCTTAATATGAAGCATATGAGGTTTTACTAAAGGATGGAACCATGCCTTGAATAAGGCAAAACATGGTTTGAAGGTTGCTCGAACAAGGCAACATGAAAAACAAAGTCAAAAGTGGGCTGAAGAGGTGTGCTCGTTCGAGGCACTTCAAGTGCTCGTTCAAGCACATTCAATGGGTTCTGAACTAAGTGCTCACTCGAGCACATGGGGTGCTCGTTCGAGCACTTTGCCTAGGATTCTTTTTGGGACATTTAAGCTACGGTATGGCATTGATAGAGCATAGTATATTCCTTGTTTAATTGCTATGTTTATTGTCATTATTGTGATGGTTAATGTTAGTGTTAAATGTGTGGCTTAATGGTGACTTATGATGTGATTCTAGAATGATGTACTCCTTACCTATAAAAGGATACATCATTCAGAGAACAAAATACACCAAAAACACACATATTGAGAGTAGTCTATTGCATTGTTAGAAACTTGATAAGAGTGTTCTTACTTTGCTCTAGCATTTGTGAACTTGAGAGAATTGTTCTCAAGATAAGGTAAGGTTTATTATATTTGTATCGTTGAATCAAATATTCTAAAACTACATTTGAGGGAACACTTGTGTTCATTTTCATTTGATTTTCATCTTTCATTTTAGTTTGAATAGTTTTTGAATCGATCATTTTGGATTCGACGACTTATTACACTTTGATCAAGTTTGAGATGATCAACCACTTAATAGTTTCAAACGTTTTCAATAATTTTTGAATTGGATTATAAAATGAATAATTTTTATACTAAAGAATTAATAAATGTATAGTAACTTTTAAAGTTTTGAGTATTTAACGCGTAAATATTGATTTAATAGTGATGGAAATGAAAATTTCTCAAAATAATCAATAAATTATAAAAATGCATAAGTTGGGATGTGATGTAATTTAATCTAATTTTTATAATTTTAAAATTAGATGCTCCACTAATTTTAAATCAAATATCCGTTAAATTTGAATCACTGTGTGAAGGTTAGAACATAGATCATTTGTCGATTCGAATCCTACCCATTTTTAATTACTAATCTTGATTGTTACAGGTTTAATAATTAGGGTTTAAAATTGAGAATTAACTTGTGAATAATATTGTGAACAAGATTTATGCTTCAAAATTTGCTAAAAAACTAGTAAATGTAGTAAATAGGGTTTTAGAGAGAAATAGCAACAAATTAAAAGAACTGCTAAATGTTAAATAGGTCACCTATATTTATGCTTCAAGATATGACCTAATTATTATGATTATATATTATTAATTACTATATTTAGTATCTATTTTACTAGTTAATAGGAGAAGTTGTTATAATTGTAAAATGTTTTTATAAAACACAGTAAGAAAAAGTACATTAATGGGAAAAAGTCATGCCTTAATAATTAACTAAGGATGAATAATTCTTATTTGAATAATTTTATATTACGAGGAATAAAACAACGTTAACATTATATACTCATATAATAGAAGTTAGTTAGCTAAATTATATGGAAAAAAAAGATATTTTACTATTCCTTGACTAAGTAAAATTAAATCATATTTAACGGAAAAACTAAAAAAAGATGATTTTATTACTCCTAAAAATAAGCAATATATGCAAACTAAACGGAAAAAGAATGTCTTGACGAAGTAAAACCATATTTAACGGAAAAACTAAAAATTAATTAATCCCTCCCAAAGATATATAAATACAGTGCATGTATAATGAGTTTTTATTATTAAATTGCTTCAAAAAAACCCTAGAATAATTAGTTTACCTCTTAATAAGTAGTTTATCCCCCCCCTAATCTATTTTTCTTATAATTAACATACATTCAACCTACGTACTCATTCTTTCAAGTTTCATAATGATCACTGAAACAATTGATTTCAATAAACTGATGATCGACGGAGTCGGCGTGTTAGAAAGTGTGTCGAACAAATATGACGTATTTTTTGCACAATCTTGGCCAGTCGTACCTGCAGATTCCAAATCAGACGACGACGATGCAACGACAGTCGAAGACGAATGCTTTAAGGTGTACGTTTGTTACAAAGATTACCAGAGCGTCGAAAATAATAACACATTTGCTTTCAGTTTGAATAAAAAGCTTGATTTTGGAGACATACAAATGAAGGTTTTTGAGGAACTCCAAAAACATAAAACTATTGATCCTTTTTCTTACGATTGTGCCATGGATATCATTGCCATCAGTTGTGATATTCTACTTCATCAAGTTATAACACATAAGCGTACGTCTCTTGTTTTGCTCGTTAAGCTTGAACGAGTATAATCATAACCTTTTATTTTTATTTTTAGGTCGAAAAACTAATATCATGTTAGCTAGAAGTATATTGTTTTTTAATTAGTTTTTATTAAATTTCCTTTTTATATTTCAAGACATTTTTATTGTTTTCCATCTTAATTAGGTTGTAATCAAATACATCTTTTGGTATTATGAATTTCATAATTATGATAAAGCTTGGTTGATTAGTGTTGACGGATTTTTTTTGTTATAATTTGATGTTTAGAAACCCTAATGTAATATTTGAATGATTTTGTTTTGATTGGAATACGGGAGAATAAAATCTATCACAAAATTTTATATGCAATATCAAGATTTGTATGGGTGTAATCATCAATCATAAATACGCGCCAAATACTCCGTGGCACATTTCTTTTTTAATTTTTTAATAAATATTTTCATGTCAAATTTAAGATCTAAAAAGATTAAATTCAAAATCTAAATAATTAAATTTAAGAAATTTAATTCAAGACAATTTGTGTTCTTAAATGAATTGTGTGATAATTTTTTTTTTACTAAAATTAATTGGAAAGCCCAATTCACATCATGATTGTTCGATACACACCGTGGTCAAATCCACCATGGTTTAATTTTATAGTGATCATCAACAATTTAAGCAAATTACTAAATACTCCTTTTGCTTCATTTTAAATGTTCTATTTATTTTTTTACACGTTTGTCATGTACCAAATAAATACTTAATAGCGGTAATTGTGTATAATAAAAAAATTATAAAAGCAAGATACACTATAATAAATTTAGCTTTTTGCGACATTAGATTTAGTGACATTAAAAAAATGCCACTAATTCATATTTTTAGTTAAATAATTATTGATTTTTCTTTTAAGTTTCACCATAAAGTGATTTAGCGACATTTAATTTGGTCTTTAGTGGCATATGTAATTGTCACTATAGTCTATAGTGACATTTGTGAGAAATGTTACTAGATTATATGTCGCTAAAAGTTTTAGTGTGACTTTTTAATATGCTGTCAAAGGGTCTAATAAATGTCACTAAATCCTCTATATACACTCTAAGAAATTAGAAATAGCAACATTTAAAATTTTAAATTATATGTCGCTAAATATATCCCTTAAATTACTCAAATATTTTAACCAATTGTTAAACAAACTCAAATATATTGAATTTATAGCCATATATTTCAAATGCGGGTTAAAATATAATTATAATTATATTAAAGAATAACAAAGAAGCTGGAAAAGCGGCTTGAAAATAGTTATTGAAGATTTCATCAATATTTTATTTTAATTTTCTCTAACAGAACACCTAAATATATGTGAAATATAATCTAAATTTAGTTTACCTTGTTGTCCAAGTCCCGAAAAATAAGTAATATATACGGAAAAACTAAAATTAATAAATCTCTTCCAAAAACATTTAAATAGAGTGCATCTATAATTCATTCTTATTATAAAATTGCTTCAATAAAAAAACCCTAGAATAATTAGTTTACCTCTCAAATAGAGTATCACTCCTTTGATTAAATTCTCTTAATACTAATTCAGATACATTTAATCGTGCGTACTCATCCTTTCATTATGATCACTCAAACAATGAATTTCGACAAGCTGATGATCGACGGAATCGACGTGTTAGAAAGTGTGTGGAACGAAGATGATAGAATTTTTGCACAATCTTGGCCAGTCGTGACTGTAGATTCCAAATCAAACGAAGATACAACGTTAGTCGAGGATGAATGCTTTAAGGTGCACGTGTGTTACAAAGATTACCGCAACGTCGAAAATAATAAGACCTTTGCTTTCAATTTAAATAAAAAGCTTGATTTTGGAGACATACAAATGGAGGTTTTAGAGGAACTCCAAAAACATACAAATATTGATCCGTTTTCGTACGACTGTGCCATAGATGTCATTGCCATCAGTTGTGATATTCTGCTTCATCAAGTTAAAACACATAAGCGTAAATCTCTTGTATTACTCGTTAAGCTTGAACGAGAATAAACATATTAACCTTTTATTTTTATTTTTAGTAAAAAAACTAATATCATGTATTAGCTAGAAGTGTATTGTTTTCCATTTTAATCAAATACATCTTTTGGTATTATGAATTTCATAATTATGATAAAGCTTGGTTGATTAGTTGTTTTGTTTCTCATTCGTTATTGTTGACGGATTTTTTTGTTATAATTTGATATCTAGAAACCCTAATGTAATATTTGAATGATTTTGTTTTTGATTAGAATATGGGAAAATAAGATCTATCACAAAATAATCTTCAAAAAAAAAAGATCTATCACAAAATCTTGTATGCATACAATTGATACCGGTACAACTATTAATCATAAATACGCGCCAAATAGTCCTTTTTAAATTTTTTTTAAAATACTTTTATGTCAAATTTAATTAAGATCTAAAAAGATTATCATTCAAAACCTGAATGGTTAAATTTCAGACATAAAATATCAATTCTAAAACTTAAGTAAATTCAGGTGCTCTTTTGAAATGCCGTCTTTTGTAAAGATGATTCTCAAAAGTCCAGCCCAAATTTATATTTAGAGTTGTAACATATATAATTAGAATTGGATTGGGCTTTTGAGAGCCGTCTTTACAAACGACGGTCTCAACTCTCAAGTAAGAATTTGTAAAGTAAATTTAGTTTTAACTCTTAAATTAATTAAGTGTGATATTTTTACTATAATCAATTGGAGAGCCCAATTCACATCATCATGGTTCGACACACTTATCATCACGTCGACGCGGGTCGTCCAAATCCACCATGATTTAATTTTAGTGATCATCAACAACTAAAGCAAATTACTAAATACTCTTACATGTACTAATTTAACACTATAATTCAAAAATTATAAAACTAAATAATTAAAAACTTTATGTGGAGACGAATTAAACAAGAACTCATTTGACTATATGTTTTAATGCATGGATTAAGATTAAAATTAAAATTAAGAGTAAGACATGTGAAGAAAAACAAATATATTTAACCAATTTTTAGACTAATTAACTCAAATTAACCATTTGAATTTGAAGCCATATGTTTCAAAATTGGGGTTAAATATGATTCATAAATAAAAAAGCTGGAAAAGTGGCTTGAAAATAGTTATTGAAGATTTCTTCAATATTTTAACTTTGTCTAACAGATATTTTTAATAGCTATTCGTAAAAGTATTAAATTTTAAAATTGTAATTCGCAAATTATTCTTATTTCTAATAGAAATATCAATGTGGGGAAGAGAAAGGGATTTATTACTGATATAATTTGCTAATTACAAATATTGATGATTGTTAACTAACTCACAAAGTCACAAACCGAAAATGTACTCTATGTCAAGCTAATTAACACTACTTTTCTTTACTCTCAAATTATTTTGACCGCGCTCTTATTTATGGGTATGAGTTGTGTTGGAATTTAGAGGTGTATAGTGGTTATCGGAATGGTTTAATTAATTATATTAAATAAATAATTTAATTAAATTAAGTTATAATATCCCAAAGTATGTTATTTAAACGAAAGGAAAAATAGGACAGAACGGGGTGCGAGGCGGCCTGCACATCACTGTTCTTCGTGTGGGGTTGTCTTGTTTCTTGCCCTGTTTTGTTTTGTTGGTTAATATATAACCACCAACTGTTTATATGGTTATTATAATCATGTTTTCTGGGATATATGGGTTGAGTGGAAAACGACTTTGATTCATGAACCGGTCTCGGATTTCACGGATCAACATTGTATTATGAGATATTGGAGATTAGATGTCCTTGTAAGAAGTGCCAAAATCGTGTTGTTATAAGTTTGAATGAAAATATGATTCATTTTTTAAAAATGATTAAATCACAGTACTTATGGATAATATATTAGAAAGTTTTGAAAATATTATTATATATTTTTAAAAAACTATTATAGACTTTATAATATTAAAGTATTATAGACTTATAGTTATTACGTGACGTATTTGAAAAAAGAAATATATAGGTTTTAATACATTTACACTCATTCAAATAATGATAAATATCAACTGATCCAAATTAAATTGATTAACCAAAATCGAGTATGACTTAACCTGAAATAACTTGTATTGTTTAAATTAAATCAAATTGTCAAGATATTTACATGTACTAAAGAATAAATATCAACCGATCCAAGTTATTGTATCCGAGACGCGCTCAAACACCCGATTGGATACCTCTAAATAAACTAGTGATATTCCTTTTTATGTTATCAATAAGTCAAGTGAGTTCAATTCAATAGCTTTATTTTCTTTATTATAGTTAGTAAATAAACTTAAAATTTCAAGATTCAGAAGGATTAAGTGAAACCTAATATTGGTATAATATTAGTCGTATATTTGTATAATAATAGTCATATTAGTGTGGACTTAGTCTATTAGTATATTTTTAGTCGTGTTGGTATAATATTATTCGTTTTAGTGTAGTATTAGTATATATTGTTAGTTGTATTAGTATAATACTAGATAGTGTCCGTGCGATGTACGGTTTTAACTATCTCAAAATATCCAATACACTAAATAATATTCATTTAACAAAAAAAATTGATTTTTTTTATAAATAATTAAAATAAATAAAATATAATATATAATTTGCTAATACATTAAATATGATTTGACCCAAAAAAAAAAATAATTAATAAGAAAAATACTATATTCAAAATAAAAAAGTAGAAAGTCATCTTAACAATGACATCATCATTTAATTTAGGACGGAAAATTTTTAATGTGAAAGCGACACGTAAGCAATTTAAAAAGGTGATTATGTAAGTGTGTTTTGTTTTAGTAATAGTTATATATTATAGACTAGTATAAAACCTCATGGGATGAACAAATTTCTTAATAAGGAAAAATATATATAAATGTATTTGTCAAATATACATAATAATAATCACATTATATACTAAATATGAATTAATAATGTCTATGGGTCGAGCAATAGAATTTGGCATCGACATAATAGACATGTATTATCCTCATAAATCCATCGAGTCAAACAATCTCGATGAAAAGCATGATCACAACCAAGAATCATCACATTTTTTGCATTATTAACATCCGATTTAACACCAAACGCATCTTGACATATCGAACAATCCTCGTCGATATTCATCGTACTACTCTCAACACACTTCACTCCTTCATCAATCAATAAATCTTCAACGATTTTACGATCTTCCTCCGTAATATGCAACACGTCATCTTCATCTTCATCAATATCCATCCATCCCCCAAACTCATTATCACTAAGTCGTATTTCATCATCTTCTTCGGATTCGAACACAAAAATCTCAACATCCATTACCATAGATTTACGATTATTTGTACGAATTTGATCTAGTAAAATTTCACAACTTTCATTCACCACGTCAATAGCGCAATCATAAGCTTTAGCATCGACATCAAGTCTCTCCAAGACTTCCATCATATACGATAATGAATCCAAATTTGTAACGAAATTTTCTTTTTCAATCTCAAAAATCTCAAAAATTTCGATTTGTTCTTCTTCGGGTTTGCGATGATCCTTATAAGATAACCTTACATTTATGGATTCTTCGACTTCAATATTCGCATTCGTAGTCGGATCAAATAACTGCACTGTCCAAGATATCCCCTGAACTCAGGTTTGCAAACATAATAATTCATCAATTCGAATCCTATCCATTTTTAATTACTAATCTTGATTGTTACAGGTTTAATAATTAGGGTTTCAAATTGAGAATTAACTTGTGAACAAGATTTATGCTTCAAAATTTGCTAAAAAACTAGTAAATGTAGTAAATAGGATTTTAGAGAGAAATAGCTACAAATAAAAGAACTGCTAAATGTTACTCCCTCCGTTCCTTTTTGATGTTCTTATTTGGGTTTTTCACCAAGATTAAGAAAAATGGAATCTTTGATGGTAGTGGGTATTATTTTAATTATATAATAGTGGGAAATAATGATTGTATTGAAAGTATGAGAGAAAAAATAATTAAATAATAGTGTAATGTAATGATTGTATTGGAAGTATGAAAGAGAAAATAATTAAATAGTAGTGTGGAGTAAGGAAAGTGGGGTTTTAAGGGGTATAAGTGGGATGAAAATTTTCCAAAAATGGAAAGTATTCTAAAGTGGAAAAACTTATGGAACTACCCGTTTTAGTAAGGTGGAAAAACAAAAAGGAACGGAGGGAGTATGATTATATATTATTAATTACTATAGGGTTTCACCTATATTTATGCTTCAAGATATGACCTAATTATGTTTATATATTATTAATTACTATATTTATTATCTATTTTACTAGTTAATAGGAGAAGCTGTTATAATTGTAAAATGTATTAAGAGGAATAAAACAACGTTAACATTATATACTCATATAATAGAAGTTAGTTAGCTAAATTATATGGAAAAAAAAGAGATTTTACTATTCCTTGACTAAGTAAAATCATATTTAACAAAAAAACTAAAAAAGATGATTTTATTATTCCTAAAAATATGCAATATATGCAAACTAAACGGAAAAAGTATGCCTTGACGAAGTAAAACCATATTTAACGGAAAAACTAAAAATTAATTAATCCCTCCCAAAGATATATAAATACAGTGCATGTATAATGAGTTTTTATTATTAAATTGCTTCAAAAAAAAACCCTAGAATAATTAGTTTACCTCTTAATAAGTAGTGTATCCCCCCTAATCAATTTTTCTTATAATTAACATACATTCAACCTACGTACTCATTCTTTCAAGTTTCATAATGATCACTGAAACAATTGATTTCAATAAACTGATGATCGACGGAGTCGGCGTGTTAGAAAGTGTGTCGAACAAATATGACGTATTTTTTGCACAATCTTGGCCAGTCGTACCTGCAGATTCCAAATCAGACGACGACGATGCAACGACAGTCGAAGACGAATGCTTTAAGGTGTACGTTTGTTACAAAGATTACCAGAGCGTCGAAAATAATAACACATTTGCTTTCAGTTTGAATAAAAAGCTTGATTTTGGAGACATACAAATGAAGGTTTTTGAGGAACTCCAAAAACATAAAACTATTGATCCTTTTTCTTACGATTGTGCCATGGATATCATTGCCATCAGTTGTGATATTCTACTTCATCAAGTTATAACACATAAGCGTACGTCTCTTGTTTTGCTCGTTAAGCTTGAACGAGTATAATCATAACCTTTTATTTTTATTTTTAGGTCGAAAAACTAATATCATGTTAGCTAGAAGTATATTATTTTTTAATTAGTTTTTATTAAATTTCCTTTTTATATTTCAAGACATTTTTATTGTTTTCCATCTTAATTAGGTTGTAATCAAATATACATCTTTTGGTATTATGAATTTCATAATTATGATAAAACTTGGTTGATTAGTGTTGACGGATATTTTTGTTATAATTTGATGTTTAGAAACCCTAATGTAATATTTGAATGATTTTGTTTTGATTGGAATACGGGAGAATAAAATCTATCACAAAATTTTATATGCAATATCAAGATTTGTATGGGTGTAATCATCGATCAAGATTTCTATGTCGCTAAAAGCTTTAGTGTGACTTTTTAATATGCTATCAAAGGGTCTAATAAATGTCACTAAATCTCTATATACACTCTAAGAAATTAGAAATGTCAATAAATATCGCTAAATATATCCCTTAAATTATTCAAATATTTTAACCAATTGTTAAACAAACTCAAATATATTGAATTTATAGCCATATATTTCAAATGGGGTTAAAATATAATCATACAATTCATACAATCTAATAAAAAGAATGTAAAATTCCACGTGGCATTCTCATAGGGATTTGCCATATGAAATAACTCTTACTTTATTTAACATCAACTTATTCTTATAATATATGAGTGGTATATCGTAATTAGATATAATCTGTTAAATTTTCTTGAAATATTATATTTTTGAATTTAAAAGCTATATAAGAATTCCATTTAATGTTTCTTAGAATATATAATTGTTTTTTATGTTGAAATATTAGCTAATTAATAAAGTTTTTTTATTAAAATTTTAATGTTTCATCTAAATATCTTATTTACTTTTGCACCTTTGTCATGTATTAATTCAACATTTAATAGCAAAGCGATAATTGCGTATAATTAAAAATTACTATAAAACTAGATAATAATAAACTTTACGTTGAGAAAAATCAAACAAGATCTCATTTGACTATATGTTTTAATGCATGAATCAAGAATAAAATATAAATTAAGAGTAAGACATTTGAAGAAAAACAAGTATACTTGACCAATTTTAGACTAATTAACTCAAATTGAATTTGAAGCCATATGTTTCAAATTGGGGTTAAATATGATTTACAAATAAAAAAAAGCCGGAAAAAGTGGCTTGAAAATAGTTATTGAAGATTTCTTCAATGTTTTAACTTTGTCCAACAGATTTTTTAATAACTATTCGTAAAAGTATTAAATTTTAAAATTGTAATTCGCAAATTATTCTTATTTCTAAAAGAAATATCAATGAGGGGAAAAGAAAGGGATTTATTACTGATATAATTTGTTAATTACAAATATTGATGATGTTAATTAACTCACAAAGTCACAAACTGAAATTGTACTCTATGTCAAGCTAATTAACACTCTACTTTTCTTTACTATCCATATTTTGGCCGCGCTCTCATTTATGGAATGAGTTGTCGCCGTCCTTTTCTCCCCAAATCCTGTTCATAATTTTCTATGAGCAAGATACACCGGGTAGGATGATGATTCTTTACTATCCATATTTTGTACAAGGCTAAAAGAATGCTCAGTTTGATTAGGCTTCCCATAATAAACTTCACATCTGAGTATAAAGGAAACTGCACAACACCCTTAGATAGAGTCTTTTAGGCTAAGCATCACATTATGAACTTTCACTGCTAGCTGTTGTTTATCATCCTCAAAATCCTTCAATACAGAGAGTAACTTGGTTCGATAAACTTCACACTTTCTATTAGCCGATTCTAGTTCCTCGCTAAGTTCTCTGATTTTCCCGTCCATATAATCCTAACCAAAATATGAAGCCAACAGGTTAGATAGTTATTCAAAGTTGTTGATCGACTTAATTTACCGCTATACAAACACATTTTTATTTGATGGAAGATCGACAAACTGAAAAAGAACACATCAATGCTCGTTTACAACTAGAAAAATATGTCGTGTTTCTCGAACTAATCAGAGCTCAAATGAAAAGCTACTAAGAAGAAAGACATCAAACGGGAACACCAAAATATAAGTTGAAAACGCTAATCCAATATCGAACCGATAAACTAGTACTTAGTCTTAGTAATCATCTCAGTGCCAATGCTTGTAATCCAGCATATAATTGACAAGTACAACAGTTTCGAAATCGTGTCTTTAACAATAAGAATAGATAAGAGTTAAAAGGTTAATTGGAATTGTTTTCTCCTCCCGTCGCTCTTAATCCCTCCCCTCTCAAGTCTAATCCCATCCACTAACGATCCAAACAAGTGATAAGTATCCAAACCCGCTCCGTGCAGCCCTAAACAACATAAATTTCCTAAATTTATATTAAGTTTTTAGTTGAAATTTCAAGTGATTACACTAAAAGACATCAAAAACTAATACCAGTTTTCCCTAATGCAATATCTGTCAGATGTTGTTTTTCGTTGTTCTTCCCACTCCCCGAACCACATCTAAACAGAAAAGATCAAAGCTACCAAGTAACTAACTCATATATGTTGCAAAAGGAAAGCAGTGAGAACAATATCCAAAGTTGATGAGAAAACAAACATGATCAAGCATAACCGAAAGCAAGACATCATCTATATGGTAATAGAGTTTTCCGCATACCTCAGACATCTGCTCACTATGGCTCGCACAACCATCATCAATAGCTTTATGACTCAGGCCTCCGTCTCTGGCTGAGTCCTTTACAGTCCCATTTACCGCAGATGTTCTTCCCGTATTCTTTAAAGCCTCCGATACCTTTTCTGCAGCATGTTGTAGCGCAGCCATCGCCACATCATATGTCTCTAAACTACTAGCCCCTTCATCGACAAATTTGAAAACTTCATGGCGTAGGGTATTATATCGGACTGTATGTGACTCTAGATAACGAGTCGCAATAGCCCCACACTGAGTATCCAATATAACACTGCTCTTAGCATTTCTCGTCCATCGTTTTAAAATGTAATGAGAAGGGAGGGTTAGGATGTTAGTCACTCTAAACACGGCCAATATATGTCTGCAAAGAAGTCCTGAGAACTCGAACATATGGCAACTACAAGTTGCTTTCATCTCCAAAACATTCAATCTCACAAAAAACGCCTTATGATCCTCTCCATACTTCGATACATGATAAGTAATGCCCTCCCCAACATCCTCGACTTTAGTAGCCATGAAAGTCAAAGTCCCCACCAACTCCTCTTGAAACCTCATAAATATCTTCCTTGTGTAAAGCTCACTAGCCTGTTTCTCCATCGGAGAAGGTGTCTTTAGCAAAGGAGGACAACTCATAGTCTCAAAATCAGCCTTAACTTCTTTCTCATTTCGACTCTCGATAGCCTTCTCATAAAGCTTAAAAAACTGATTAAGATTTGTGGACGCGTTCACATACCCATCAAAGTACGAATTCATACTATCACTACGTTGTGTACTCGACATCTCAGCGAAAAATGAATCCCTCAAATACACAGGGACCCACTGCCTCCTAACTGAATATACTGACTGAAGCCACTCATTATCCCTTAAAAGATACCTATCTAAAAGAGATAACCAACAAGACTCAAACTCATCAACAGACTCACACAAATCAACACACTTATGAAACTCTGCCTCAAAACCCGGATGCTCAAGCATAACATGAGACAACTTTTCTTGACACTTCTTATAAATATGCCACTTACAAAAACGGTGACGCGTCCCCGGAAAAACCTGCATCACAGCATTCCTAATAGTAGCATCATAATCAGTAGTAATTGAAACAGGGTGTTTCCCTAACATTGCCTCCAACCATGTATTAAACAACCAAACAAACGACGATTCGGACTCATTAATCAAAAATGCACATCCAAACAACACAGGTTGTCCATGATGATTCACACCAGTAAATGGCACAAAGGGTAATCTATATCTATTACTCCTAAAAGTAGTATCAAAACAAACAGTATCACCAAAATAATTATAATTCAATTTACCATTAACATCAACCCAAAATACATTACCTGTAATTTCACATTGATTGAAATAAAACCCAGAATTATCTTCTTCCATCTTCTTCAAATAATCTATTAATAACTGAATATCTCCTTCCATATTTCTCAATTTATTATTCCTCATATAATTCCTACAATCAACTTCAGTAAAACCCACTTTACTAATCCCACCATACTCCTTAATCAAAGCACACATTATCCTTCTAGGGCCTAACCCAGCAGCTTGTAAAGTATCAATCAAAGTCTTCGCCGGGCCTGAAATCTGTCTATGAGAACGTAAACAATGGACTTGATCAGGACCAACAAGTTCATGATTATGCTCTTTGAAAAAGCCACTAACAACCCATTTACCAGAATTTTGAATTTTTACAGATAGCATTGCTTTACACCCAACTCTTGTAACCATTCTTGGACGTTTAATTTCTCGATTCTTCGTTCTCTTTTCGTTTTGATTACGAAACCCTTCTTTCGCACAAACAAATGAACGTTGAATTATTGCGCCGTCTTTTCTAGAACGTCTTGATGAGCTAACACGGGTGCTGAAACCAATTCTTCGTGCGTATGAATTGTAGAAGGCTTTTGCTGCTTCTTCTGACTCAAACTCCATTCCTTCAAACGGTTCGAGTATTTGGGTCGGGTTTGGGTCGAATGAAATTGGTGTTTCGGGTCCTAATTCTATATCGAAATTTAATACTTGGTTTTCCATTTTTTTTTTAATTGGGGAAAATGGGACTGAATTTAGGGTTTCTTCATTGAAAAAGATGGGTTTTTTTGCTGATTTTACAATTTATTTTTGAAAATGAAAAGGGGTTTTATTATTGCATGGTTTAATTCATGGGTTTTTTTATGTCAATGGAGAAGAGAAGACGAAGAACAGTTGAAAATGGAGGAGAGAGAAAAGTGAAGGTGATTTTGTGATGGGTAGAGTTCAAGTGTTATTGTTTTAGTTTGGAGTATCAGATTGATATGGGAGAGATAGAATCAGGGCCGTGTGATGTGACTAAAAAGCTATCAGCCGTTGATTTGATTCGGTGTGTTTCATGTCAGTTTTATGGGTCATAATAATGAAAATGGGCGGAACGGGTTAAGAAATCCTAGTTTGGGCCGAACCATGATAAGTTGACCACAAGCCCACAGACCATCCAAATTAGTGATAATTCATTGAACTTTCGGTCTCATTAAAAATGGTTTCTCAAAGAAACAGTGTCTAAGAAGAATTTGAGTTCATTGAAATTTTGAAGAAAATAAGCTTTATTTTACAAACAATTCCAAAAATAAGCTCCAAATATTTTTCAAACTAAATGTCAAGTAAAAGCGCTATTTAGGACAGCGATTTCAAGGTATATCGGGTTGTTCATTGGGTTTCTAGGGCAAGAGGAAAATCAATACTTGAGACAGTATTTTCCTCTAAACCAAAAATGTAGTTGAAATACCAAGAAGAAATGCACAAAGAAATACCAAAAACAGAGTACAACAACAATGAACCAAAAGCACAAGATTTATGAGGTATCTATGAATACCTCCCCCTCAAACAAGGATTATTTTCATTAATATACTCAACAATACATTAATGACAACCCACACAAGCTTTTAGAACAACCTCCCAAAGCAAAGACCTCACCTTTAATGGTGGTTCACACGAAAACTCCAATACAATAAACAACTATCTTGGTTGTGAACCCTATTTGCTTCTAGTGTATTAGACTCACTCTTATACCTCTAATGAAGTTCTAAGGACTCTTATATAGCCCTACAACTGATTAGAGAACCCTAGGACAAAAGGGCTTAAAGCCCAAACAACACCGAGACACAAAATAGAAACTGACGAAATGGGGTGCTATTGGCCGCTCAACCTGGTCGAACAAGGGTTCAGTGTCTTCCGTTCACCGAGTGGGTAGTTGTCGTGTTGGTGCATTGCTTCTCTTGTGTCTTTTTTTGTTCAATGCACATCTAAGAGCCATCATCAAGCACTTCCTTGCCTTCATAATTCATTTATGCACACTAAGTCATCCATTTTGATCACTTCATCAAGTGATCCAAACCTCAATCCTCCATACTCCATTGCACTCACATCTTCGCTCTCAAGTGTGCAATATAGTGCGTGCTATGAAGTGCTCAAAGATTTGGGACATACCACAACATATTCAATTTGAAATATTGCTCAAGTGATTTGTTAAACTAGATATTCTATCTAATTTAAAGTTTGAAAAAGAATCAAGATATTTAAAATTTGGATATCCAATCTAGAATTATCGGTATATTTGTTTTGGAAAAAAGGTTTTTCTTGACTCTTGGTAAATAATGGAGTAGAATTGATATTATATTTTTTTGACCTAGTATATTTGTTGAAGGCCTAGGTTAGCCATAAGGAAAGAAGAAATACACTATAGTAATGCACTTATTTGGTGAAAATCGAAAACTAAATGAAACAAAATTAAAGTAACAATTTGAATTGGATAAAAAATTTAACTTGGATTTTTTATTAGAGTCAATTGTGAGTACAAAAAATCAAAAAAATTGAACTAAATCGTATTATGGATTCCTTATGGTTAACAATATATACCAAAGGAAAAGAAAAATATCTTGAGTATTGTTTGTATTAATTAAAAATTTGTTTGAACGCTTTAAACTTTAAATTATTTGGTACATTAAACTTTTGTTCATTTATTTGATATTTAGTTAGTTTTTCATTGTCTAATATATGGATAAGTTATATTCAACCGGTCTTATATGAGACCGTCTCACGATAAAACGAGTCCATATAATTAAACCCAATTCTCTAAGTGGTCATTTTAAAATTGTAGGTGATCACTTTAAGGTTATGAGTGATAACTTTAACATTATAAAAAGTTATCACTTTAAGAACCCGATTAAAATGGTCTCACCGTGAGACCTTCTCATATGAGAAATTGTGAGTTATATTTTATTGCATAACTAGATAGTTTCTGTGCGATGCACGACTTATATTAAAATTTCTGACATATTTGTATAAACTAAAATTTTATTATCATTTAATAAATAAAATTGAAAAGATTTTATAAATAATTGAAAAAAGAAATAAAATACATGGGTTTCTGATACATTAAATAATATAAGTATATAACTAAAAGGTAAAAAATCAATCGGAAAAAGCATTTTTAAGAAGTGATGATGCCATCCGTGTTTTTTTTTAGTAATAGTTATTCACTACAACAAATTTAGCGTTTTGCGACATTAGATTTAGTGGCATTAAAAAAATTTAGCTTTTTGCGACATTAGATTTAGTGGCATTAAAAAAATGCCACTGATTCATATTTTTAGTATAATAATTATTGGTTTTTATTTTAAGTTCCACCAAAAAGTGATTTAGCGACACTTAATTTGGTTTTTAGTAGCATATGTAATTGTCAATATAGTCTATTGTGGCATTTGTAAGAAATGTCACTAGATCCTATGTCGCTAAAAGTTTTAGTGTGACTTTTTAATATGCTGCTAAAGGATCTAATAAATGTCATTAAAACATCTATGTACATTATAAGAAATTTGAAATAGCGACATTTAAATTAAATGTTGCTAAATATCCATACTATATACTAAAGCCATTATTCAAAAGGACACGTGTCGCCTTCATATTAACTCATGTCCCTCCAAAATACATTCAATTAAATATAGTTTATATGTAATTAAAAATCTTTATTTATGGCAATAAAAAATTGAGTAAGTAAAATTTGACCCATTAAATGCTAATCACGAATATAGTTTTATATATAGTTAAAATTCTTTATTTATGACAATAAAAAATTAGATAAGTAAAATTTGACCCATTAAATGATGTTAATCACGAATATCAAGATTTGCTAAAATAATTCAAGCAAGAGAAAATCAATCCATCCTAATATCTTATTTTTAGGTCTCAATGAACATCTTAATTACTTTTAAAGAATGAGAATCAAAGGAAAATATCTTATTTTTAAGTGTCAATTTTAAACCTTCAATATTTGAATTGTTTATTTTCCAACTCTTTAATACGCACTAATTAATATACCAAAACTGAATAAAAAAAAAGTGTCTTTTTGACGCATGTCAAGCTGTGGTTGAAAATTTTCCCGCCTAATTAATCAGGCTATAGTAGTCAATTGCATCACTAAATTCAATTAATAGAATAATTTAAAGGAATTTATAAAAAATAATATAAGAATATAAAATGGAAAATATCAGCTAATAAGGTAAGGAAATTATAGAACAATATCAAAGCATGATTTGCATATTTTGAAAAATATCAGTAAATATGGTAAGGAAAATTATTATGTTAATTTAGGTTAATAAAATGTCAAGTAATCAGTTCTAAGTTTCGTACCTATTAAATATATTCATTTGAAATATTTTTAAGAGTTTGTTATTTATCATTTTTCAATTCATTTATTATATTGTATGCTACGTGATTCAAATAAAAAAATTATATGTTTTTATATAAAAAAGAAATGTTTAATGTTGTCACGCTATATATAATGTCATATTAAATAATTATATATTTAAAAGGTGTAAGAATTCTCAATCGTCATACATAAGCCTCATTTAATTACTCAACTAACAAAATTTTTCTGAAGTACTACATCTATTGAAAATATCATTTATGAAATATCTTCCCTAAAATTATCAAAAATACACAAAAGCACTCATGACTTTAAAAAATTAAGATTTCTACATATTATATTATATATACAAAAATACACATAGAAATATATATTCAAAAGATTAAATTGTAATTACTACAATACTTATATTACCTTCATATGAAAATGTAAATTGATATACGTTTAATGTCTCTTACACGTCAAATATTATTTTCTCTATATTTATTATAATTAACAAATATCAAATTAATAACATGATAATTTAAATTAAATTTGTTTATGTTTAAGAAATTATTTAATTTTTTTTTAAATTTTCCGTACTTGGCAGGGGATACAAGCTAGTATCTCACTAAAAGCAAATTATGTTGTAGTGATTATAGATAGATAGATTATAAATTTGTATTGGTAGATCAGTGTAATTGGATGTTTGATTATTTGGTTTGAATTTAAATTTTAAAAAAAAAAATAGAATTATTTATTTTGATTTGATTTTGTATCAAAACTAAATTAATAACCGAAGTTACACTCCTAATTGAAAGTTAGGTATTGGCAAAGAGTCTTAATATCCAAATCTTTTTCTAAATTGAAAATTTAAAAATAATCAGTACTAGTAATTACTACTTATTATTTAACACTACATTCAAATCTAATAATTAAAAAGTAATAGCTCCTCAAAAAAAATTAAAAAGTAATATTCGGATTTTTTTACTACCAACAAACCCCAGAGAAGAAAATGGTAAAGATCATTGATTTAAAACTTTGTAAATTTTCCAATGTCGGGTGGGCTAATGTTTGTGCAAACTGATCTCGTGCCCAAAAAAGATTAGAACTTGGTATAAGAGCAACAAGAAGCTCAAAGACATTTTATGACCATTTGAAGTTGTATCACCGGTAAGGGATAGATAGTCACGGCCTGTTTGATTAACAGTATTAATAATTATTGGTAATGAAAATGATTTGTTATGTAAATTTTTATGTCATTCTCATTGTAATGAAGTTCAACTATTCTCTTGCGAGACCGTCTATTTTAGAGATTTATCTAAAGTCCAACCCATTAAAGATTAACACCTACTTACCATATTTTTAATGTCTATTTATAGTATCGTTAATGCTTACTTATCATATCCTTAATGCTTACTTTTAATATCTTAAATGTCTACTTACATCATTTTTAATGTCTAATTACAATATTTTTAAAAATATATAATTGGCCAGCCCATTTAGAGACGGTTTCTCAAATAAATCGTCTCTTACAAGAATTTGTCAATGAAGTTTCATCATAGCAAAGAATTTTGTTTACAATTTTCTAATACCACCTAATACCACATGTTCAAATGGTAATATATTGTATTGAATTTTAGGAAGAAACTAAGATTGTTGAAGGAGAATAAGCATGATCATATATAAAATTTGTGTATAATTTAATTTCAATTATAATTAATTTCCACCATTTAGTATTGATTACCAAAAGGGCAGTTTTATTTTTAATTGTGTATAATTTAAGTTTATAAAAACTTAATATTAATAAAACTCAACTGTGTTTTAATTTACAAATTTAAGAAAAATAAACAAATTATAAGCAAGTAGAAACACAGAAAAATTGAGAGAGTATGAGCTTATAGAGTTATATTAAATTACATTTAAGATATTAACGATCATAATTTGAAAAATTTAAAAATAAAAAATTAAATTTATTATGAAAATAGTGTTAAAAATTATGATCTTGTTGGTTATCTATCTTTTGACTAGTTTGTAGGTTGATTTTTGACTTTTTGTTAGTCAAACAGCAAAAAAAAAACGTGTTTGATATATATTCTGCGTCGCTATCATTTTGCACCACTTTTCATTTAAACTAGTATAGAAACTCTTGCAATGCACGAATCTATGAGTATGAAACATATAAAAAGATAACTTCAAAATTTAATGCTAGCATATATAATCAAGATTAAAATTATCAAATACATGATTTGTTAAAAGAAAAAATTAAATATTAATTTATTTAAATTATTTATTGAACATCAATTTTTCATTCAATTAAATATATTAAATTTTAGGTGAGTTAAGTAGAAATGCTATAATAAATTATACTCCATACTATACCTAATTTAGCTCTAAATTTAAAAATAATTACATTCTAATTTAGGTAAATATTGTCATGTTATAAACTATCATCCACTAAAATAATAACATCATGTCTCCATAGAGGATGACACTTGTAATTTTCCAATATTTGTATATAGTATTGTATGATATGATATGATATGATTATTTATTGAATACATCAATGTATATGATAGGATTATTTATTGAATACATCAATTTTTCATTCAATTAAATATATTAAATTTTACGTGAGTTATGTAGAGATGATATAATAAATTATACTCCGTACTATACCTAATTTAGCTCTAAATTTAAAAATAATTACATTCTAATTTAGGTAAATATTGTCATGTTATAAACTATCATCCACTAAAAAAATAACATTTGTCATGCCTCCTTAGGGGATGACACTTGTAATTTTCTAATATTTTTATAGTATTGTATGATTTTAATTTAGGTAAATATTGTCATGTTATAAACTATCATCCACTAAAAAAATAACATTTGTCATGCCTCCTTAGAGGATGACACTTGTAATTTTCTAATATTTTTATAGTGTTGTATGATTCTAATTTAGGTAAATATTGTCATGTTATAAACTATCATCCACTAAAAAAATAACATTTGTCATGCCTCCTTAGAGGATGACACTTGTAATTTTCTAATATTTTTATAGTGTTGTATGATATGATTCTAATTTAGGTAAATATTATCATGTTATAAACTATCATCCACTAAAAAAATAACATTTGTCATGCCTCCTTAGAGGATGACACTTATAATTTTCTAATATTTTTATTGTATTGTATGATGATATGATTTGTCACACTATTATTACACTATTTCCTTTTTTCGCAATGATCTTACTTTTTCCTTTTAATTTCATTCAATTTTTCTTCTACTAAAATGAAAAGGACAGATTAAGGAACTCTTCAATCAAAATAGCTAATATAGTAGGTATTTTCATTGACTTTAAATTTGTAAGCTCATCTTTACCGATAAACATGATCGTATTCGTTGATTAGCTAGGCAAAAATGGCTACCGTCAGAGCCCTGAATTTTTCAGAGTTCAAAATTGTATTTTTATGTACAAGGTTGATATCAATTTGAATTAAATTTAATTGTAATCTACAATTTTTGCTTAGCATATGAGTTTTTAATTTTTATGGGCTCTTTTTATTTTTCGCTCTGAAGCCCAAAAATAAACGAGATTGTCCCATTGATAAACAATAAACAACTAATTTTATCACATTCATTTATGCATCAACTTGTCAATTATGCGAGCCAAATTGTGAAGATTGAAATGTACAGTATTTATTCTGTGATAGATTGCACTAACAGTAAAATAGATTAGAACAAAGGTGTCCAGTGGGCCCAAAAATTGGGACAAAAAAGTCGCAGAAAGAACAAAAGTGGTACTCAACAAGTAGGCCCCATTACAATAATCAATTGGGCTAAGCCATCACCCCATCCTCAAATTAGCTATTACAATTCCATCCATTTTTTTTTTCTTTTCAAGTATATTGTATAACAACTTACATTTTTGTATGATACGATCTGATCGTGATACATGTCTTATAATTAGATAAATACCCTAATAATATAAATATATAGCTTATGGGTTTCTTGTTTTGAGGTCGTCTCACATTGAGACAACTCATACAAAACACGCTGAAACGACTTCTAATAACTAGACCAATCTATATAAATAATTTATTTTATAATTGATCATATTAAAACTATAATTGATTATTTAAAGTTTATAAGTTATCATTTTAAAAATTATAAAAATGATTAATTAAGAACTATAAATGTTTATTTAAGACAATAAATACATATTAGGTCAATTCAATAAAAATAATCTCGCTCATCAAATCTTGAAATTTTGTTTTTTCCTTTTTAAAAAATTCCTTCCTCATCTTTTACAAATAAAAACACTAGCTTTCGAAGATGCTCTCAACTCTTAACCTACTTTCTGAGGTCCATACATTTACAAGTGGGCTATGAGGGTTTCATCCTTCTATTTGCTTTTTAACTTTTCTGATAAGAGAACATCGCTTAAAACTCATAATTTACATTAATTAGACTATTTAATTTACGACTAGTCTTCTGAGAGACCGTTTTCTGAAACATGTCTTTTAGGCCCAGCCCATTAAAGCTTAATATCTACTTTTACTCTACATTTTTTTATGGGCCAGTTCAATTAGAGATGGTCTCTCATAAAGACCGTCTCTCACAAGAATTTGTGTTTAATTTATGTATATAGTATGTTTGATACTTTTATAATTATATTGTTTCATATAATATTGTGTTGCGTTTTGTGCTTCTTATTCGGGAAAATAAATTAGGGTTCTTTTCATGTCAATATCATCAATGGCGAATTTTGGCCAATAAATTAGAGGAGTCATAGTATATGGATTGAATAAATCTATATTTTCCTAGTTGTAGGGAATAGAAATTCTCTAGTCTAACCTAAAAAAAGTAAACAAATCATTTTAGTGGTGAATTGAAAAATGACAAGATAAGAATTTGATATTTTTGACCTCTTAATTATAGATTACAAAAATCAAACATTTACTATATATTAGAAGAAAAAAATTAGTAAGCAACATATCATCATTATCATCATACTCAATGTGTCCCGCTCATAGGTACCTATGAGCAGGATCTGAAGAGGGAATGAAGGCGGCAACCCATACCCATTAAGGAGGATACGGTTTATATATTGCTTTAAAATTTTCCGGATTAGGTTTACTATGATATTGATTGTTGAACTTTAATTTATTTTTTTTACAAAGTTCATCCTCATTCATAATCAATTAGAAATGTGATATTAGATACTAATTAATAGAATTTTAATACAAAAAACACATATTTAAGGATGCAAATTTCATTACTATAGAAATCATATAACGAATTTCATGAAAATTATTACTATAACTCATTACCATTACTATCATATACTTCGGTTGGTAAATCCGTTGGTAAAGACACAAGTTCACATTTATAATTAGATCATTAAAGTCTAATATGAATTTAGTGCACAATTATTATATACCATTACTAAAGCAACACTTCATACATATTTCATACTTCCTAAATTTAAAGTTAGTGAGCGCTATTTTTATTTACACTAAGTCCACACAAAATTTACTTCCGTCATCTGAAAAAGGTAATCGGTTTGTGGTTTCAAATTGTGTGTAATTAAACCATTGTTTTACTATGGTGAACTAAACTTATTTTAAATATGGAGAATTAAGGTTTCTTTTAATTAGTGTAAGTATTACTTTTTTCGAGTTAAATTTTCAATTTTCACATAGCCGTCCCATTTTCTAAAAAAGAATTGTATGCATGGTATATTTGGGAATCATTTTTGGAGAATATAATTGATTAAAGAACAAAATTGAGCTTCTCCTTAACTTATTATCGTGGTTTCTTTCACTTTAATTATATCAAACCCTTTATAACTATTTATTTTATTTTAAATATCATGTTAAAAAAAAGCATTATGTCTTTGTTCTTTTCTTTAAAAACTACACTATAGTTAAAATAGTACTATATTATTCTAAGGAGATGTTAAGATTAACTTTATGAAAATTATTGAGGAAAGAAATAAAATCATAACCATTTTTTTAATAAAAGAAGGCCCAATAAGAATGGAAACTAATTTAAGTTATATGCAAAGTGAATCTATAGTATATAGCAGCCGGTAGCACATGTTTCCGTAAAAAACATTTAAATTTTAGTTATGGCTTTCCTATGAATATAAGTAGAAAACTAGTGTAGAAACTCGTGTAATATACGAAATTATGAATATGAAATATATAAAAACATAACTTCAAAGAATAATGCAAGCATATATTATCATGATTGAATTTACGGAATTCATAACTTTTTAAAAGCGAAAATTAAATACTGATTTTTAAAATTATTTATTGAATACATCACTTTTTCATTCAATTAAATATATTAAATTTTAGGTTATTTATATATAATAAATAATACTCCATACTATACTTAATTTAGCTCTAATTTTAAAAATAATTAAATTTTAAATTAGGTAAATACTATTATGTAATCAACTATTATCCACTAAAATAATAAAATTTACATAAATTATTATATAAGACAGTCTCATCGAGAGACACTCTTTATATATAGATTAAAAGTCCATCTAATACATATTATTGGAATATATATATTCTTTGTTCAACACTTTAATGTCGTTTCACAGAGTAGCTTTTAATTTTATCGTCCTAATGGTGCAAATTTAATGCATATAAAACTAGAGGTTCCAACATAGTAACAACAACAATCGATTTACCAACATCTTACTTATTGATACGTTTAAAACCCTATTTAATCTTTCAATATTTTTTTTATTACTTATGGGAGGTGTACTATCTATTTTCGATAAAGGCAGATTGATGGAGGCCTTGAGCTTAATTATTTGACTTCATATTATTTGGATTTAGTAGTTTAATATATTATATGTACTTTTTATTAATACAAATTTAAGTTGTAATTGATTTGTACAATTAATTAAGGGTTAATGAAAAGCTCTTTATTTTTACTAGGGTAAATTAGACGCAAACTCTGCCTAAGTAGGAATATAAGTAAGAATCACAAAACAAACCTGAAGAAGAGTAAGGTTGAGTTTAGTTGATCTAATCTTTACTGATTGAAACTGATTAAATTGATTTTTACTGATTTTATCTTAATTTATAAATTGTAACTGGTTTTAATTATAAATTGTAACTATGTTGTACTGATTATAACTTATTAGTTTGCTGATTGTAACTAATTATAGTGATTATAACTTACTTTTACTGATTGTAACTGGTTTTTGTTAAATAAAATTAATTATTACTTATTATTTACATCCTTAATTAAACAGTCCATAGAACTACTTATAAATTATGTTTAAAATATCTTGTAAGGCCAGTCATAATAAGTTCACAACTAACATTTCTTTAATTTATTAAAATGTAGATGAAGTAAATTAAACATATATATCATGAGTATATAGTTATCATTATTGATTGAAGGTCCTACTAGCATAAAGAGTAATTAAATTTTTATTCAAGATAAATGCAAATATCAATTATTATCTACACCCATCTCATATCTAAAATGAATTTACAATAATGTTTATTCAAGATAAATACAATTAAGATTAAATTTAACTAGACTTGTTTAAAACATATCTAAAAATCTAATGTTTATCAAATTTTATAACTGAATCTGATCTCAACCTGACTCTAAAATGAATTTACAATAATGCAAAACCATCGTGAACATAAGATCCAATTTTAAACCCAATCTATTATATACTCTTAACTCGAAATAGATCTTAATAAACCCCAATAAGTTTAACATGTCTAATGGCATATATGGTTCAATTGTTTTATTAAATTGATGAAGTTGAAAGCTAAAATATGTAGTAAAGGGGCCTACTTCACCATTGTTTTATTGACAAGTGAAAAAAAATAATCATCATGAGAATATAGAAAAATAATTTGAAAGAAATGAAAATGACTTAATTTTCAACTAATAAGATCATTAAGTAGCATCTCTCTCGCTCTCATTAAATGTGCACAAAAACTTGCGTAAGACCGTTTTAGAATAAGACCACAATTGGGCCGGCACATTCCTAGGCGCGTGCACTACACGCGCTCCAAAATTTTTTTTGGTTTTTTTCATTTTCTGGGCATTTTTCAATTTGCACCTTAAAGATATCAATTTCAACGTAAAGTAGTACTTAAACATATCAATTAATGTAAAAATTTCAATAACAACATACAATTCATTACTTATCACTGTCAATTATCACCAAACATGCATCAATTATGACTTTATCTTGTTTTTGTTATGATGTTAACTATATCATAAACAAAATAAATAAACTACATAACAACATACAATTCATTACTTATCAGTTATCACTGTCAATTATTACCAAACAAGCATCAATTATGACATTATCTTATTTTTGTTACGATGTTAACTATATCAATTATAAACAAAATATATGAACTACATAACATACAATTCAATACTTATCACTGTCAACTATATTAGGTAGAAATTGATCACTTTAACGTTAAAATTGATCAGTTATATGTTCAAATTGAAATTTTTACTTTAATTGATATATTTAAGTACCACTTTATGTTGATATTGATATATTTAAGGTCAAAATTGATACCTCTAAGAGTAAAATTGAAAAATGCCCAGATTAAGGAAAAAAGCTGATGGGCTCCATATTGGGCGCGTCTTATTCTAAGACGGTCTTATCCAAGATCTGCTGTTAAATGTGATAAACAACGACTAATAAGATCATGAAATATTGTATAATAATTTGTTGTAAATTCAACTAATACAAAATATAGTAATTGAAACCAAAATTTAACTAAACTCATTACATATAGACTAAAATTTCAATTGTGTTGTAATTATCAAAATCACTCCTTAATTTAACCCACTCATTTGTAAGCTTCAAAAGATGTTTAGAGATCGGCACAATTATGTTAGAATGGTTAATGCACATATTAAGAAAATGGACAAATTCAAAGTATATAAACAATGGCAAATAATGATGTAAGTCATGTAACTAAGACTATACCTATAGGAGTCTTTTTATACCTCCATTATTTTTCAAGTAACATTTACCATGAAAATAGTCTTTATTACATTTATTTTTTTAAGTGCAAGACTCAGATAAGAGGAGTGTCAAGAAAGTAAATATTTGCATTTTGAAAATCTAGTCCAAAATCTCTACCACCCTCCATGGGATTTGTTAAACATGTTTAGGCCAAAAATACTCTGCCCAAAATCCTCATTTTCCAAGTAATTACCAACTTGTACCAAAATATATATATATATATATAATGACACGAATTCTTGAATGATTCGGTTTCATGGTAAGACTATTTCTATCGAATTGATCTATGTATATTTCATGTGTTAAAGTAAATAATCAATTACTTCGTATAAATGAGTCAATTATATAGGTTAGTGTCATGATGAGTCGGTCTTATACAAAACGAGCTTATATAGTTAAGCTCCAAAAATTATCAAATTTATTGGGGCTTGTAATAAACAGCATAATAAAATTAAGTACTTCCTCAGTTCCATTTTACATGCAACACTTACCGTTTTTGGAAGTTTCATATTACTTGCAACATTACTATTTTTGGCAAAAATAATCTAATTCTTTTATCCTCATTTTATTCTTACCCCACTCTCACCATCAATCATACATCATCCCATTAATTATTTAATATACCCACAAGTCACAACCACTATCTACTTATAATAAAAAAATTTATTTCCACCCCACATATTACCATTAATCATACATCATCCTTACTTTTACCATACTGATTTGACGACCCTTAAAATATGTGTCAAACCCAATGGTGCAACTAAAATGAAACGGAGGAAGTATAATTTTTGGTTCTATTATTAAATATCTTTATAACTGTATAACCTGAAAAATACTGTATAATTCATCATCGTTGAATCAATTCAATTATTATTGTTATATATGTCGAGTGACTTTTTATAGAAATGACATTTTCCTTCAAAAACTGTAGAACATACCTCTACCCTATTATCTTTTTTAATTGTTAAAACTATGGAAAAGTAAGTATGAAATAAAATATTCAATAGAAAAATATAAAATATTTGCATGATTAAATTAAATATATTCCACATCCATTAAAAATCTGCAAATTAAATTAAACCATTAAAAAAAACAAAGTCCCTGAAGAACAAACCCCCAACATGCAATTGAGAAAATTAATACAATGAAAATCTAAAAGAAAAACAGAAAAAGGGGAGAGACTAATCTATAAAGTTGCATAACTTTCATCATTAATTCATTCATATTTTTTGTACACAAAATTTGTACCTCAATTTGGGAGCTCCATCCATCTTCATCATATACCCAAAATTCTATTCATTCCCCTTTAATTTGCCCACCAACTGTTTGATGAAATGTCTTAAAACTGCGGCCTCCAACCAAACACATCATTTCCTCCACCGCCGCCGCCACCGCCGCCGTAACTCGAATAGTTACCACCTTCAAGTGGGCCTGCCCCCGGGCCCACATTCCCGGTAACACCGGATGATTGTGAAGCAGTAGATTGCTGTTGCTGGTGTTGTTGATTACCCTGCACTTGCACCATCTGATTATTGTTATTATTCTCACTTTCTCTTTCCTCACCTTCCTCTAATGGCAATCTATCAAAAACCGCATTAGCAAACGACGCCGCCATTAAAATTACTGGCCCAGAAGCCATTAATGGGCCCACAACACTTCCACCCACAACTTGCCCTTGCCCAGCCGCTAAAAAAATGGTAAGCCCACCCGCTCCTGGTGGAGCTGGTGGTGGTAAAGCAGTACCCGTGATTGATAATATATCGAACCTTCCGTGCAACGTCATCACGCTTCCAGCTGGAGATGCTGGTTGCCGGAGATTAACATTAGTAACAGAACCGTTACCGGAAAATACACAAACTCCTCTTCCTCTCCGGCGAGCAAAATTAGTAACAGATTCAACAACATCCGAACCCGGCGAAACTTCTAGAACATGAGATCTTAACGCATTTGGGCTGTCTCGGGTTACTATTATAGGTGGTTTTGGCTTATTTTTCGAACCCGGAGGTCTTCCTCTAGGTCTTCTTCCACTACTACTGTTTCCTCCCCCAGAGCTCGTTGTAGCGGGCTCAGATTCGGGTTTGGAGATATCCACATCCAGCTCCAGCATTTTGAAACCCTTTTTGATGGTTATGTCTAGTAAGTGTTTGTTTAAATGCCTTAAAGAGAATTTGAAGGAGAATATAAAGGAAAAAGAAGGTAAAACTAACAAACATGTAATTAAGTGTGAAAGAATTGAGAAAAGGGAGATGAATTGAAAAGGGGTTTGAATGGGGGAGAAATTCAAAGAAGAACGGAGTATTCAAGGAAGAACAGATGGGTAGCTTTTGTTGTTTTGTGAGTTTAGAGAGAGTGAGAGAGAGAGAAAGAAAGGGAGGAAGGTGTGAAGAAGTTGAATGGTATAAATATGGTAAAGAGGAAAAAGAAAAGGTAAGAGATAGAATGAATGAAATGCTTTCTTGACTAAGAAGGTATGGCGGAATGGAACTTTCGAGCTTTTTTAGGACCTGAAAATGGAGGATATAATTGTTTATTTAGTAGGGGAATTAGCTTTGCTTCCAATTTCATTATGGAACCTAACATTGATTTTAATTAATTATTTTATTATTAGAATTAGCCTATTGCCTAATAGTACATGTAAACACGGTGTAGGTTTACTTTCGTTGTTTATAAATTATTTTGGTTACAAATTTGTAGGACCTTTTACAAAATTCAACAAAGTTCTCATATAGAATCTTTCACAATTGCATGATAATGCATGATAATTATTATATTAATTAAGCATTAACAAATTTATATTAAATGTAATCATAATACATAATAGAAGTAATACTTAATTAAAGTGCTAATGATGTTATTATGCATAGTGATATATAGTTGAATAGTAGTATGATTGGATTATTACCTCTTAAATTGGATGTTAGAATTATATCTTAGAAAGGAATATGTAAATAGTGAACATATGTTTTTGATGACCATTAAAAGTAGTAGAAGTTGAAGAACCTACAATTATACCATATATGATACTCTTTTGTTGTGAATTTATAAGTTAAAATTAGATTGCTTGAGTTAGTTTCAATGTTTACAACTTTAACTTTATTAGTCTTCTTTTGTAAACTCTCAATTTATATTGCATTGCTTTAGGGAATGTGATTAAAAAAGATTTTCCTAACATTGATTAGTCTTACACCAATTTATGAGTTATATTTTCTTATAAAGCGAAAAACAACATTATTAATATTAGTATGAATATGATATGAGTTATATTCTCTTATAAGGCTAAAAACCACATTATTAATATTAGTATGAATATGAATTTGTAGGGTCTATGTCAATATCAAGTATTCTCTTACAGTAAAAATCACTTTAAATAAAACTCTTCATTGATAATTGAGATTGTATTAGGGAAGATGAAGAGTCAGATGAGTCCCAAAACAACTATCCAACACTATTAGAATGACTTTTGGCAAAATGCTTTTAAAATGCATTTGTGTTGCGACACTTGGCACAAATGTTTTTGAATTAGTATATGTATGATTACTTAGTGTTATGAATTACTCCCCCTATTTTCAATATTCTTCCAATTTACTTTTTGCTCAGTTTTCTAAGTAAATTTTAAGGCTTAATATATCCATAATAGAATATTTTAAAGGAAAAAATTGACATTAATAATCCAACCTTTTGTTTATCCGCTGTGAATAATCTAACCTTTTAAATATTTTTTAATAATCCAATGTTTGCCCTTAGTTCGCTGTCAATAATCTAACCTTTATTTTAGTTTGCTAGCAACATACCCTATTATTACCTATTATTAATAATAGGGTATGTTGTGGGCAAATTTTTTTATGAAGGTAGGATTATTAGAAAATAATCCAAAAGTGGGATTATTCATAGTGAACGAGTGAAAGGTTGGATTATTAATGTCAATTTTTTCTATTTCAAATGGGAAAAACATAAAAAACGAAGGAATTATGAATTTAGTGAACACTAAAATAATAATGCTTTACCACTAGCTGGATCACCATTAATACGTAGGGATCATTATTAATTGTCATATTTGGTGTTTTATTTGTTAATTTCATAAAGAATCTTTCTATTTATATCATGGATTTTAGATAAAAATAGTTTTGTTCATCCTTATTTTAATATTTTAATTAATAATACTTATGTTCTCCATATATCTCCCACAAACTTCATTTTAACATTTTTATATTTAATTCTTATAGTCATCCCATATTTACCACTAGCTTTATAAAAATATTTTTTTATTAGGTGTGGTCTCCATATTTTTTCAACTAACTTTGTTTTAATTTTTTTAATATTTATGGTCCCCACTTTTCATTTATCAAATTTATTATTCAAAACACCCTACGTTCCTTTTTGTTTTTCCACCTTACTAAAACGGGTTAGTTCTATAAGTTTTTCCACTTTAGAATACTTTCCATTTTTGAAAAGTTTTTATCCCACTTTTACCCCTTAAAACCCCACTTTCCTTACTTCACACTACTATTTAATTATTTTCTCTTTCATACTTCTAATACAATCATTACATTACACTATTATTTAATTATTTTTTCTCTCATACTTCCAATACAATTATTATTTCCGACTACTATATAATTAAAATAATACCCACTACCACTAAAGATTTCATTTTTCTTAATATTGGTGAAAAATCCAAATAGGAACATCAAAAAGGAACGGAGGAAGTAACATAATATATCTTCTATAAAAAAAATTTTATTTTTCTTAATTTTGGTGAACATTGATTGTGTGAACTTTTATTAGAAAATGGAGGGAGCATATAAGTTTTTTAAAAAGAAATTAGTGATTATGTCCATATTTCTAAATTTTTGACAAGTTAGATCCATCCAAACAAGTTCCAAACATAGTAAGACTAAGCATGTTTATAAATGGGGTCTGAATTCACAATCAATCGGAGCTGAACTCAATTTCATTAATTTTTTGTGGATTCATACTGGACTCAGTCTTTTAGGGTTTGATAATTTAAACTTGAACTGGAATCTGTCGAATCTTATGGGTCTAAGGTTTCAAGTTGGTTTTAAATGAATCTTGATTTAGTTATTCATAGTTAAACTTTTGAACATTTTAAAGGTTTATTGAAGGTTTATCAGTACTAAAATGACTCTATGGATGGTATATAACTCTAAATTAAGTCCAAAACAAATGTATACAAATAGGTTTAGGATGAACATAGAATATATTTTGTGTTGTATAATAATAGGTAGGGTATAATGCTGGTCTAACGGATTCGGACAAGTCTAGTGTGTATTGGTCTTAATTCTTAAATGGGTCTAAAGACTAAAAAGGTTAGACCCATTAATTTTTTGATCCGAAACAAGACTTAAATTTGTTGATTTTCAAAAAATTGGATCAAATTCTTAAAAATAAGGGCAGTTCCAATAGTATTTTGAATCCATAATCATATTTAAAATAATGCCAATTTGAAATTGACCCAACTCAAAAATAATTCAATTTAAATTTGACCTGATCGAAATAACTCGATTTGCAACCCTCCTCTATCACTATTTTAACAGGTTTATGGACAAAGCATTACTTTTTTTTTTTAATTGGCAAAACATTACTCTTAATTTATTCTTTTAAGGTGTTAAACAAATGTAACACATGTTGCCAATATGCTTGTCTAGATGGAGACTTTGGAATTGTTTATACTTTGAATGAATGACGGATTGGAGACTTTAATGATTAGTAATTTTTAGTAGTTAATTTAAAAATAAAATAAAACCATGATTAACTAATAAAAAATTGACAAAAAATACATGATAAAAAATATTATTTAGTTAGTTAATTCAAAAAAATTAATCAATAAATAATCAACAAAAAATGCATAATTAAAAAATCATTAGTTTATTAATAAAAAAATTAATTGATTAATAATCAAAAAATAGATACATAATCAAAAGTATTCATTATTAATTAATTGCTAATCAAATGCATATATAGCCGTAGTATATGTGTAACTGGACCTAGGTCAAGTCGCAAAAAACATTTAGAAGTGAGAATATTGTTGAGAGACCATTACAATCAAAAGTATAAGTTGATAGTTGAGACTTGTCACGCCCTTCATGCGTGAGCCGTTTGGTTTAGAATTATAAATACCCCACATGTACTCCTCATGTTACTCTGATACAATTTAAGGAGATCATTTTAACCAAAAACTTAAATTGATCTTATATTGTACTAAATAACTCAATTTAACTGTTTAATACATCAACTTTCATACTTCAAATACTCACTTTTAATTATTTAATATTTAATTCGTTATTTTGGATGTAATTATTGACAAAATAGAATATGGATATTAAAACACTTAAGTTTTTAAACATCTCTTAGACTTGTAAAGTGAGTTCGGAGTTGCTTATTTATTGTCTCTCTTAATTAAATTGCGTAGGCTTATTCCTCCTTCTACTATGTTATTATATTTGACTTTTTATGCAATTCATAAATAAGGTAAAAATAAAAATTACAAAAAGTTAATATCGTAAAAAATTATGCAATTAGACGATGCAAACAAAATCTAACTGAATTATATTTTAACACATTAACTGTAATATATAAAATAAACTAAAAAAATAAATAATGTCAATAACCATAATATAACGAGCATTTCACAAGGGAGCTAAGTATAAGATGGATGAAACACATCAATTGATGATAGTCAACAAAAACAACTAGATTAGCTAGGTTCAACGAAATTGATTCAACGTATACAAAATAACTGTTATGTCTTCATAGTGCGCACTTAGTCAGATGACCATATCATATGGTCGTACAAGTATTGCTCTAAATTTGTCTCCTTCAATGTCAAATTTCAGTCGGCTGCCACCGTTAAAAAGCCATGTGTTATCCATATGTGAGTTGTTCCACATCGAAAAAATAAAATAGTACGCATTACTTTATATACTCAAGGAGTAACTCCTACTATCACCAATTGGTTTTAGTAGTAACCTTCTTTGGGTTTATGAGTGGACTATTTCTTCTTTTTCTTGTTTGGGTTGCCCAGACCCATTTTCTAAATTCTATCAGCCACAAAATTACTCTATCTGTATCTATTAGAATACTTCTAAACTATTTTGGGTAAAATTTAATGGAAAGGTTAACTGAGTTAAATAAATAAATAAAAAAAACAATTGGAAGATATAAATAAGTGATTAAGAGAGAGATAATAAATTTGTGAATAAAATTTAAAAAAAGTGCACGATGTCAAAAAAATTAAAGGGTGCAATATGAGTGTGACATTGTGTATATTTAGTTACTTCATTACTATTCATGGTCAACGTGTGTTGTAAGTTGTAGATTTTTGGGTAATTATAAATTTATCTCTCTTTGAAGATTATTCTTGAGTCGGGGAACCCTTTAACCATAATTTTCTATGAATAAAAATAAAATATAATAATAATAAATATGAGTGTGACAAGCTAATATAGAAAGATATGCAAATTGAAGGGAAATAAGAAATTTAAAACGCCTTATTTATGTAATCTATCGTCAAAGCATATTACACTTCGTCCTAATTTGACATTACTGTCAAATTCATGAATAAGTTTATTCATGAATAAGTTTAACTATTAGTATCTTCAACAATACTCCTTCGTTCAGTCCCAACCTATGCTTTTTATTTAGTTTCACACACATACAAATATATTTATTCAAATTTTAATATCTCTAATTTAATACAATTAAAAATTATAAAATTTAATATTTATAATCTTTATATTTGGACAAATTATTTTAATTCCCATTTAACTATATTATAACTAGAGAAAGAGTAAAGTTAAAATTAAAAGTGAATAACAAACAATATCAACTAATTGGGACGTATAGGCTGGAGCAGAGGTAGTATAAAATATAATTATTTGCAAAATCATTATTCGCTCTAATGAAAATACATATAAATTAAAAAACTATATAATTTGACTAGTGTGATTTTATATTAACCTATATGAACTTATATAAGATTTAATAATAAAAAGTAAATAACATATTTAGTTGAATGATAATATATACTCCCTCTGTTCTTCTCATTAGATAGCACCATTTGATAAAAAATATGAGTTTTTTTAGTCAAATGATACTAATTCAGAGGGATAAAAGGAGTATCATAATATAAATTTATATGTATTTCCATTAGTGAATTTAAATTAACCGTACAAACTTATTTAATTAAGATTTAATCATTATTAAATAAAAAAATGTAATTTTTAAAAAAAAGTCAAACTAATAAATATTTCCATCAATTTGCATGTGCCTAAAGAAAACAAGGAAAAGAAAAGTGGGGCGTACAAATTGCAGGTACATTGTTTGATGTTTATACTTATCCATAGATTTTCCCCGTACAACTAATTGTCATAGTTGAAGAATTTGTATCCTATTTTGGAAGTCAACTTTAAAAATATTAGTTGAAGTTTGCTTTGACAAAAATAAAGTCAAATATTAATTTTTGAACAAAAAATGACTAAATATTTTGGTCGTATGCTCTATTAAGTCCAATATTATCATAGTACTATGGATGGAAGACCAATTTTATAGGTCAAACTCCCAATTAACTACCAGTTTTGGTCGAATTTTCATGAAACGTTAGTGATAAATTTTTGTAAGATTTTTCTACATAGTAACATATAATTTATACCTTATCTGAATTGTTGTAGTATTTTCTGTTAAATTTTTGTTAAGTTTCGTTTAGTTCACCATTTTGATGTTTCTACCCTTGTCAATTATTTTAATTTATATTTTATTCTTAATCTATAAATTTAAATATAATACTGTTAAGTGGATCTTATTTGATTCATCTCAATACAAATTATGACTATTAATATTTATTTTTTATAATTTTTAATTATGTTAAATAAAAAAATGTTAAGACTTCAATAAATACAATACATCATCATGATATCATATGTATGCCAAACCTATATGAGATAGCGAGGGAAAATAGACAAACTACTTGTTATTTAGAATTATCTTTAGTCATTAAACCATCTCCTAATACATACAATTTTTTCTTCCTTTTTTTCTCTACAAAATGGGATACCGTTTGAGTTTGAATTTAAATTGTATGTGTCTGAGTGTCTGGAGCTGAGATACCGTATTTTAGGTGCCTAATAAATCACTCTAGTAAAAGGATAAGTGATTACTTGCTTTTGTGTTTTGGGCAAAAGAAAATTCGTTCTTGGCATTTAATACCGTAATTTACCTCCAATGGGAGAAGCACACATCAAAAATGTTGAATTTGATATCTGATACAAGGGAAAAGGTGTAGAATTATTGTTCTCGATTATGGTTTTCACTAAGAACATCATGAAGGACTTAACTTTTTATCATTATAGGATTTCTAGTGCTTCCAATTAATGACAAGCTGTTATAAATATATCAGAACTCTCCGATCTATTTATTAAGATAGGACTTAGGAGGTTGTCGTACATTTTATCATTCAACTAAATTGCTATTGGAAAATTTAACCCCTTTACCTACTTGCATTTATTCAAGCATTTGCTCGCAAAAAATCATACACCATAAACAAAAACCCTAATTACTTATCCAAGACGACAAAGGTCACGTTGCACTTGGTGTCGAGGGAATTAGGTACTCTCCTTGTGTATTTATTGACTTAATCGTCAGAGGTGGACATATGGTTCTAAGAGACAATCTTCTAAGTCAGTTGACATTAAAAATTGAATTAACTTCCACAAAAATAACCTATTTGTTATAAACCCATAAAATATAAAAAAACACACAATAATTTCTAGTTTCTACTAACGAGGGGAGAAAGAATTGAGAATTTTTTGGGGTTCATGAACAAAATGCTCTAATAATACATTCTTTACTTTTATTGTTAAAATAAAACAATGATTTTTTAATTAATCGAAGAATAATATAGCATAGCTTGTGTCAAAAGGTCCCATCCTGAGGACCTAGCAGTTAGGGTTTTGTTTGGCTTGTGTACAAATAACAAAAATGTCCAATCACATCCGAAAAAGTTGAAGTATCCTAGGAAGATGGATAATTAAATTAATAAAAGCGAACACATACTTCCTCCGTTCTGTTATACTTGCTACAAATGCATGGGCGCACATATTAAGGAAGTACTGTGCAATTATTAGGAGCATGTGGGGGTTTCTTTTAGGAATTTTTTTAATATTATTTGATCAAAAAGAAATATAGGTTTTTTAGATGATTGGAAATATTATAAAGATTAAAAAATGGTAAGTATAAAAGTTAATGAGATATAGAGTAGAATCAAAATAAGAGTACATGGAACTTTAAATGATTGGTTTTTTACTAAAAATAAAAATATAGCAAGTAATATGAAACTTCCCAAAATAGAAAATGTAGCGAGTATTATGAAACGGATGAAGTATTTCTAATTTCTGTTATTGTCTCTCCTTAAAGTCGTTATTTATTTATGATTGTTCTATTTGTTTATACAATAAAAAAAATTTCTATTTATATTACAAATTTTAGATAAAATTAATCTTATTTATTTTTATTTTAATATTATAACAATGTTTATGGTCCTTACAGATCTTTCACTAACTTTATTTTAACATTATTATAGGAGTATTACTTATAGTCCACACATATATTCTAGTAATTTTATAAAAAAAAAAATTAGTAGTTGTGGTTCTAATTTTTCTACAAACTTTCTTTTACTATTTCTTTATTGTTTATGGTCTCCATTATTTCTCCATTAAATTTATTATTCAATAAAATAATATATTTACTATCTAAAAGATTCTATTTTTAATAATTCATGTACTCCTACCTTCTCTTTAGAGAAATAAGGATATGGTATGTTTGCTATTTTTTCTTGGATTCCGACTATAATCTGAGATAATGAGTTGATGATGACTATTACTATAACAAACGTGAAATAAATAATTTTAAGTTTTTAATTAATTAACCAATTCAAATTAATTTCGAAGTTTAAATCATTTAAGTATTCAACAAGCTAAGATCATTATAATAACACCTAATGCGGAATGCAAAACGTTAAATGTATGCCACAGTCAATTACAAAAACTCTAACCCTATGTAGTTAATTAGATTACAAAAATTCTAAAGTTAAGTTCAAAACATTTTAAAACTCTTTATCCACCAAAAAAACCACGAGTCAAATTTAAATAAAAATTGCTTGACTATCACTTTTTAAATATATACTTAAAGTTAGTAAATATTATATTTTAAAATTTTTTCCGAAAGTAAAAATTCTATTCTTTGACGAGCGAAATCTAGTGAAAAAGTTAATGCGAGACTGAATGAGGGTGACTGCGGAAAAAAAAGAATTCAAATAACCCAAGTTGCTTTAAAAGTAAAAACCTGATATTATGGATCAAGTTTAAATATTTAGATACACTAATTTAGAGAGTTGTGGGGAGATTGTTGAAGACGTAATGCAAAGAATCAAGTTGAACAACTTAATTAAATGGAGAGCATTCCACTGGGTTTTCTACGTGTATAGGAGATTTCCAATTATTAAAAGTAAATTTTACCAAATTACAGTTTGTCTCAACTTTCTGGATGAAATGAAATGTTGGCCAATGAAGTAGCAACCAAAAGCGCTTGTGGCTCAATGGAAAGTCAATCTGCATGTGGAGTACAAGGTTTGGGGTTCGATCCCTACTAGGCGCATGTATCAAGTAGACATTTCTTGACTGCGCGCATCAGATCTCTTTACTCACCATTGGGGGAACGGGTATGATTTGTCCGCAATTTTCAGGAAAAAGAAAAACCCTCACCCGGACCCTGCCTTGTGCAGGATACTGAGAGTGTCCTTTACCTCCTTTACTTATAAATGGGAAGTAGCAGAGATGCAAATATTAAGGATGATGTGTGGACAATACATAGGATGTATAAGATTAGGAACTAAAGTTTTAAGAGATAGGTTAGAGGTTGCATCAATTTCCGCAAAGATGTATGGAAGCAAATTGAAATGATTTAAGAATGTGTAAAAAGAAAGACCATTGACGCATCGATAAGAAAGGGTCAAAAACATTACAATTGATGGAAATAGAAGTGAGGGTAGGAAATTAGGAATGACTAGAGCATGGTACACCTCTCTGAGGACATGACTAACTAGGGACAAAGCGGATTGAAGACAATGAAAAAACAATTATATACTATTATAGAAACTCTCACAATGTATTATTAGTATAAGAAATATAAAATATAATTTCAAAGCACGATGCAAGTATATATATTATCATTATTAAGTTTATCGAATACATGACTTCGACGTTTTTAAAAGAATATTTACCGAATATAAACTTTTTTCATTCAATTGAATATATCAAATTTAAACTTAGGTAAATAGAATTGTTATAACAAACTCGACATATAAATATTGTACCTAATTTAATTTGCTCCAATCTTAAAAAAATCGGATTTTAAGTTAGGTAAATATCGTCATGCAATCAACTATCGACCACTAAAATAGCTTCATTAATTTGTCAAGACTTAAATGATGACATTGGTCATTTTTTAACATTTTTATTAGTATGTATTTAGCGAATACAAACTTTTTTTCATTCAATTAAACATATCAAATTTGAAGTTAGGTAAATTGAATTGTTATTGTTATAACAACTAATCATATATATATTTTACCTAATTTAACTCCAATCTTAAACAAAAAACGTCATATATCTAATTTAGATAAATATTGTCATGTGATCAACTATCAACAACTAAAATAATTATATTTGTCAAGACTCTTAAAACATGATATTCAATAGATGACATTATTTATCATTGTCGGCCAACATCTTTATTAGTATGTATAATTTTTTAATTTATTTTAACGCACTAAGATAAAATAAATATATAATTTTTTATTATATTTTTTTTAAATAAATATATACAATATGTATTTGGACATATCAAACTTTAAAATATACTTTAAAAACTACTTAAAAAACAAATAGAAAGATAAAAAAATGGAGAGACTAGAAAGTAATAGTGTCGTAACCTTTTTCTATCACGAGGAAGAATCATACTATACTTTTGTTATAGGTCTGTTAACAGCATAAAGGCCATTTAATTAGGACACCTGGCAAAGTTTAGGACGAAAGTAGGTTTTTAAAAATGGTGATTTTCATCAATCACATGGCTTACATATTTTGGAATGCTTCATCCAATTTAAATAGCAATTCTTGCAAAGTTGCATCATGTCATGAAAAAGAAATAATTTTATTATTTTTAAGTTTTATAAAAATGATGTTACAATCCTATTATATATAAATTTTAAAAAATTATTTTTAGAATAATTTCACCTTTCATCCATTCGTTGTAAATAACTTTTATTTTACATTATTTTCTAGTTTTTTAACATTTGGTGTCGATTGCCGAATATGCTCCGAGCTAGCAAACTATGTGACTTGTGACCTATACTAATATCCAATTTAAATAGCAATTCTTGCAAAGTTGTCATCACTATTTTAACACTTATTTGAAGGGCTATACTGCTATATGTTCAATAACTCGTGATATTTAGAAGAATAGAGCCTTTTTTTCTTAATGAGATGGTCGAATCAATGCATCTTTCATAGACTTCAGCTCCTTTTTTTAGTCTAGCGTTTAAATTTTACATTTTTTTATTATTTTTTCTTCATTTCTCTGTATTTATAATCACCTAATTTAAACATGTCATCCAATGTAAGTATAATTTTACAAAATGAGAAAAAAAGTAATTATCTAAAATGGTCAAATAGATATTAAAAATAAAAAAGACACTTTAAAGATTAAGCATATAAGTTTTGGCCATATGTACCTACATATCCAAATGGTAATTATCTAAGAGTATAGTATTATTCATGAATTTGGTTAGTTTAAAGATACAAAATTTATGTTAGCATAACCTTGATTGATCATTAGATGTGATTTGTTTTTTCATTTTGGATTAAAGCTTTGATTAACCCATGCATTCTAAGAAAACAAGTAGATATAAGTTATAAATCTCCAAACTCACTCCAATAAATTTAGCTTTTTTCGACATTAAATTTAGTGGCATTAAAAAATATCACTGATTCATATTTTTAGTGTAATAAGTATTGGTTTTTATTTTAAGTTCCAATATAAAGAGATTTAGCTGTTTGGTCTTTAGTGACATATGTAATTGTCACTATAGTCTATAGTGACATTTGTGAAAAATGTCACTAGATCCTATATCGCTAAAAGCTTTTGTGCGACTTTTTATTATGCTGCTAAAAGGTTTAATAAATGTCAATAAATGTCGCTAAATATATCCCACTAAAAACAATTTATGTTGTAGTGACTTGATAATCAATTAGTAATTAAATAATAATAATAATTGTTTAAAATAATGAAGCTAGCTAGTGTCCAAAAATGTCACTCAAATAGACATATGGAGTGCTCAATTATTTATTATTTAATTAAAAAAAGGTTGGTGACGATATCATTTGAGTAAAATTAAAATTAATAATAATTTCCAATGGCCCAATTAGATTCTCTAAGATGTAAAGATGGTGTTATTGTGTTGTAGTTGTCTCCTATGATGACCACAACATCACATTCTAATGGTGATATATGGACACTTTTAATTTCTCCGGTTAATATAGGTTAAAAATTAGTAGGGGAATCAAATTTTATAGTATTAGTTAGAAAAAAACTATTATTTTTAAAAAAATATCATAATTTAATTTCATCACTTTATTTTATTTTCTAAGTCTATCATGTAATAAAAAAGCTAAAATCTAATCAATTGTATTTAACAAATGTACTGAAAACTAATCGATTATCTTAAACAAATGTATAGTTATGTAGATCTATATATTTCATTGTATTTTATTAATATTAATATTTTATTGAGTGTACATCTAAAGTCTCACATAAAAAATAAAAAGTGTTAATAAATATTCTTTTTGTTCCTTTCATTTGTGAATAAGATTAAAAGAAAAATAATAGAACTATTGTCAAATAAAAATGAAAAGTGGCGCAAAATGAGATGGATAGGAGGAATATATAAGTAATCTAACACTAAATTGGTATGAGGTCATTAAGAAGGTGCTCAAAAACTAATCCATATGGGCTCGACAATACGGAAAATTATATTATATTAATGTTGATCATTCACGGTTGGTGGCAGGCCGATTTTTAGGCTATCCGGGGTTGCCGACTGGCTAGGCTCCACATAAATATTGGTAAAGGTAAAAGATATTCCCAGTATACTGCACAAGGCAGGATCCAGGTGGAGATTTTTCGTTTTTTTTTTTGAAAGATGCGGACAAATCATACATGTTCCCCTCAAGGAGGGAGTAAAGAGGATGAGCGCAGTCAAGAAAACCCCCAACTGATTTTCGTGTCCGGTAGGAGTCGAACCCCAACCTTCTGCTCAATATGCAGATGCTCTATTGAGCCACAAGCGCTTTTGCTCCCTGCAGAAATAAGGGGCATCAAATATAAAAGGTGCTATTTTGACCCGATTTTGAGCAACACTTTTTCAGTGATTTGTTTGTAAACTTTTTATATTTGAAATAATATAATGTTACAACACATTTTGTCTTGAATAATTTTTGTTAAAGTAGAAAATTTTTAACTTTTAATATAATGAATCCCCTTTAAAAAAATATCGCAAAGATAAATACAGCATTCAAAATCGTTGCTCCACCCCTAACTGGTATCAAGAGCAAAGTTTAAACCAATAGTATACATATACATTGGAGCAACAGTGTGAGCTGGTCCTTGGTTTGAGGGAAAAATTATTGAGCGTACATCTCAAGCCACATAAAAAAAAGGTGTTAACAGAATATATAAGTGATCAAACTTCAAATTAGTATACGAGATTTTAGAAAGGTGACAGAGAACAAATTCGTGCGTATTCGCTCCAAGCAGACAATTGCATACTTCATTTGTTTGAAACAGTCGCTACGTAAGAATTATTAATACTATTCATCTTTCAAACTTATTTTATATATTGCGGTTAATGTGTTAGGAAAAATATAGTCAAGTGAGATCTCGTTTGAATCGTCTAATCGAACTTTCATAATATATCAAAATTTTATAATTTTTTAAGTATTATTTAGGATATAAACGATCAATGTTACACATTAAATCGCGTAAAAAATGAAATGTAGTAAGTATAATGGAACGGAAAAAGTATGGCGTATTTTCAGGTTTCTTATTGCCTTACCTGCGGCCTGCGGCTGGGGATCATTCAAGTTGCATGGAATTGATGTTGATTATGGAAATATTGGTCACTCGTCACTATACACCGACGCACCAAACTCATCACTATGCCAACAAATTAATTGCTCTTTGAAAAATAATACTATTTGAATAATGAGTGAGTGAGTGAGTGAGTGATTAGAATGATAGAATATAGAAGTATATGATTAGATCAAGGGTCCATATATTGCCACGTCCTTTTTTTAATAGATATCGTTATGATGGGTAAAAGCCACGTTAAATATCTTTTTCAATGTACGTATGGAGAAAAAGGCAAATAAGTACATTTTTTGACATGAGTTCTTTAAGAGTTACCTATAAGGTTAATCGTGACATTCGTTTTTTGAAAAAATATCGTTATAGTGGATAAAAACTACGTTAAATATCTTTTTCGGTCTCGTGTCGAGAAAAAAGGCGAATTAGTACTTATTTCGACCGAATTTTTGAAAGAGTTACCCCATAAGGGTAAAATATCGTCATGATGTGTTAAAACGATATAAAGTGTTAAGACATAAGGGTACTAATGATAATTAAGAAAGTCAAAGGTGATTATGGATGGTCTACGAAACTCAAAGGTAATTAGTGATGATCAACTGTCATTTAGGCTGGTCAAAGGTCATTTGGGTTGGTCAACGGGCACTTAGCCTGAATGATGTATACTTTGATACTTTGGAGACACTATTTCGCAAAAAAATAAACTTTAAGACTGTATTTCGAAAAGCCCTAAATGTGAAGGTAGTTAATGCAAATTTATATATATATATATATATATATATATATATATATATATATATATATATATATATATATATTTAAGAGATCGATTATATACAAAGTGGTCAATCAAGTTATCTAATTTTTCTTAAATAAATTAATTAGTTTATAGTATTCAAATTTGACTTTAAATTGATCAATTCTAACTTTAAAGAGATCGATTATATACAAAGTGGTCAATCAAGTTATCAGATATACTTTTTAAGAAATTAATTAAAATTTTCGTTTTTGATCTAAAAGTGATCAATTTTAACATGAACATGATCATATTGAGACTCGCTAAGATTAGCTAAAGGAATTTAGCCGATGACCTTTCTCGAGCCGAGGGACTTTTTGACCGCACTCTCTTTCATAGGTCACTTTGTGTGTCATAAATGATAGAGTTTGGAGTGATATATTTGTAGATGTTCAGTCTCTTTATCACAGGCATATGTCGCATCTAAAAAGTCATATGGTATGAAAACTAATTCTTGGAATGCTTCAGCTCGTGGAAGTTAATGTAGATGCAGCAAGCTTTAAATTTAAGGAATTACAAGCCGCAATATCCGATGTTCATTATAGAAGAAAATACTTTGGAATTTGCAATGAGATAGGCTAATAATGTAAATGCAACAAGCTTTCATCCAATCGATTATTTTGATTGGAATGAAATGAAAAAAAAAAATCTCCTTTTACCTCATAAAAAGTCAATTTTAATTTTAAATTAAATGAAAAAAAGTCCCCTTTTATCTCATAAATGAAATGATTAATATATATTATATCAATATAATATTTTATAATAGAAAAAATTATAATTAACTACCTAATCTATACAACTTTTTTTTAAAAAAACTACCTTATCTAAAATTTTTTTACAAAAAAACTACCTAATATAACACAAATGTTTACAAATGACTACCTTTTAAGTAATCACATGCCAAAGGTGTGCTAGTCAAAGTGTTAAACTAACGGTCAACTGACGATATTCGTTAAAAGGTAGTCACTTGCAAACATTTGTGTTATATTAGGTAGTTTTTTGCAAAAATTTTTAGATTAGGTTGTTTCTTATAAATTTTCATATATATATATATATATATATATATATATATATATAAATATATATATATATATATATATATATATAATTTATGTGATTGGTATGTGATTAGTGACTAAGCAAATTATAATGGGTGCATGGAACATGATGAAGTTCAATAATTATAGCAATTGAGATGGTAACAAAGCAAACAACAGATCGGAGGAAGTCACATGATCTCCAATTTATATACTAAAGATTACCCGTTCGCTTTCTTGAGCCAACAAAAAGATGAACATTATTTCTCTTTTTGTGAAATATGGAACAATATTATAAATAAATCAATTACTAAAGTTTTTTTTTTCAAATAACAAATCAATTTATAAATAAAAAGGCATATCAATGCAAAATATATTGATAAATAAATAAAAGACATATGAGATGTCTAATACTTGCTATTAATTTATATAAATATATCATGTTATTAAATCAATATAATTTTACATTGTACATGAATTAATAATTTTAAAGTTATACTACTATTTGTTATACATATTTCTTATTTATTGATATTGCTATTTGCAATTATATCCTTTTATAAGAGAACAATTCATTTTAATTTTTTAAATGATTTTATAATTTTTAAATGTTAAAGTGATCATTAATATGTTTTTTAATTTTAAGTATGACATATCGAAGAATGAGAATAACTCATATCATCATCATTGAATTTAGTTGTGAGTCCGTTGATCTTTGTGTTTGTAACTAAATTTATGAATGTGTTGTCTAATATGAAATAGTTGGAGATTAAAAATTTATTTGAAATTTCCCCTCCTATTTTGATACGGAGGTGTATTTATAGTATAAACATCAATTAGAGAATTATAGGGATGTAGTTAGGGTCGTAGTTGAAAAGATGGAGCAGTGGTAATCGTGGATCGTTAGGGTTTTGACCATTTAGTGGGTGGTTAGGTTTTGACCCTTATTGCGAGGTTTAGGGTTTTGACCCTTTTTGTCACTTTTTGATGAATGTTGACTTGGATTAATTGAGTCAATAACGTAACATTATTAATTACGTTGTAAGTATCTTTTGCTAACATAATATAAGTGCAAATGAATAAAAGCAAAAATTAAACAAAAAATAACTTTGTAAATTCTCCGCACTCTAATGCTCCTACACTGATTCCAACCGATCCAAACGATCTTGCTCCGAGTGTGACTGATTCTTTTCTCTTTTCGATTCTAGGACCGATATGGATTGTTTAGGCATTTTAAGATTATAGAATCGTTGGATCTTATGATCCAAATTGCTATTCTAACAACTATAGTTAATGGTCAAACCATCTAATGGTAGTGTATTGGAATTTGTCAATTACTTAGTTGAAACAATTTGTGGTTATGAATTAACTATTTTTAAACGAGTTGTTCCCAGCAAGTAATCAACAAATCAAACAAGTTAATAAAATCAATTGCTCAAATTAGTCATTACAAACATCTATCATATCAGCAATCAACTATTACAAGTTAATAGTTCGCCAAATTATATCCCATTGATAAAACTATTTTTACCAATCAAACTCTCTAATAATCTCATCTTAAAATCATCCAACTAACTTCCTGTTACTATCATTGCCACTTCATATAAATGTCATTTGTTCATCAAATGAAATGAATACATATGGAGTAGGTTAAATTATTTAAATATTATTTATTGTTGATATCTTATATTCTTATCCTATTCCTAAAACACATATAACATACTTTCTAATTATCCAGAATAATCAAATCAAAGATCACATAAACTCAATTAAAAATAGTTAATGATTGTCGGCAAATGGACACCTTATTTTAATGAAACCCTAGTAGTAAAATAAGAAAAGTTGACAACATATCTTTACTTCTTAACCTATCATACTTTGCCTAAATGGATTAGGTATTATACCAAACAATATTAGTAATTAACAATATGGGTCATGCATGTGTACACTTATACTAAAAATGGAGCATGATATTTGAATTTCATTGGTTACCATGATACAATCTAATAAAAATACTGTAAAATTTTATATGACATTTTTTTCATATAAAATAATTCTTATCAAAGTTAACATTAACTTGAGTTGTATATCACAATTAGATTTGTTCTTTCAAATTTTCATGGAATATTATATTTTAGATTTAAAAGCTGTATGAGATTTTCGATGAAACTTTCTTAGAATATATATTTGTTTTTTGATGTTGAAGTATTTAATAATTATTAAAGTTTCTTAATTAAAATTTTTAATGTCTAAAATATTTTATTAAGAAACAAAATATATATGTTAATCAAAAATTATTTTGAGAATGACAAAAAATCATTATTGATAACGTGGTTGGATGATTATCTAGATTTGCGTTAAATGGTATGAAAACTTTAATTAATACTTATATTAGCAACTTTGTTTTTATCACTAAAAGCACTATACATTTTAAAGTTCTCTATCTATTTTAGAAAAAAAAAATATCATAATCAATACTGCTAACATATAATAATTACATCTTTATTTATAATTTATATTTATATATACTTTATACTAACAATTTCGTGCATTCCACGAGTTTTTATCTAGTTGATTACAATTTAATTAGTAGTATTAATTAGTTTGATCGTCGGGAATTTAGTTTGAGTTAAGTCTTTTTTTATTATAGGACAAATTGAGAGAATGAGATAGATAAATGAAAACCAAACTCATAAGTTTACCTAAGAAAGTAATACTTGTCCATTTACCTACAGATATAGATATTCCTACAACGAAAAAGATTGAGTGAAACTAAACCGCAAGCTTGCGTCTTACAATACAAGATGAAAATTGGCATAAATCATCATCATCCTACCCAGTGTATCCTGCTCATAGAAAAACTATGGGCAGGGTCTGGGGAGGGAAGGACGATGGCAACTCATACCCATAAGGAGAGCGCGACCAAAAGAAATCCCCCGGCTCGAGAAACATAAAGAGAGTAAGAAGAACAAAAAAGGTAAAATAAAAACGTAAAAACAATAATAAAACTAAAAAGGATAAAAAAAACTACTACTAATAATAAAAGACACAGAAAAGCAAGAAAAAAGCAAGAGGAACCCCAAAACGTACTCTAAAAGAAAAACAAGAGTCTAAAACATGGGTATAACGCCTTCAACTACTCCTATCCCTAGTCAGGTCTTTAGAGAGATTTAGCTCGTGCAAATAACTTAATGAACCTCTATGTTACAATATATAATTACCATAATTAACATTTCATCTATTTAAGTCTTATAATGTAAACTAAAAAATACAGACAGAATACTCGTATGGTAGCATTGGAAATATAGAAAGAACAAGAAGAACAAAAGTGTCCCAAAATGTGGATACAAAGATTTTGATAATTGGAAGATTCTATTTGTACATTAGTGAGTAGTGAGTAGGAGTGTAATTGAGTAGAAATGGAGCATCGAACATACAAATAGAAGAACACGGTCATCAAGGATGGCATCTTTCACTTCATGTCTCTTCAAACTTCTATCCAACATTTTAATTTACTCCCCTTCTATTTTTTTCCCACAAATTCTTACCTGAGATCGTCTTTTGTAAATACGGTTCTCAAAAATCCAATTCAATTCTATATATATATATATATTGTTACAACTCTAAATATAGATTTGCGTTGGACTTTTGAGAGTCGTCTTTACAAAAGACGGTCTCTCAAGAGAGACCCTGTTTTTTTGTTGTGTTCTATACGTTATAACTAGAAGTGTTCAACGGGACGGGTCGACCCAACGGATCAAGGGTCGGATCACATTTTAACGGGTCATTAGCGGGTCAGATCAATAACTTGGCGGGTCATTAGCGGGCCTTGGTGTAAAGGGTCGGGCAGGGTCGGATAATTATATGAATTAATTGCGAAAAAAAATTTACCGCTTTTTTTTATATTTTTAAATGATATTATTATAAACATAAGTGGATCGACCCAACGGGTCATAAAATATAATAAAAAAATTATTTTTATTAACTTTAAAAAATGGGTCAAAGTGGGTTGGATTTAAACGGCCTTGACCCGCCCCGCCCCGTTTAACATTTGACACGACCCAACCGCTGCATTGAACACCTCCAGTTATAACCCTTAATTGGAAAATCCTCTTTTGTTATTCTTATCGTAAATGTTAGATTTTGAACTATTTTTGTAAAGTAATGTTATTTTAATATAAAATCAAATAGTTAAATTGAATTTGAAGATTACGGTCATTTAATTTTAAAAATTATTTTTTTCGGAGAAACGGCCTTAATCGACTTAAGAAAAAATCCTATTGCTTCCTACCCGTTTTAGAAATATTTAATATTTTATCTAGTTTTTAAATTTTTATTATATATTTTTAAAAATATTATATATTTGAATTAATTTATGCTTATTTTGTTTGATGCTTTACTTTAGGCTTTAGCCTCTTTTGAGCTTTGCACATTCTTTATTTTACAAATCAATCCATAGAAGTTTAAACCATTTAAGTTTAAACTGAACTAAGGTTTTTCTTAGTATTTATTTTTGTTGATTATTTAATTTAGCGAATTGATTTGATTGATTTATAAATTCAAAATACTTTTTATTAATATTTAATTTAATATGAATAAAATATCTCCTTGGTAGTTAACATTCATTCTTATTCAAGTAGTATAATTTTATTAAAATTATAAAAATAATATTCTCTCCGAACCAATTTAGTTGACTCATTTGCTTTTTAACACTATTCATCAATCCCGTTTATTTTGTATTTTATTCTTAATCCATAAGTTAAAACATAGTCATGTGAGATCTTATTTGATTCGTCTCAATGCAAGGATTATTCTTATCAACTTTTCATAATTTTTATTTAAGCATAATTAGAGATATTAAGAGTCAATATGTTACCTCGACAAGTGTGCCCAAGCAAATGAGACAACTAAATTGGTTCGAAGGGAGTAATATTGTCTTTCTTTTGTTCACTATAGTAACAATGAAAAAAAATCTTGTAAACCTTTTATTTTCTTTTCCAGCATGGTATTCTCTTGTTTGATGTCAGTAACAATGAACACGATTGGACCACATGCTCAGATGAAGAGACACTAAATTTGAAAATTAATTTTCCTAATGCTATGTTTGGAAATGTTGATTTCATTTGAAAATGTGGAATTGACTCAAATTTAGTGTTTGGCAAGTAAAAGATTTTCAAATTTGGATTTGAGTCAAATCCACTAATGTTTTAAAAAATGGTTAAAGATAAGTATTTGAGAATCACTTCCCTAAGCTTGTGATTCTCAAATTCTTCTTTAGGTAGCGTTTGGGAACCATGAATTGAATTGAAAACTTAGAATTCAATTTAGAATTTCTAAATTTTGAATTTCAATTTCAAATTTGTTGTTTGGAAAATCTTAGAATTCACAATTCCATAATTACAAATTCCAAAATTTGTTTGGAATCAATGAGATTTTCAATTTCTAAATTCAAATTCTAACATTGTTTGGCAAAAATGTAGAAATGCAATTCCTGAATTCAGTAGTAACACAATCAAACATAATTGTTCAAAATCTTTTTTGGGAAAATATAGTCAATACTACTCAACACATCCAAACTGTCCATATAAACAAAAATAAAATCTAAAAAAACTACTCAAGAGTTAAGACATAGTAACACCCAGTCTAATTTCTCATTTTCTGGTAGTCCCTTTAACATATCAAACTCTTCTGTATCCTTCAAAAACAGTTTTGTTGCCTTCAAGACTTCATGTCGATCTAGTCCGGCAACCTTTGAAACAACATCATAAACTTCTTTGGAATCGGGCTTAGGTGGAGGTTTGTTTGATTGTAGATAGTTTTCAAATGACTCAGTAAATCTAGAAATAGCATCTACGATAGAATCTTTCTTTGACCTCTTGTTAGATGATGCAGAGTTTGCCTCAGATGCAGTGCAAGTTTCATTTTCTTTCTCCATAGCTGCCGCAGATTCTTCATGTTGCTCAGCTTCTTGACCCGTAGCTCTATCCATGGCAAATAGTGCGCATATTTCATCCCAATGATCAATGTTCTTATTTCTATAAGCAGAAGCCACGGGATTGACCTATTTAAAAAAGTTACTAGATAAATACTTTTAAGATCAAAAATACAACTTATTTATACTTTTATTTATTTACTATAAAAAGTGTCACAAGCAATGAAAATAATACAAAAAGCAAGGGCCGAAAATAAGATTGTACCTTACAATAGGCATTCCATTCCTCGTGGTCTTCAATTGGAATAACAAGCATCTTCTTATCATCATCCCACTTAAACTTGGTGTAATTGCGAATATCTGTGATAACTGAGTAATGTTTCTTCCATACTTTGATTCGATTCTTCACATGTTCGATGGTAGCCAACAAACCCAATTGGTTCCTTAGGTTATCTGCAACAGCAGCTTGATATGCTTGTGGTTTGAATTCTCCATCGCCCTTATTTCCTTCATTGATTTGCTCAAACAAAGTGGAGATAAGTATGACATCCATTTGTTGGTTCCAAGTAAGATAAGCTCGTTTTGGTTGTTTTTGTGGTACCATTGGCTCTTTTCCTAATCTCTTCATGATGAATGCTAAAAGTATGTCTCAGCAAAGGTAATCAACATTAACATGCATGTCCAACAATATAAAGAAAAATTACAATATATGCAATGAAATAATTACACACGAACAATTACAAATAGTAGTGCAAATAATAAAGCCAATTAAAATTTTCTTATTATTTGATATTACATTTTGATAGCATCTCCTAACTAAAATCTCAAGTAACATGTGTCCTTCGCTGTTGATATTCTTCAAACATCTTTTGAGCAAGATTATCTCTAAACTCATTCCATTCATTACTTGATTGTGTACTAAAAATGTAATCATCTTCCACACCTTCTTCATCAATTGTCTCTATATTTAGTAAATCTTCATCTACCTCGTTAATAAGACTTGTTTCATCCATACTTTCTTCCCTCAAAAAGTTATGGAGAATAAAACAAGCGTTAATAATTCTAATTTGAGTCTTTTTCTCAAAAAAACTTGGATCTCTAAGTATACTCCATCGCTTTTTCAATAACCCAAAAGCCCTTTCAATTGTGTTTCTAGCCGAAGAATGTCGTAAATTAAAAAGCTCTTTGTAATTTGTTGGAGTGGTGCCTCTCCACAAATTCAAATGGTACCTCGTACCTCTATAAGGAGCTAGAAAACCTTCAGCGTTAGCAAATCCCAAATCCACAAGAAAATACTTATCTGCATTATATAATTATTATACATGTATTAGCATTTTCATTGTGCATTTGGTGTGAATTATTAGGTCACATATAAAGTCTTACTTCTAGGAACCTTTAAGCCATTAGGCCTTTGAAGAGCATCACGAAGAACGCGTGGATCCGAAGCAGAACCTTCCCAACCAGGCAAAACGTAAGTAAAACGAAGATTTGAATCACATGCAGCTAAAACATTGGTGCTAATGTCCCCCTTCCTATCTCGGTAACGAGCTCGATCCTCAACAGGCACAGTCATTTTGATATGAGTCCCATCGAGAGCTCCAACAACGCCCTAATATGGATTATGCTAGTTAATACTACAAATCAAACCTAACCAACGAAAATAAAGACATCAATTTATTTTTAATACTATGGCTTACCTCAAACCTATTCCACTTTGTATCCTTTGTGTAATTGCTCTGGTTACATGGTTTTATATAATACTTTCCAAGGTTAAGTAGTGCTTGAAGGACTACGTGAAATTGTCGACTAATAGTCTCTCCGGAACGAGCAAAGGTCGCTTGCATTGTTCTATTCTTTAAATCATGTGCAAGAACATGAAGAAACATTGCTACTATTTCTTTAATTGTAACATATCTTGTAGTAACTAAACCACCTTTGGATTGTAAAATACTGCATAATTTCTCAAAACAACGTTTGTCTAAACGTAATTGCTCCCTACATATTCTATCATTCATCAACGTGTCCATCCAAATGGTTCGTCTATTCCTACGTTCTTGTTGACTCCATGTTATTTCCTTTACTCTATACCTCAAATCAAACCAAGCCACAACAATAGACATGAAAAAACCTACAACCGCAATAACAACTTTTTCATCTTCATCAACATTCTCCCTTGCATGTTTTCTTGACTCTTGAATACTAAGTTGATCACACATTTTTTTTTGCCTTCCCATAAAAAAACAAATTCATTGAATTAGATCCAAACAAAAAAAAATTCATTGAATTAGACATTTTGGACCTGTTTTTCATTGTTTTTTTAACACATTTGAATTTGGTTTATGTCTATATCTCTGCCGTATTTTCATTCTAATACAATTAAAAGTAGCACTAAAACAATTAAAAGATGCAGAATGAATTTGATATCCCCAAGTAAGTAAAATGGAGATGGCAAAAAAAAAACACCACATTTATAAGAGATAGAAGGGGTCTTCCAAAGTAGCACTAAAATAATTTCCATCAATTTCACTTCAAATAATTGCATTAATGCCGACAATAGCCAAAAACAGTCAAACAATACCTTGGATACACACAATCACATAGTTGGAGCAAAAGAAGTCAATCAATATGAAATCTAAAACCTCTAAATAGATATCCATTAACCAAGCAATCAAAACAGCTGTCCAGCCATGTAAAGATGCAGAAAATTGCTTGAAACTCAAGCTGATAATAGGAATAATACTTGTATTAATGCCGGACAGATAATAGGAAATAAGATAATGAAGGAAATATTACCACAAAAACAATGGAAGACAGAAACTCATCTTTAGCAATTAATGTCGGACAGAAATTTCATCAATTAATGGAAGACAGATAATAAAAAGAAGCAATATCTGAAAATAAATGCCGAAAAGCCAATAATGGAAGACAGAAACTCATCTTTAGCTTGGACCACTTAGTAACAGACAACATAACCACTACCAAAGCTAATACTATGCAGAAATCACAATAAAAGAAGAGAATACCTGAAAATTTATGGCGAAAAGCTTGTGTGCAATGGACACCGGTGACAATGACGGATTAAGATAGAACACAGTAATGGATTAAGAGAGAACACAGTAATGGCGAAAAGCTTGATGAAGGAATAGGGTTTTTGAAGAAACTCTGCCAATTGGAATTGAAATGACAGGGCTGGGGCTGTCATTTGAAAATGGGCCTTTTTTAAAAGGTTAGGAATTGGCTTGGAATTGGGCCAAATTCTAAAATTGAATTTCATGATTCCGAAACAGGTGAATTGGGCCAATTTAGGAATCATAAATCAAATACCCATTTCCAAACACACCATATGAATTCATAATTGAAATCTACATTTCCAAATGAAATACTTGTTCCCAAACGCAACCTAAAAGATTATTTTGGTAATGTTGTATCAACATATTTCAAAAGTTAAACAATATCTCATTCGTAAATTCTTATATGAGACGGTTTTACTGTGATATGCGCCCTATAAATAAATTGAATGGCCTTATTAATACAAGTTATTAGCTACTTGTTATGAGATTGTATCTTTGAAACATGGTCTTTCACAAGTGAATAAGCTCTATCTCAATTACTTCCAATAGGTGCTCTCTTGAGAGACCGTCTTTTGTAAAAATGATTTTTCAAAGTCCAGCTCAAATCTATATTTAGAGTTGTAACGGTGTATATTTAAAATTGGACTGAGCTTTTGAGAGCCGTCTTTACAAAAGACGATCTCAAATAAGAATTTGTGTAGTTCCAAACTGGGCCTGATTTTGTGGATTAGTTAGGCCTACCGAAATATTGTTAAAACCCACTATAATCTTACCCGCGGACGGATTTGGATTGGGCTGAAACTCTTATCAATAGTTTACCATTAAAAAAACTTGTTATGATAAGCATAATGAACCGGTCCCGTAGCTCAGTTGGTTAGAGCGTTGGTCTTATGAGCCGAAGGTCGCGGGTTCGAGCCCCGCCGGGACCATTAATGGGATTTATGTTTTTGCAATTAAAATCCACATACTATATCTTAAAGTCTAATTTGGCAAAAAAAATTCAGGTGCTCTCTTGAGAGACCGTCTTTTGTAAAGACGACTCTCAAAAGTTTCAACCCAAATCTATATTTAGAGTTGTAACAATATATATTTAGAATTGAACTGGGCTTTTAAGAGCCGTCTTTACAAAAGACGGTCTCAAGTAAGAATTTGTGTAATTTTTTCACATTACGTATTATGAGAATAAAATCAAGATGCTCAAATTATTTATACAATCAAGTGGAAGTTACACATTCCTTAGGAAGTCCTTTAGGAAATCGTTTGATATCAGTACAATAATTATAAATCATATAATTGTTTTGCACCCATTTCATTCTCTTTAGGCTTATTGAATCCAACTCTTGGGATAACCATGCTTTAGAAGACATAGAATGATGATCTGACCTACACGAGATTATTCCGGATAACCAAATACAAGCATTATTGGCATTGAAGTTCCGATAGGAAGCAATGAAAGGAGCTTTCGACCAATCTGTCTTGACACGACCACCTTGTGTAGCCCAATCGTCTGCATTCCATAAGCTCGAATACATCCTCATGGGTTGCTCCTTAGGAAAGGGTACACCAAAATGTTCCATGTTTTTGAACTCTCTTATTGGAGTGCCATCTACCATTAAGCTACAAATATCCCAAAAATTGAAAAGGGATTAAATGTTAGTGGTGTGTAAATTTAAGGTCACAATTCAAGTTATTCTACTCTCCGTGTCTTTGAGTTTGTCTCTGAATTTTCAAGAAATAGCAAGACCCGCATAAGAAAAAGGTTTGACATCACACAGGTTAGATAAGATTTCATTCTAAAACCAATTGGTAATAGAAATCCTAACTCGTTAAGCTCATATGTGAGTCAAATTCTCTTTAATTCTTCGATTGGATCATATATATATATATATATATGGATTAACAATTAGAACTTACACGATGCTTCGAGGATTCCAAAGAAATGAATAGGTGTGAAATTCCGCGGTTGGGTCGAACCACAAGTAAAATTGTTGTTCTCTATTGCCTTTTCCATGACTAATAATATTAGTGTGTAGGATGTAAGGTTCACCCGTCAAATTTCCTAAAAATTCAAAATCTATCTCATCCCATGCTACTCCTTTTGATCTCAACTGTTACAATAATAAAAACAAAACTTCAACAATTAATAATAATTTTCGGTACTTTTGTCTTCAATATAACACGACTTTTAAATTACTTACATAATAAGTTGTGACGGTACCGGCAGAATTACCTGAAACTAGCTTAACTTGCATATCAAATTTCCCAAACAAATACTCATTTTTAGACTGAAATCCCGAGCCAGAAGACTTATCAAGTGATAGAGTAAGAAGCTTTCCATTGTCTTGGAACTTAGCACGACCATTACCCCAAGTTATAGCCAATTCTCGATTAATATTACTAGAAAATGCAAAAACAAAGTAATTAAAAAAGAAAATCAAATATATTATAGAAGAATAAGCCATGAAAAATAACCTAAGGATATTGTGAAAATGATGTGAATTAAGATTGAGAAAAGTAAAGGTGGCTAGTGGATGTAATAATTTATATTATAAGGATAAATTAAGCCCAATTTATACTAGTTATCACTTGTCAAGTGTAATGAAAGGCCATGAAAATCTTAAATAAATATAACAAAAAAGGTTAAATACAGTTGGGAAATGATAAGCTTAGAAAAGTTGGCAAATATAACAAAGTAAGTAGGCAATTTGCATATTGGGATCACGAGCAATTTTATAAAAGGGCACCACTAGCTATACCGTTACAAGATTTAGTGACTATCCTTGTGTCTGAGTTAAAAAGATTTGAATATGGTGAAGAGGGGTCGGAAATTAAATTGGATTTTTAAGAGAACAACAATAATAATGTCAGATTTTTAATCTCAAAAGATTAGGGTTGATTATATGGATTATATTCAGTTTCAATTGTCGTTCATATTAGAAAAGAGATTTTTAAAGAAAATGGTCAAAAATTGACAGATTGTTAGAACAAATAAACAACATCATCATCATAGGTTTGGAGATTAGAAATAACTTTGAACATATTCCTTATATTGCCACGAGACTAATAATAATATAACACGCGCACAATTTGTTGTATGAGACGGTACTGTCAAAAGACGCGCCTTCTTTAAGGTCATCTCACCGAAAAAACGATTTTCCACAAAGGTAGCTTCAAAAACACATAAGGCCAAATGTTTTTGGGTCAAATGGACTACCATTAATAAGGCGTTGAGTACATAGTGTTAAATTAATGGGCATTATTGACTCCCCAATCGGAAGATTATGTTGGCATAGAGTAAAATACAATAAACTGAATTGTTTGAAATCGACTTAATAAAATGTGTTTTTACTAAGAATATATTCAACTTAACTCATAATAAAACTTTACAAGATTTAACTACGTTTTATTAGGACATATGAATATTTTTAATGACAGATATGTGATAACCTAATGCATCTACTTTTTAACTAAATTTCATTTTAGTTCAATTTAAACAATTTCATAAGTACTTACATAGTTATATTTGATTTATCGCAAGGGAACAAGCATTTTTGTAGCAAGTACTTCGTCCATCAATCGTACGTAAACTTCATTAACAGTATAATATTCCGCTCAAAAGCAAGATTCAGGTGAAGGAAGGTAATCGATAATTCATGTCCATATCCCTTGCGAGAGAAAGCCAAAAAAATAGTCATTTTTACCACTAAATAATAGGAGCTCGCACGGACAGATATATTTAGTTCACTTCAACTTAACATTATAAGTATACCTAAATTTAGTTCAATCTAAGAATAAAGGTCCCACAAAGTGACTTGATTGGTTTGTCCATCCTATGGTATATAGTTATCCTATATATTATTTACTTTTTATCATCCATTTGATGTCTTTCACATTATACTTGTATGATCCAATAACAGATTATAATAAAGGGAGTAATAAACTGATGTGTGTGTTAAAGTTGAGCTTTTGTCACCTGTAAAGAGCAACTCTCTAGCTAATTGCACAACAATATAAAGATCACAAATTCTTGTCAGATACGGTCTCTTTGAGAGACCATCCCTAATTGGATTGGCCTATTAGGGAAAATATAGAGTAAATATAGGCAATAAGCTTTAATGAATTGGGCTTGAAAGACGGTCTCTCAGGAGACTAGCTGTACAAACATATATGTGAAAGTACACTTTTTATAACAAGTTCATCTGTGTAATACGTAAAAGATATTGGATTTTTGAGCTCTTCACCTGAAAAAAATGTTTTGCTTAATTTGATTTTTCATATCTTAAGGTATCAATTTTTTTTAAAAATTTTACTAAGATTTTAGGTTATATAGGTTTTTCTTAAAATAGTGAATGCTAACTGATTGATGATTTAATTTTATATAAATATTAATTAATTTTGTATTTAAGCTCTCATCATCCTAATCCTATGTGTTTTGTATATATATTGAGCTAATGAAGGAGAAATAATCAAAGCCAAATATTCTAACATGGTATCATATCCACTTTGACTCTCTTTTAAAGTGAAATAGTGAATGCTTTTGCTTTTTAAATATGATATAATTCATATACATAAAATTTAACACAAATTATGTCATTAAATCAATCATATGGACATAAACATAAATTATGTAAAATGGGAAAATTTAAAACATATTCTGGCCCATAAATTAAGTAGTCGTTATGTACTACCCTGGCGGCCTGGCCTATCAAACTATCGCTGACTACTCATGAAGACTGTAGACTAGCCCCACAGACTAACACAAATAGTGCACTTTGGTCTCACTCACTCGCACCAGGGAGAACTTCCTAGGAGGTCACTCATCCTAAGACTGCTCTCCACCAAGCACGCTTAACTGTAATGTTCTTAGCAAATGAGCTCTCATAAAACGAAGATAAACCTTGTTGATATGAGTAATTCTATCAATCATTTTTAAGAGCTCAATCCGAGGTATCAATTCGAGCTTGGCGATCAAACTATCATATAAGTGTCATGTATAATACAATAAATAATAAATATTAGATTATAAGTTTGCCATGCAATATTAGGACCAAGCATTTCAGTAATAGCGATTAAAGGACTGCTTATCAAATAAGTCAAATCCTTGTTCGAACAAGAACCTGGCGATCTTTGACTGGCATCTTTCAGTTCGTTGTTAGTAACAGTTAATTTGTACAAAAGGTTTATAGACTTTTTTTTTACCTTTGTCAGTGGTCTCATTAGTCGTTACTTAGTATGTTGTTACTAACAGTAAACAAGTATTCTATAAAAAGTGATTCACCAACACTAAATAATTAAAGTAAATGACTATAAAATAACAAAGATCTATAGCAAATAACTCATCAAACAAAGTTAGAATGTATTATAAATTAAAAATTCATAAATTAAGGAATTAGAGCTACATACCTTAATGAAACTCGTGATCATTATTTTTTATAAATAATACTTGAGAGAAGAATGAGTCTTTAGATGGATTGAATGTAAGCACTTAAATAATTTTTATGGAACATTTTTTCGCTATTAGTAATTGAAGCACTCACAATGGTTAAAAATATTCGGTTAACTCTATATTCGTTGTTATTAACAACGAATAGAAATTAATTGGTCAAAGATGATCAACTTCTTATTTATAACATAAACCAAAGCTAGACCACATGCATAAATGTATACATGCTTTATTTTGGAATAATATCTTCCGAGCGTTTAAATTGAGTATTTGTTATTAGAAAAGGTAAAGTTTTTTACTAATTTTTGTATGGGATGGTCTCACCGTGAGACATGTTTTATTCTTGGGTTAAATAGCTCATTAACAGAAACTTTTAGCTTATAAACTTCTTATTTTAGGGTCACACAAATTCTTACTTGAGACCGTCTTTTGTAAAGACGGCTCTCAAAAGCCCAATCCAATACTAAATATATATTATTACAACTCTAAATATAGATTTTGGCTGGACTTTTGAGAGCCGTCTTTATAAAAGACGGTCTCTCAAGAGATCACCTGTTATGGTCATCTCATCATGAGATAATTTAAGTCCAATCTTGATGTTGTAAAAAAAAGGCCCAAGTCCTGCTGATTTATTTGAACTGTAAGCCCAAGATAACACTAGATTTCTTGACTGCGAAAGCCCATGGGCGGTAAATGTAACACTAACATATGACGTTTTGGACATTCTTCTATTTTGGGTCATAATGTCTTCGGAACTTGTCAAATATTTTCCAAACTTTATATTTTCTTTTATGGGCAAACCAATCAAAGATGGTCTCTCAAAGATACGTTTCTCACAAGAATCTGTGTTTTTCTAATAATCAACTCTTCCATTAAGACATTTACAAATGTTTGTCAAAGACTCAACCAAATATTGTCCGGCAACTCTTGTACGAGATCGTCACATGGTGAAACAGGTTCATAAATCACTCTTTTAAATAACTAAAGTGAGAGTCTTAGTTTCCAGAGTATTAATTCTAATATCCAAAATGACATAACAAATATGAAACAACTAAAATAAGTATTTTAAGTATGAAAGTGAATGTTCTAGTTAATTTAGTTTAGCTTAATGTAATACTGTCTCACAGTATTACGATCTTTAAAAAGGAATTTATGAAGTTTTCCGCTTCACTAATATACAAATAACAAATCTAGCTTAGAAGGTGCTTGAAAAACTTTGTCTGATTGAGTTTATGGAGGATGTGAGGTCAAAGTATGACACATTCTAGCTTGGTAACAAAAATGGGTCCGAATTTTAATGTTCTTTGTAATGAAGGTTGGATCCAACGGGGTGCTCTATTGAGAGACCGTCTTTTGTAAAGACGCTTCTCAAAAGTCCAGCCTAAATCTATATTAAGAATTGTAACAATATATATTTAAAATTGGACTGAGCTTTTAAGAGCCGTCTTTACAAAAGACGATCTCAAGTAAGAATTTGTATTTAAATTTGGCCTAATTTTTCTTCTTATGATGAATTCAATCTATAATCAAGAAGATATATCTTAGTTATAGTTTAAGTCTTTAACAAGTTCATTAATGAATATACAAACATGTTCCGATGCAGAAAAGATTATAAGCTTAGCTTTTTAAGAGATTTCTATTAATAAGATTTCTATTAAATAATAAAGTCATAAAAATTACTAGCAACTAGTTAGCCAAAAAACCAAGCAATGCAATTACAGGCTACAGCTACTCTTGTGAGAAAACATCTCTCAAAGAGACGACCTCAAAACAAGAATCCTACATTCTTATTTTATCTTCTATTTATATTTGTTGGGTTATTTAATTAGCCCATATATCTAATGCGTCTCTAGGAGAGACCCGTCTATCACAACAATTTGTGATGAAACTATATAGAGTAACCGTAAACAAAGTAATACTCCCTTGACATTAATAATCCAACCTTTCACTCATCCGCTATGAATAATCCAACCTTTGAATTATTTTCTAATAATCCAACATTTGTAAAAATTTGCCCACAACATACCCTATTACTAATAATAGGTAATAATAGGGTATGCTGCTAGCAAACTAAAATAAAGGTTGAATTATTGACAGTACAATATACTAATTGAGAAACATCTTTGCCAATTGTCACTTCATGAATCCATTGTGACAAATGTCATCATTTCATGAATCAATTGCCATTATTTTGTCATTTGTCAATTTGTGACTTCATGAATAATTTGTTTTGCCATTTAATTTGTCCAATAAATTAAGTTTAGAAAGATGGGGAATTATGTGGTTGATGTAATAAATAGAATAAAACTCTTCATTTTATGTTACTTACATGGAATGGAATCTGAGCATAGAGTAAGATAAAAGACAAGCAATAAGCATAGTAATCATCATCATTTGCTCAATTATCAGTTACTATAGAATCTTCAATGTTGATTTTTAGCTTTAGTTAGATTATTATAAAACATTCTTACTTTTACCTCATAATAATTACTTATTTTCATCATTCCAACATATAATGTTTTAATTTTTCATTATATTTACATATAATTTATGTGGGACTAATATTAAATTATCTATCTTGATCGAGTATGTAATTTTTTTAATATAATTATGAAATACCATTTTTATCTAAATAATTAATAATATGCTGAGAAAAAATTATCAAGATAATTAAATTACTATATATATGAAAGTTTAAAAAATATCGTGCATTGCACGGGTATTATACTAGTATTAGTATACTTCATAAATTGGGTGGAATAAATAAGCAGACAAGTTTGATAATGAATTTGTGAATTAAATACTTTTTCAAACAAAGAATTAAAGCAAAGTAAATAAGACAAATCGAAATTATAAAAACTGTGAAAATAGCTAATTAAATAATCTCTAATTCTTATAAATTTTAATTATGCGTTACGATATAGATTTATAATAAATCTCATGCCTACATTAGTTGGCTATAAGTTAGCCATAAAAAACAATACTTCCATTATTAAATAGTTGAGTAAGTAGTTTAAAACTCAATTAACATAAATGAGCATTATAAATAACATGACAAGTGAACAATGAGACAAACAATTCAAATGTATGACTATTTACGTGAACAAATGAAAGTAGGAATTAGGAAACTTTAATACTATTGCAATGGATCTTCACGCAAACTTCGATGAAAGTATCCCAATTAATTTGTTGTACATACTATTCAATGTTACATTGATTAAATCTTATATATTCAAACCATAATTTTCTCCATTTTTTATGCTATATATTGAATACTCATTTTGCAAAATAAATATATTTTATTATATAAATTTAATAATTTATTTTCGAAAATATATTAACTTTAAATACATAATTTTTATTAAATATTTAAAGTCATTAAAGATTTGTGTTTTTTTCAGCTGATATTTTTACTTTTGAAACAATTTTATATAACATTATTCAAATTTAACCATATAAATTTCTCACGAGTTGTTATTATATAAATAAAAAATCTTTTAGTATTTATAAGTTCATTTGAGTCTTGTATTGATATGCATTTAGTTTGATTTAAGAGTTTCAATTAAATTAAGTTGAATAAAACAAAACACTTTTACTATGTTTTTTTGGGGGGCTACATTTTTACTATTGTTTTACTTTTTTTTCAAATTAAATTATTTTTCCATACCAATTTTTTAATTGAAAAATCAAATAAGTAATTCTTATTTGTAGAAAAAATAATTAATAATACACTTTTTGAAAGCCCTAATAAAGGTTATGCTAATTTGCTTTTAAATACATTCCAATTCACTTAAAACTCTAAATTTTATTATAATTAAACTTTTTGATAGATCATAGATCCAATATATAAGTTACCCTCTTGTGACTTTGCATGTCCATTTTCATCCACATGAATCGTGATTTAATTAAATTAGGATTAGTTTTAATCTCTTGGTCGTCTTATATGTTTTTGAAAATTTGAGTCTTAAAAATTTGATTTGAGTGGGATTTATATCCTAATGTTAGCTTCTAATATTATGTTTTAATGTAACGTTGGCTTTTGATACCATATTAACGAACATACTCAACTAAAAGTTTAAACGGGTGGTTAAGGCCCAAAACATACTCTTTATGTTCCTTAAAAGAATTTTGGGTTGTTCTATTTGTTGTTCCTATAAAGAATTTTCCTATTATATCACAAATTTTAGACAAAAATAACCTTATTTATTTATCCTAATTTTAATATCTTATGGTCCTCACATATCCGCCACTAACTTTATTTAAACATTATTGTAATCCTTATGATCCTCATAAATTTCCCGCTAACTTTTTAAAAAACATTTTTTTTATTAGTTGTGGTCCCTATATTTTTCTACTAACTTTCTTCTAATATTTTTTAGAAATTACTAACAAGTAACAAATAACTGTGATTTATAAATCAACATAAAAAAACAAAATAAATACCGATAAAGTAAAAAAAAATAAAAAATTAAATTAAATTCTTAAAAGCCCCAACCCTATTAAATTCTTCCACAAAAGGGTGATTTTTCAATATTACAAATCACCTTTATTTACTTAGATTACCTCTATTTTTTTAATATTTATGGTCCTCACTTTTCCGTCATCAAATTTACAATTCAATAAAATAATATCTCCACTATGTAAAACATTCTACTTCCTCCGTTCCAATGTACTTGCTACTAACAGTGACATTTTCCAACACAAGATGTCATAATCGGGTGCGAAATCAGATTTCGAGCAACTCCATAGTGAATTTCACATTCTACTTCCTTCGTTTCATTACACTTGCTACTGACAGTGACATTTTTCAACACAATATGTCACAATCGGGCGCGAAATCAGATACCGAGAAATTCCATATTGAATTTCACATTCTACTTTATTTTTCTTAATACCCGTGAACATTTCTTATGAAAACTTTATTATGAAAACTTTATTAAGAAACGGAGGAAGTAACACATATTCCGAGAGATCGCAAACACAAGATCATTCTAGGGGAAGTTAATGAAGATGAAGATGCCAGAATAATTAGTATATAATATTTCCCAAAAGCATAAATCTAATCATAATTAGGTCCACATTAAGACACCCTGTTAATAAACTAATTATTATGATTAAAAATTGGGGCCAGAGTATCAGTGTATAAACATGATAACGTGAGTACCAGAACTTACTTGACTGTTTCTGTTATATTGTATTGGTTGATATTGTCTCTTCCACCCACTGCCCCCAACTAAGCAACTCTTGAACATCGATTATTGATTAATTAATTAACCAAAACTTCATTGTTATCATCGATGTAATACTCTGGAATATGTTTAATTATAATTAAATAAAAATATTAGTACTAATTTTAGGCCTAATTGCTTAATTAACGTATAAGTTATAATAAACCAACAACATTTCTGGGTCATGATTTCATGGCTTGTTTATCCCAATTGTTGTGTTAAACAAGTAGATATGAATATATGATAATGTGCATAATACATGGGAGGATTTCAATCAAGAAATTTGTGAGAAAACAAGCAAATTTTAAGGGTCCTTTTGTGTTGTATCTAGATAATATACCTCCGTTTCGTTATTATTGTTGCATTTGACTTACACAATCTAATATGTTATTTTGATTATATATATATATATATATATATATATATATATATATATATATATATATATATATATATATATATATATATAGATATATATATATATATATATATATATATATATATATAATATTTGATTAAATATTGAAAATTTAAAGATTATAGGAGCATGACTAGTTTTTTCTTGTATATTTGCTGCAATATATAAAATTAACTTGAACGATGAATAACTCCAATAATTTTAATGTAGCAAGTAATTCAGAACGAGAGAAGTTTGGAAAATTTTTAAAAAAACAACATACTTTTTTTACTCAACTAATTTTAAACTTATTATATTCATTCCCTATTGTAATTTTTCGAATTATTACATTTTAAAAGTTTGGTTGTGCTCCATTAGTGCAGTATACAATAAAAACTTGTGTGGTGGTCACTACAAATAAATAACATTATAGCGACAGTTCATTTTATTGTCAAATAATTGCTAAATGGTGGAAAGTGGCCTGGGCAACGGGCTGGTGACGGTCCACAAGGCAAACGCAATTTTAGTGGACGCTAAATTGAAAATAAACATGTGATGGTCGCTAAAAATCACTGAAAAGGGGCAACCACATTGGCACGACAACAAAATGAAAATTGGTTTTGTCAACAAGTGTGTTCTACTAATCGTATCAACTTTAAGTCTTAAATAGGAACATATGCACATAACAGCAATAATTTGTAGCCTAAAGTTTTCATGAAATAATATTACTTTATTCTCGTGATGATAAAATTTTAATCATAAAAAATTACTTATAATTTTCCAATAGGTAATGACTATTGACTAATGTAAAGAAAATTATATAATAGGAAGTAAACAAACACAACTAATAAACTTGTCACGAAATAATTCCAACTAAATTACGATAATAGAAAGAAAACAATCACAACTATTAAACTTGTCGCCTAATAATTCTAACTAAATAATTCTAACTTGACTATCAAACGGTAAGCAAACATAGCAAATAGAGTTGGGAAATGAGAATCACGGTTGATTGTTGGTCAGAATTCAGAAAGTTTCTTGATAACAAAGGTGCAGACCAGAAAGGAGGGCAAAAAAAAAAGAAAGGGAAAACACAGAAATGAAAAAAAGTAATAATATAGACATTTGCTCTTATTTCTGAAACACAAGCAAACTGAAAGTTCAAGCATAGAAGATGATTGAACTATGCAGTATTCTGTAAAGAAATAAAAGAAATCAAACACAAGCTTAAATCCCTTCTTCCCACTTTACACACATCTTCAAGAAGCTAAAAAGATAGACAAGAGGAAAACATCTGAATTCTCTGTATACATCCTCTCTTTTCTTTTTCGCTCCTCCCTTTTCGACCATTCGATTTGGTCTATCTTCCTGATCGTCGACTACATCAGGACGTAGGAAGGGTTTTCGTCATATCCAAGCAGCAGTTCCGTCTAGGAGGAGACTTTACTGATATCTCTGCTCGATCGATTATATTTCATGTGGCTCCTTACAAGTTGTCCGGCAGCAATTGCAGACATTAAAGATAGCTCCCCGGCAAGAACAGAACCAGCAACAATGGAGGCCAAGAGCCTGCTGTTTCCTCCGGCAGCCTCCCTGTTTGCACCTCTGACTCCCAATAAGTTTAGGCATGCTGCTTGAGAAGCTAATTGGGTTCCACCTCCTACTGTTCCAACCTGATACCAGTAGCAAAAGGTTAAGTATGAGGAAAACTCCAAAACTAAGAGAAGACATTATTTTGAATTGAAAGATGGACCAAAATTTCCAGTTATCTACATGGCCCCATGATTCATGAATACAGACATGAATAATTTTGGTGTACACCCTAAACATGCCACACAAAACTTAATGATCAGTAGTCACTACTCCCATGTGATGCTATCTGGCAAACTCAAAAATCAACCAAAGCCAAACCACAAGTTTCAATACTTTTTGTACTATCTAAGTATTGCCCTACCATCATCAAAGAAAAATCTAAAGTTGACACCAAGAAAACATACACATAATCCCACAGTGGTTTGGCTACAATCTAAAGTGGCTACAATCTAGACAAATTGACATAATTTCATTATTTGCAATTACTGCTACAAACAAAGAAGAATGTTAAATAGTCCAATTACCTCAATAGAAGGCATGCTAACCGAGATATGAAGATCTTTGCCATCATTAATGGCTTCCATCATGGTAATACAATGAGAACTTTCAACATTTTGAGCTGGATCTTGGCCGGTGGCAATATAGATGGCGGAGACAATGTTGGCAGCATGCGCGTTGAAGCCACCAAGTGCGCCTGCCACGGCAGATCCAGTAAGATTCTTGAGCATGTTTAGCTCAACAAGGGAAGCCACGTCTGTCTTGAGGACCTTCTTTACAACATCCTCTCTGATGACAGCTTCACAAACGACAGATTTCCCCCTGCCTTCTATCCAGTTCACAGCAGCTGGCTTCTTGTCTGAGCAGTAGTTTCCTATCAATTTGCAAAAGATTCCAACTTTAAGCTTTACCATCCTTGTATGAGAATAGATCTCCAAGAAATAATATACAATCAATTTTATGATGACCCTTTATAAGATTCCTAAACATTTGCAACTGGTTTTTGACTATTCATCAAAATACAGAATCACCTGAAGATGCTAACTTTTTACCAAAAATGCCTAAAAAATTTGACTAGATTAAAAGCTAAAACCACCCTTTATGAAATTGAAGCAAAGAGAAAATATAACCATAAAGAAATAAGTTGAGCTCACCAGAGATTCCAATAACATCCATATCAGGGAAATCACTCTGAAGAAACTCCAACACATTCTGAACACCTTTAGACACCATGTTCATTCCCATGGCGTCGCCAGTGCTACAAGTAAACCTGACATACAAGTTCTTTCCAGCAATCGCACACTTCACTTCCTGAAGTCTTGCAAATCTACTAGACCTATAATTCCCAAAAAAACAACCATAAATCATCTAACACTCAACAATCAACAATCATAATAAATCAATAACAAAACAAATCAGTCAAAATGACAAATCTATCAGCAATTTGACTTTAACTATCCCAAAAATTAAGGCCCAACAAATTAAGGCCAGCTACATCCACATAATTTTTTCCTAATTTTTTTCATTTTAATTATGTATATCATCTAAACTTCAAATCGTTGGTTAATTGAAATAAACTTTCCTTTCCAAACATCAACATCATAGACAAGCAAGTAAATTACCATCAAAACATTTAAAATTTGGAAATTAGTACAGCAAAAAAGCACCATCATTTTCAAACAAAAGCAAATTAAAGCTAATTAAAAAAAAAAAAAAAAAAGCTCAATCAATATTGATAAAACACATACTTGTTGAAAACGAGAGAAACCGTCTCAAAATTAGCAGGATCCTCCAAGAAAAACTTCAATTCAGCAGCTCTTCTAGCTGATCCAAACCTAACAACAGGAGCTCTAGTCATCCCATCTTTCAAAATCACACTACAGGCACCACCTGATAAATAAATCGCTTTACACCCTCGATTAGTACTTGCAACAAGGCAACCTTCCGTTGTAGCCATCGGAACTGAGTACTCTCTTCCATCTAATAACAATGGTCCAGCAATTCCAACCGGAATTTGCACAAAACCAACCGGCATTTCACAACATTGTCCTAGAATTGACTCATAATCAAATCCATCCAACGGCAATCCCATCACTGACCTCCCTGTTATTCTTTGAAGCGCTTCTCGTCGAATCTTCGCTGCTCGGAAACAATCTCCAAGCTTCGATTCCAATGAATACGATGGAGTTGTTCCTTTAACAACTGATTCAACAATCTCTTCATCTTCGGGTGTGAGATCTAAGTTTTTCGGAATATTTTGAATTTCCAATTTCTTCTCCGGCAATGGCATTGGAATTCCACAAGGAGGACGTTTATCTTCTTTAAGGATTCGCTTCTCCTCCTCCATATTTTCCTCATCCTCTTCCTCTCCATAAGAAGAACGAGGAGAAATAAAAGATTGAACAAAATCAATTCCAAAAAACCCTAAAAGATAAATAAACGAAGCCAAGAAAGTGACTATGGCGGCAATTTCGGAGAGAGAGACAACATGAAGAGGAGTAGAATTACGGATCTTCTCCCTCCATCGTTGAAGGAGAAAGTACACCACAGAGAAAAAAAGCGTCAGAAAAAAAGCGTTAGTAAGGTAAAGAGGAAGAGGCAAAGCATCGGAAGCTTTGGGAGATTCATCGCCATGGGAGATATCCTTCCGGCGAGAATGTTTAAGTTGCGGCGGCGCGTGAGGTTGTCGCCGCCTGATGTCCATTGCCGGAAAAGAGGAGAGAGATGGGGGAGTTTGAGGAGAAGGGTATAATTGGAAAAGAGTCAGCAAAATTGAGTTTTGCTTTTTATTTTTATTTTTTTCTTTAGAATGTCTAGTAGTTGTCTTTTCTTTTTTCTTTTTATTTTTCTTTGGATTTGTTGGTGAAGAGGAAATGAAAGGGAAAATGAAGAGAGAATTTATAAGGGTATTTGAGGGGCAGCGAGGAACGAGGAGTGAAAGATGTGGGCACGTGAGACTCGAGGGTTGCCAACTTATGAGTTTGTGTTAAGTACTATTTTCACACGTGCATACATTGTCATTAAATGTCAAATTATAAATTTTAATTAGAGAAATTCTACATGGTAACCTCGAGATTTTGGGTTTTCATGTGATGACTAGAACTCTAAAAAAATCAACGCAGTAACCCTAAGGTTTACCTAATTATTCCACCATGACCGTTTTGTACAAAAAAAACGTTAGCAAACGTTACTTTCAAAGTTTTAAGGTTATTGTACGTCTATTTATGCGACTCACTATTTTAATTGCCATCAATTTTAACCTCCCTCCCCCAAAACATAAACCCTAACTCTACCATCTTTAAATTTGGGGTGAAAAATATGATTTGGATGAAAGATGGTAGAATTGAGGTTTATGTTTTGGGGGAAAAAGGTTGAAACTAATGACATTTAAAATGGTGAGTCGCATAAAAAAGCGTACAGTAGCCCTAAAGTTTTGAAAAAAAACATTTGCTACGTTCTTATGTGTAAAAAGGTTATGGTGGAACAATTTGGTAAACCTCAGGGTTACTGGGTTACCGTGTAGATTTTTTAAAATTTGATTACTATGTGGAAAACCTAAAACTTCAGGTAACCATATGAAATTTTCCTTTTAATTATTTTACCATTATAATCCTAACTAATTGTATGAGAGTATACTTTTATATCTCTAATTATCCTTATTAAAATGTTATGAAACTAGAATTAATAAACGTTGAATTAAAACGATTTAAACAAGATTTTAATTGATATTTTAATTAATAAAATACTGATAATATAAAAGTCAATTTGATTGATAAATAGTGACGTAGTCAACTATGATGCAAGTAAAAAAAACAAAAAAAGTGAATTATACTCCCTGCTCCTTCCATTCAATTTATTTTTACATGTATTTCATAGAATTTTTTGAGTACCAAATCATACAATCTATTAATTTTATTGTATAATAGCATAAGGTATTTTGATTGTGAGCATGACATTTGTATTTTTTCATTGGACGTTATTAATGAAATTTGATTAATTGACATTTCTAATTTGGATTTATCATATTTATAAATTTGCATTTTTGGAAAAATTTATACATCGATGGATTTCATAAATTACAATTATTCCAATTACACTATTATATATAGATTTTTTTTTTTGTTCAAAAAAATATAAATTAATTTTTTAAAAAATTATACTAAGAAATATATTATGTACTGTGTAGAAAACTATATATTGTCTAATATACTATCAAAATTACAGTGTAATATATATGATGTATTGTTTAAAAAAGTATACTGCGAAATGTACGATGTACTATGTAGAAAATTATACTGCATAATAAATTACATGTATTCCAATTATACTGCAATTAAGAAAATTACTAGAAGTACATAATTGCTTTTTTTTCCAATAATTGTTCTTTAAATTTGAAATGACATAAAATTTATTTAATAGATCATTAATATTAATCATTTACATTGTTAGACTACCATAATTACAATTTTAAAATTTAGGAAAATGTCAAGAATATCAAACCGAATAGCAATTTGGTAACAAATAAATTAATGCAAAAAATTAGTCAATTGTAATCAGTTTGTATGCAATCAGACTATCTCAGCTATCAAATATTGTGCAATAAAAATCAATTAACTTAAAACATTGTCTGATTTTCGATAATACAATTATTTCTTTTTTCTTAGATAAAATTCAGAAATTAAATCTTACCTAATTTGTTCCCTTCCTAAAGCTTATTGGTTAGTATCATTGATAAAATTTGAATACTTACTAGAAATAGACTAGGTAAAAAACAACTTGGTACATGTACGAGTACAAGACGTTATTATTATTATAAGACTAAATTCAATAGGAAATGATCTTTTCGAATCAAGGTCATCATTTACAATTAAAATTATAAGTAACTATATTAAATTACTTATTAAATCATATGTATTTATCATTTATGTAAAGTTATAATATGAAAATGACTATTAAGAGCCAATCAGAAATAATATTTTTTATTTGTCATTAATTACAAGGGAAAACTTATCCAATCCACTAAAATTCCACCTCGATGGGAGCCACTAGATATCTAGCATTAGGACAATGGAATGTCGTTGTTGTCTTCACTGCCTCGATATCTAATTTTAAAAATATCGATTTATTTTATATATCAGTATAGAAACTCGTGCATTGTATAACGCACGAAGTTTGTTTATATTGAATTACATATTAAAATAAATTTCTAAGAAAGATGCAACTACAATACTTATTAGGGGTCGCTGGATTGAGAGTAAATCTTTAAGGTAGTAAAAAAAGTCAAACTAATGTAACAAAGGTAATTAGATATGCAAATGAAGTTATTGAAATAATTGTGATAGAGGTAGAATAGGAGTAGATTAAAAATGATGAATAGAAAAAGAGTTTGATTTAACTCATTTGGAGGTAAAGAATTCCTCCACCTCCCCCTAGGGTAAATTTATACCCAAAATAAGGAAACTTATTACTATTTTCTCTATTTTTTCATTACCTTCTAATTCATTTTTCCATCTCTCAAACAATCAAATTCCTTTAATCATCTACCTAACTACCCTTAAATTCCTACTTTGACTTTCATTACCCCTAAAATATTTACCCTCAATCCAAGCGACCCCTTAATGTAATCGAAATGTAGTACGATAAATATTCAAAATCTGATTTTTTTAATGTATTTTTATTTACTCAGTTTGTATACATATTCGAAAAAGTCCATCTGCACAATTATTTACTTTCCAATGAAAAAGGTTTTATTTGGCCAAGCTTTTTAAATTGCCATAATTCATTTCAAAACAAAATTAATAGTATTTATGATTTATGATTATATTGCTGAAAACATTTTATTGATTACTTTTTTGTAAAAAGTTAAATAATACAAATATTTACAAAATCAAAGAAAGTTCAATATGTTTTTGTTGATATTTGTTAATCAAAGGTTGTAAATATTTTCTATTAATTTCTAAGTATATATAAAATGTACAATATTTGAAATTTGTTATAATTGTTTCAAATATTTATCGAAATATATAATAGTTAATTTTAAAAATTTTATATTCACACTCGTTTAAGATGATTTTATTATGTGATGGTCGTAAATCAAGTTAAAAATAATCCAATCCAAATATATATTAGTATATTACTACTAAAACATATACTTTTCACACATAACACACTACAACAAATTTAACTTTTTGCGACATTGAATTTAGTGACATTAAAAAAATGCCTCTGATTTATATTTTTAGTGTAATAATTATTTGTTTTTAATTATTTTAAGTTCCATTATAAAGTGATTTAGTGACACTTTATTTGGACTTTAGTGGCATATGTAATTGTTACCGTAGTCTATAGTGGCATTTGTGAGAAATGTCACTAGATCATATGTCGCAAAAAACTTTAGTGTGATTTATTATTATGCTACTAAAGGGTCTAATAAATGTCACTAAATCTTTTATATATACTATTAGCAATTTGAAATAGCAACATTTAAATTAAGTGTCACTAAATATATCCCACTAAAAGCAAATTATGTTGTAGTGATACCAATCTTTCTTACAATACAATAATCTAAATTGTCATACGAGATTTCCTTCTGTTTAATGTCGATATTGTATAAATAAGAATTATAGTATCATTGATGAATTAGGCAGAGAAAATTTGACCAATTCATAGAGTTGTTTAAAGGTTGAGATTGAAAATAGACTAGGTAGAAAAACAACGTAATTCATGTAAGAAGTTATGATACTCCATTATATTATATTATATTATACGACTAAATTCAATATGAAATAATCTTCTCGACTGAAAATCAATTTACGTGGGCACCAGATTGGGTTATGATTTATGTCATTTCGAAAATTTGCAAATAGATTATATATTTAAGAACTAAGTCAATTAATATGATAAGCTAATTATTTAAGACAACTGTTATAAAAATGTTCGTTTTTTTTATTAGAAATAAGTAAGCTGAAAATCAAAAGCCAATGAAAAAACCTACAAATTGTAGTTTTTTGGTTTTAGCTAAAAAGTTGGCTTTTTCAGAAATTTAAAAGATATTTATCAAACACTTTTATTAAACGTTTGACCAATCAAAAAGTCAAAAACCTAAATTCAACTAAGAACACAATTGACAAACACCTCTATATATTTGTTGGTATGTTTTGTAGTACGCAAGCATTATTCTAGTATGTAGAAGATTATTTGTTTTATGTACTCTCTCAGTTTTTATTCGATATTTTCAGAAGAAATATTCTAATTGAGGAGAGAGAAACTTAAATATGATATAATTTCCTTAGACATCTACAAGTTCAAATACATTCAAATAAGATCTTATTGGATTCGTCTCGACTTTATTTATAGCTTTTGTGAAATGCATTGATAGATATAAAAATCTCAAACAAATGTTTTAAAACTACACAAAAAGCAACTGAGAACATCAAATAAAAGAAGCAGTATTTTTTTATTCTTTTTTGGGATAATCACTGCAACAAATTTAACCTTTTACGACATTGAATTTAATGGCATATTAAAAATGCCACATATTTATATTTTTAGTGTAATAATTATAAGTTTTGATTTTAAATTCCACTACAAAGTGATTTAGCGATACTTTATTTGGTTTTTAGTGGCATATGTAATTGTCAATAGTCTATTGTGGCATTTATGAAAAATGTCATCAGATCCTATGTCGCAAAAAATTTTAGTGTGATTTTTTATTATGCTTCTAAAGAGTTTAATTAATGTCACTAAATCCTCTATATATACTATAAGAAATTTAAAGTAGTGACATACTTCCTCCGTTCCATAATACTTGCTACATTTTCCATTTTGGGAAATTTCATATTACTTGCTACATTTCCTTTTTAGTAAAAAACCAATCATTTAAAGTTATACCTACTCCTACTTTTATCCTACTCTATATCTAATTACTCCTATTATTCTTTTTCATTTTTCAACAAATAATATTAAAAAATTCCAAAAAAGCAACTTTCCACCTACTACTCATCATTGCACAGTAACTCCTTAATATTTGTGCTCATGCAATGGTAGCAAGTAAATCAGAACGGAGGAAGTATAAATTAAATGTCGCTAAATATATCCCAAAAAAACAAATTATACTCCCTTTTATTTATAGAGAATGAGACATTTTCTTATTGGCCAATTCACTGAAAATATCACATTTCTAATTTTGTCATTCTTTTTTTCCTTTTACCCTTACTACAACTACACAAAAACACATAAATATCGATACCGAAAAAGAGTTTTCCACACACTTTTAAGTGGTCCCCCACCCATCATTGGTTTTGGTGCAAAATCCAAATGTCTTACTCCCTCCTATTCTCCCTAAGTGTCTCATTTGACTTTTCACCATTTTTTAGGTGGTCAAATGGGACCACATATGTAAGAGAAAAATGTAGAGTATTTTAATTTTTATAGGTGTAAAGTGGGGTTAATAGGTGTAAAGGTGTAAAAAAAGTTAAGTTTAGTAGGGATAAATTGGTAAAGTTAACATACCCAAAATAAAAATGAGACATTTAAGATGACTTGATCCAATAAGAAAATGAGACACTTAGGGTGAATAGAAGGGAGTATTATTTATGAATAAGAGGGAGTATTTTCTTTGAATTAAAGCAAATTATATTTTAGTGAATATCAATTTTACAATTTGAATTTTTAAAATTAATTATACAACATGAATTTGTTCTCCATTAATAAAAAACGCCGAACATCGGAGGATCCGTATTTCAAATAATCAGTTTATAGAAGTAATTTATATAGAGTAAGACAATAAAGTATTAATTTTAAAATAAATCAAATTTGATGTAATTGTCCTGAATCCTCCATAAATCGATGGGAGTGTCGACACATTCACATTTATGACAACACGTGATTCAATACCTAATGTGTGGGATGCTTCCCAAAATTTGGTCCGCAAGTTTTGCTATCAAGTGGGTTTAACAATACATTTAAATTAACGGCTAGTCTCTTGAGAGAACGTTTTTTCGAGAGACGTTTTTTAGACTCAATTTATTAAAGTTTTTTGCCTATATTTATTCTACATTTTTTCTAATGGGCCAACTCAATTAGAAATGGTCTCTTAAAGAGACCGTCTCTCACAAGAATTTGTATTAAACTAATACTATCAAAATGAGGGTTAGGTTTCATCATCTATGGAAAATTGTTCTAGGATCAAGTAATCCAAAATTGCAAGTCTAATTCACATTATCTAAGGCCAAAATAACGATCTATAAAAAATAATCAGCTGATATGAGTTTATATTAATTTATAAAGCACTTTAATAGGGGATAATATCAACATTCTTTTCACATATATATCTTAAATATTATAAATACTCTGGTCATTATCATTTTGAGGTAAGTTTTTATGATTGGTATTTTTCAATCACATTATTCATTCCCCGCTTTCATGATCTTTTTATTTTACGCGCATTCTTTGATCAAGCATCGAAAGGACTATTTCGAATGATCCCCAAACAAGTAACTGAAATGGTTCATTTTTGCAAGTTAGGAATTGCAAAATCTAGACACATCACAACGTTCTTACTTTGACATCGGAGACTGAAAAAGACAAACAATTAAAATGCTACCCCCCACATTAACCTCTGATTTCGAAACCTTTTGACCCTTTCATCCAACAAGACTTGAAAATTATGATTGTATCTAACACGATTTCACGACTAAACTCCAAGAACACTAAACTCAGTCCATTTAAAATCTTCCAAAGGGACACTGAACTCGAACTCCTTAGTAGATACTTAACTTAGAAGATCGTCACATTATTGTTTAGCCCTAGGAGATCCTCATGTAGTCATATTAGTTACTCGGAATTTTTGGAGTTTAATAGTCCAAATACGTACCATTCTACATAAATAGACTCCTTGGCCAGTGAACCCTCGACCAAGGAAGTTTTCATACTATAACACTATGTTTAGATTGCAAATTAGGAGAGAAAAGAAAGGAAATGAATGGGAAAGAAAGGAAGGAAAATACTCCATTGTTTGTATAGGGAGGAAGGGAAGGGGAAAGAAAAGAATTTTATTTTCCTTCAAATCTTTCCTCTTATGGAGAGATTTGGATGTTAATAAAATGAAGAGACTTAATCCCTCCAAATTCCTTCCCTCCAAATCCTCTTCCTCCCTTTTTGCTATCTAAACAAGATATTTTCCATCCCTTCAAATCCTTTCTTTTCTTTTCCCTCAATCGAAACAAGGGGTGGTCATCTAAAGGAAATTAAAACTAATCTTTTTCATTCTAAAATATTACAAATTAAACAACCACTTAAGAGTCCCTTGATGATTTAAGTCGGACTCTTGAGGAGGATCTTTGCCTTGAGCGGGATAACGAGAAGGTCCTTTTTCTTGAGGAACGAGAAGGTCCTTTTTCTTGAGGAAGGTCCCTCAACCAAGAGAGCCATGTCAATTACTCGACCACTTCCATGTGTTAAATTCATGCTTTAACCATACAAGTGAGACGGGCTCCTCGGTACAAACATCATGAACAACATCATAATACTAATAAAATTGTTGGAAAATGACAAATATAATTATTAAAAAGCCATGACAAATAGAATTATTTTAGTGGGTGATAGTTGATTACATGAAAATATTTATCTAATTTAAGATTTCATTTTTTTAAATTGGAGCTAATAAATTAGGTAAGTATTTATATAATTAGCGCCTCCCCTGAGAGACCGTTTTTATAGGTGACGGCTCTACAGGTCCGGACCCAACAATTAAAAAAAGAGAGAAAAATCTAAAAACTAACGCGCGCGTTTGACCTAATTGGAGTTGGTGTTATAACCTTTTGAAGTTGATGTTATAAGTTGTAACCTATTAAAGTTGGTATTATAATCTATTAAAATTGGGATTTGGAGTTGGTGTTATAATCTATTAAAGTTGGTATTATAACTTATTTGGAGATACCAACTTTAATGGGTTATAATACCAATTACTCCAATAGGTTATAATACCAACTTCAGTAAGTTATAACACCAACTTTAAATAGGATTACACAGCGCGCGTTTTTCTGGTAGTAGTTTTATTATTAATGTTGGGCAGGGCCATTTGAGACGTGTCTTTTATAAAGACGATTTCAAGTAAGAATTTGTATTATATAATTTATTATAGCAATTCTATATGCATGCCTGACCCATAGTTTGTTACGTTTGGAATCAGAGGAGAGGATAAATGAATGCCCACGAACTGAATTATAAACTGTCGCTTAAAACAGAACATCCCGAACATTCTCTCGACCGAGTCGAGCGATACAAGTTAGATTGAGCGGCGGTCGTGCGAAAAACAAAATGTAGACAGAGAAGGCCGAGGCTTTGGTCGAGCGAGCATCAGGTGTATCAGAATAGGTTTTCTCAACAACCAACATTCATTATATTATATAACATGTATATATCATCTGAATCATTCAAACAACATATTCATCGCATTATATGTACACATTGGGCTTAATTGTATTACCATATCTAACAAACATAAATCGATTCTCATATATCTCTCCTTTACCTTAGTCCACCTCATATAAAATTAATGTTTTTATTTTTTTTTGGATACCTATAAGATATCTTATATAATTCGTACAACCCATTTTCGTAAGCATAATATTATCTCCATATTTGGTAGGAGTTCATATTTTATTTTGGTCAACCATACTAATTAATTTGAATCCTTTAAAAAGTTGCATTTAAATAATGAATACGTATACAATATTTTGTGCAAGAAAAATGTGTGCTATATACTCCATATATACTTCTATATGGTCCCAACTTCCGCGTAGACCATCGTCCAATGGAAAGGACTTGCATATCCCTCTCCAATCTCCAAAGCTAGGTAAATGGTTTATTCAATAGTATGCAAAATTATTTATTAATTATTATTTTTTTTTTAATATTTACGAGATATATATATGATCAATAAGAATAAAAAAAACACAAACATTATAGCAGCGTTGTCGAGTTTTTATGAATATGAGTATATGATTTGTTAAAGTTTAAAATTATATACCAAAACTATTTTCCGAAATATATACCAAGACACTTTTTTAGTAAAAGGATAAGAAAAGATATCTAAAATCCCGAATGCATGATACATTATGAATATATGTTTCTAACAAAAGATTCACAATTTATTTATTATTAAATTTCTTATTTACATGACAATTCATAAAGTTAAAAACTAAAATTTTCAATCTCTATTTTTTTTCGACCCATGCCCAAAAAAATTCAAAATTAACAAGGCAAATATATTATCATGATTAATTAACCATATTAAAAAAATAAATTATTAGAAGAGTATTAACTACTCCCTCGATTTTCATATGTTTTTCTCAAATAGAATTTACGAATTTTAGTGTCAAACATTGACTATAATTTCTCTTCGATTTATAGGAAAAAACATATTAAAGTGAATCTTGATAGATTCGTCTGAATATATATTTTTTAAATATTAACTTTTTAGAATTGTTTATGAAGTCACAATTAAAATTATTTGACGTTTAAATTTTCATTGTGATCTGCGCAAAAAATGAATAAGAAAAACAAATGAAAACAGATGAGCATCAAAATACCTCTTTTTTTTTCTCTTTCTAGACGAAATATATACCAAGGCAATTTTCCGAATAGTTTTTGCTTTTTTGCTTCCCTTCTACTTCCTCCGTTCCAATTTACTTGCAACGTTTGCTTTTTCACGCAATCCAATGCACTAATTTAATCCTTAATATCTCTAATTATGAATAATAAAAAATTATAAAAATTTAATACTAATAATCTTTGCAATGAGAGTTATGAGACGAATCAAACAAGATCTCACTTGACTATATTTTAACCTATAGATTAACTAATTACAAATTAAAAGTAATGAATAAATAGTGTCATTTTTGACATTATTGCAGCTAATTTGGAACGAATGAAATATTAATAATCAAAATGAATAGTCATATGCTCAATTTGAGTTAGAGTTAACCACTTTGCCCCGTCCTCCTCCTCCTCCTCCTTAGTCGTTTATTCTCCGCCCTAATAATCAAATTCTTTTTAATTTTTTTTTAAACTTATTAACTCGCTCCTCTAAATTCTTATGTCCTACTTGAAAATAGTGACATGTTTAATCTTTATGACATACTAAAATAAAAATAAAATGTAGCATGCCCTACTAAAATTATTGTAAGTGTTAGAAATATCAAGTCATCTACTTATCGAATTTACTCACCTCATAAAATTTGGATTATTCTTCGTTAATTAATAAATGAGACTATTGTAAGAAATCATGAAAAAAATTGAATTATTTTAGGTATAATTTTTAAAAAGTGGATTCATTAATACCATAATTTGTATATTTTTTTTGCAAAGTGTATAATATTTGATTGTTTTAAATATAACTTAATCCTTAGTTTTATATTCTTAGTATTTTATATAAAGTGACTTAAAATGTATGATATTGTGCAAGTTCATGAGTATAAGACTATATCTCTAATTAAATTTATACCATATGGCTTATTAATGAGATTTGTGATTCATACATGTTAGTGATGTTACCTATTCATTCAATTATTTGGTCCTTAGCTTATGGTTTGGCTCTTGTTTTGTTCGTGGATCAAACAACAAAAAAAATTTGGTTAATGACTTTTAAAGCAACTGAAAAGCTGGCTTTTAAGCTAAAATGAAAAAACTGCTCCCGCTAGCTTTTTCGGTTGACTTTTGGCTTATTGACCTACTTATTCTCTAATAAACAACCAACAGTCAATACTTAAATTTATCAAACATCTTCACAAACAGCTAGCTTTTTCAACTAACTTAAAAGCCTACAAAAACTGTCAACATTTATAGCTAGTCAAACAAGCCAACTATAAAAGCCAACAACCAACGATCAATAGCTAATTACCAAACACCCCAATTTGTATTTTTACTTCTAAATTGTTGTTTCCTAGAAGTTGACTGGAAGAATATGCTTTGAATTAATAAACAGGTCACAACAGTCTTTTTCATTCATGAACATGTCCACCAAAGCGGGGTATGTAAATAAATATCAAAGATGTATAAAGATTCATCAAATTTTGATTAGATGATATAATCATATCCTAATTTTCATCAAAAACTTAATAATTGCTAAATATTACATTAAAGTAATCCAAACTAAATCCAAATTAATATTATGTACACAGCAAAATCAACTTTGATTAGTGCATTTGTGTAGAATCAAATAGCCCGTGTTTCTATACATGACATAGATAATTAAGTGAGATATTGACCGGTTAATATAGTATTGATGGGATACTATTCTAACAATCATATAATTATGTCGATTTGGGAATTAATCTAATTAAGTTTGTGCGCATACACCTCTACTCTTATGTAAACTTATACATAAAACGACCCATCGATTATCAAACTTTAATTTGTAAGATTACAAATATGAATCTCTTTCTATTCCCTCTATTCCTTTTTGATTCTACACTTCACTTTTAGCACGTGTATTTACACAACTTTTTAAGTCTCAATATCTTTTCGTACGCATTATAAAAAATTGTAAAAATTAGGAAAAGTTAATAATAATAATTCAATCTTTCACCCTGAGAATAATCACACATTTGGATTATTTTTAATAATTCAACATTTACCCTTAGTTTGTTGTCAACATAATGTTTTATTTTATAGTAATTCAATCTTTACCCTTAGTTTGCTATCAACATACCCTGTTAGTATGCTAACAGCAAACTAAGAGCGAGATTGATTTATTAAAAAAAATAATCCAAAGTTAAGATTATTCATAAACGGATATGGATGAAATATTGGATTATAAATATTAATTTTTCCTAAAATTATATATTATAAATCTTTACATGAAGGAAAAATCTAACAAGAACACAGATAAATATATTTTATCTTTAATATATATTCAAAAACCTAATTTAAATTTTTCTCTTAAAGCGGAAAACAAGAAGTGAAAAAGAAAATGAAAGGAGTAATATTTTTAGAAAATTATTGAAGATTTTTATAAGTTTAATGCTTCAAGTACTTCTAATTTGTTTGATTATGTGTATTTTTTGCAGGGTTGGCGATAGATATTTCGGGGTCTTAGGCGAAATAGTACATTGGGGCCCTTTTTCCTTGCAATTTATAACATATATATACCTTCTACAACCATTAATTTTGCTTTTTTGACATGAAGCCCTAAATCATGACACCTTTTATCCACCTATAGAGCCGACCCTGATTTTTTTGATAATGATACAAGTTCATAATCATATGAAATTTAATTGATCAAAGCGACATGAAAAAATGATGGATTTTATAGAAATGATTAATTTTTATAGAACTAATATATATGACCAAATTAGTTAGTCAAACATCTAACAACAAGTTGAAAATTCAAACTTACGTACGTAATCTTAGATTTTTGTTCCCTTTATACACTTAAAATATATATGGCCGCATTAGGAATCATTTATCAGATCACTCATTGTCTGCTTTATTACTATTTATTACAAATTAGGTATGATTTGTTCAGATTTTACTACTTTTACAAATTATATTTGAATATTTGTAGAATTGTATATAGATGACAAAAATCATGGCCTGGGATTGAAAATATATTTAAAAATAGGGAAATTTTACTTCACTACAAATAAATAATCAACGATGACACTTATAAGTTATAATCGCCATTTGAGGTCAGTACATTAACAGAAAATGCAGTATAAAGATCGGATTTTTAAAAAATAATAGAATGGTAGGGTTTTTAAAGTTTTACAACAAGCAAAATGTGGGATATTTAAAATTAAAGTTTCCTATATCATCATCATCATTCTACCCAATGTATCCCGCTAATAGAAAAACTATGGACAAGGTTTGGGAAGGGAAGGATGACGACAACTCATACCCATGAAGGAGAGCGCAGCCAAAAGAGTCCCTCGACTCGAGAACGATAAAGAGAAGTATCTGTACGGAAAGCTAAATAAAATGCCTAAAAAGAAAATAAATAAATTTTCCTATATATTATTATAAAATCTTATTGTATAATTTCTTCACAAATTCTTATATGAGACGGTTTCACCGTGAGACGTGTTTCATACTTGGGTTAAACAATTTAATAATAGAAAATTTTAGCATAATAGACCTTTTATATAAACTCGTTTCACGATGATACGGTCTCATACGAAAGGAGTTGTTTCTCGTTCTTAAATTTTATTTTTAATTTTTTTTGAAGGTATGACCGTGAAACAAATTTAATACTACATAAACATGATCGACTAGTACTAGTATGAGTATGAAAGCAAATATATTTACTATATAAGGTGAATCTCATATATTTAAGTGTGTTGAGTTAAAAACCATATCACCTATGATTCATGATGAGTTTGAGCAGACCAGAGTAGGCTATATCATAAGCGATATCAGCATGGTTTAGGACCCTGTTATTTTAATAGTCCAAAAAAAAGAAAATTAATAGATTCGATTTTTAAATTATATTTTTGAATTATATTTTAAGAAATATAATATTTTTAGAAACACATACAATGATACAAGTCTTCATATAATCAATTTCAATAGTATACTTTTTCATAATTAGCTCGATGTATTAGCTTGATAATGATTGTTTGTGATTTTGGATTTCTGCAAGGAACTATTTAATTAATTTTCTTTTTTATTGATAATTTATTTAATCTAAATAACTAATTTTTTTGAACAAGAAAAAAATGAGTTTATTGATCAAACTAAAACGGATACAAAAGAAAGCCCAGGAAAACCAACTCCTTTTCACAACATTAATATGAAAATGAAATTATTATCATTTTATTGTATTATATATTTTTTCTTCTCTAATAAAAAATATTGAATAAACATTACTTTAAAAAAAAAATACAATTATCACTTGAAAAATAAACATACATTTATACTCAAAAATTTTAATTTAACTTTTGCTCACGGTACTTAAAAGTTCAGAGACGATCCCGCAACAAAATATGTATTGCATCAATGGAGAAACTATGTGTAGCTATTTGACACTAAAAAATAACAGCACAGACAAAGTAGTACACTTGACAACAATTTTTAGATGGTTCTTGACCACATTTTTTTTACAACTATTAATAATACTAACTCTTTACATGTTTTCCTCATTCTACATGCATTGATTTTGACCTAAGTGTGCAAATACGTCTAATATTCCCTTCTATTCTCATGGATTGATATAGACTCCCACATTGATTGATATAGAAAAATAAGATTGTTGAAAGAAATAAGCATGATCATTAAACTTGTCAATTGTCAAGAGATAATGTTACTAAAATTGCACTTATTTTTCATTATCATTTTCACCATCTAGTACCGATTATCAAACAGATTATTAATTTACTTTTCATGTTTTTTTTTTTGAGAATTAGGAAATATCATAAAAAGGAGGAAGACCACACTGAAACTTGGAGACCCAAGATCCGCCGGCATAAAACACCCCGCAAAGAGAAAAAGCCATTGGAAAAAGGGGCCAAAAGACAGACAACCCAAAACAGCATAGGGGTAGACTATGCAACACCAAAAGGAAAAAACAATCACCTTACACACCAGCAGCAATAAAACAACTACACCTTACACACCACTTACGATCAAAAACCACCAACAATACAAATATTTTTCATGTTACATATAGTACACTTTTTTTTTGTTAATTTTTACAATTTTGATAAATCGCACAATTTGATTTTAATTAAATAAACAACCAACGACTCTTGAAAAATTTTATCTCAAAACTTTTTTGTGTTTAGTTATTTATTCCTGGTTTTTAGTTTCTTTTAAGTCAATTTGTTTAACCAATTGAAATCCTTAGCTATTTTTGTTGGTTTTAAAGTTAGCTAAATATGTCAATTATTTAAAGAGTTGATTAAAAATATTAAGTATTAGATGCAGTTTTTTATTATAGAAAAAGTAAATCAATAAGACAAAAACCAATAAAAAACTAAGCTAACAAAAATATTTTTTACTTTTCACTTAAAAGCAACTTTTTTAACTGGCAAAAAAGCTTACCAAAAACTTATTTTGACCAACCAACAAATAAAAACTAATAAATAAATCATAAATTCAACTTAAAAGTTATTTACAAAATACCCATTACAAAACTCTAACCGACTAGGCACAAACTTTAAATTGAGAAGGTTTCCTCCAAAGAGTAAAGCTATACCGAGACACTATTGGTTTTCTCAATGTATTTGGTCTAATATATGACTATTGACTACATGCTTTTGGAAGGTAATACATAAACAAACATTAAATTTGAAATAAGCATAATAAATTATTATACTATTTTTGATTAAATACTTGAAAATTTCGACCATTATTTTGAAGCTTTCAAATTATAAAACATATTAATATGTTATAGCATACTTAGAGTATAAAAGATAAAATATATACATGTGAGTAGGACCGGCCCTAGATATGTTGGGTCCAGGACAAAATAACACATCAGAGTCCTTTTCCTTTGCAACTTATCACATATATAGACCCTTCTATAACTATTATTTTGTTTTTTCGATATGGAGCCTTGGGCGACTGTCCCTCTTGCCCACGCCTAGAACCGGCATTACATGTGAGATATTGTGTTACATTCATATATATATATATATATATATATATATAGCTTTTTATTGAAATTAAACTCAAAATTTATTTTAATATTGTGAAAAAGTAAATAAAAAGAAAAGATAACACAAAGATTACTATGTCTAACAACAATAATGATAACATTATTGACATTTATTTACACTCCTAGTTATAGTCAAATTCTCTCATCTTTAGGCCGCCCCTATTGCTCGTTGTTGGTGTACTTCATTCTTCATTTATGTGATCAACGTAATCCATTTTGAAAACTTAAAATTAGTCATGCTCAGTTGCTCACTAAGCAGCCCCAACTTGCTTGGGTCAATTGCCCAATTAGTAAAACTAAAGATAAGATGAGCTAAACCTATAACGTACACATTAATCACTATCAAAAAATTGCAATCGGTTAAAAGGCGACGGGTGGCAGTTCTCATCGGCCACTTTCTGAAAGAACAACGAGAAGGCGACAAAAATCATATAGGGGAGGGGTGACAAGAAGGCGGTGAAAGTTGTATGGGAAAGGGGCGACGACATCGACCATTGCAGTCGCCAACCCGTCACCCCAATTAATTTTTTAAAATTCTTTTCGTAGTATGACGACGGTTCACATTGGTCGCTACTCTATCGCCAAATTGACATTTTTTTATTTTTTCGTAATGTGGCGACAGCACAAGGCGGTTGCCCCCTTGTCACCCATAATCAAGGTCGACCCTAAATATTTGGGGGCACTGGGCGACGGCCCCTCTTGCCCACCCTTAGGGTCGGCCCTACCCATAATCTCGTCACCCAAACATTATTTAATTGAATTAATTCAATATTTGAATATAAATATATTAAGTTGTCAAGGATCTGGCGAACAAAGTAAAACTGGTCAAACAAGATCAAAGCTTTGTTCGCTGTTGTTCGCTTTTACTAACACCGAACAGAGCTTTGACCCTATTTGACCAGGTTTTAGCTTTGCTTGTTGTTATTAACAGCGAACAGACTCTTTGCCTTTTATGAAACCATATGCCTTTGTTCGCTGTTACTTTCCAAACCTCAGGTTTGGGAAAAAATTGCTTATCTTGGGAAATAGTTTCAAAACTAAACTATAATTTGAATTTCTATAATTTTTTGCTTATTCATTTTAAATTTTCATTTTTATTAGATGGGTACTATTAGACTCATGTATAACACGCAACTCTCAATGAGCCTATATCATACAACAACTTGTGTAGCTGTTTTGATTAATTTAGTTGGACTATTTAGCCAAACTAAATTGTACTGTCTTAAATAACAATTTGTTAAAGCTTGTCATTAGGTTTGCCCGATATTTAGCTATAATTATTAATTAATCAAGGGACCACAGGCTCACAACATGACATGAAAACAGGAGTGCACAATGTCAAACAAATTTATCATGATAATGATAATTCATTTTAAAGAAGGAATTTGTTCATGTGAGTTTAGAGTTGTCATCCTTGTTTCAACTTTCAAGGCAACTCACCATTCAAAAGAATAGCTCCGCAAAAACCCATATATAAGGCCCATTGTACTTGCTATCACTAAAATAGCATGTTCTCGATTATACTACTACTTTTTAAAAATCCATCATTTTAAAAATAAACAAATACTCCCTCCGTTTCAGTTTACTTGTGCCATTTTTTTTTTTGGCAATTTTATACTGCTTGTCTCATTTCCTTTTTTGGCTAACCTTTTCTTACCTAAATACCCCCACTTTTCCAATTCTCAATACTCCACTACCACCTTTACAATTAATTTAATCAATTAAAATACCCAATTACCACCTTTTTAATGGACCCCATTCAACCCTTAAAATCCGTGAAAAGTCAAATGGGACAAGTCAACTGAAATGGAGGGAGTAATATGAATGAAATAAAGCACTAAAAAAATACTTTTTTCAGTGTTATTATATTTGCGTTATTTTTTTTATGTAATTTAATATGTGATTTTAATTAGTGGTATCTTGAATTATTCATAATTATAAAGCGCTAATATAATAAAATAAAGTATGTGATCAGACGATTTAAATAAAATCTTACGTACACTTTGTTTATCTTAAACATTAGTCATAAGCTTGAAGATAAATAATACGAATGACTTTAATGCATTAACGGCCCATTTGGTAGATGATATTATGGTAATAAATGGTGGTAATGAAAATGAAAAATCAGTGTAATTTTGGTGAAAAATCTCTTGACAACCTTGATGGCCAATTGGCCATACTTGTTCAACTTCAATCATCTCATTTTCTTCATAAAATTCATTCCAATCCATTAACATTGGGAGAGGTGGTATTAGGTGGTAATGGAAATTTGTAAACAAAAAAACTTTTTTGTGATCAGTTTCATTACCATGAGAATGATATGAAACTTTTGATGAAATTTTACACTATAAATCATTTGCATTACCACTATTTATTACCACTAATCAAACGGGCCGTTAGTATTTTAGAATGAAGTGCATGTGACATAGTACGACATGTTAAATTTTCCATTGTTACTCGAGTACTTCTGTTAGATAAAGAAAAAATAAGTGTATCACCTTATAAATTTAAGCTGGTCTTAAGAGACCGTATTTCTAAAAGACGTCTTTTGGGCCCAGCCTATTAAAGTTTAATATCTACTTTTATTCTATATTTTTCTTTATGGGTCAGTTCAATTAGAGATGGTCTCTCATAAATACCGTTTTTCACAAGAATTTGTGTATAAATTTAAGTTGTACGTATGGCGACCAATTCACCAATTGGTTTATAGTGGTGAACATTTTTTGGGCTTGTAAGCAAAAAAATCTTCCCCTTCTTTAATTGTCCATGCCTATTTATGAAATTGCAGTATAAGTATTTTAGTATTTTACTTATACTAATTAAGAAAGTACTATTGGATTAAGAGCTCAGGAGTATTACTTAAATTACGCATTAAATCAATGTAATTAGTATCACTTAAATTTAGCTGAGGGACTCTTTGACCGCACTCTCGTGTATAGTATTAGATGTCATCTCTCTTTCCTCCCCAGATCCGAAACGTGATTTTCTATGAACGGGATACACTGAATATGATAATGATGATTCATGTTCCTAAAAGTTATCGATTTCATCTATTAAAATTATAAAATTATTATATATGTGGAATTGAAAGGACTTTAAAATAGACATTTCATCATTTCAAAAAAAATTCATGAAAACCACACTCATTACCAAATTAATAAACGGTATACAAATTCTTACTTGAGACCGTCTTTTGTAAAGACTGCTCTCAAAAGCCTAATCCAATTCTAAATATATATTGTTACAACTCTATATTTAGAATTGGATTGGGCTTTTGAGAGCCGTCTTTACAAAAGACGGTCTCTCAAGAGAGCACCTGTAAACAGTAATATTGAAACATAGTTTCAACGTGAGACATGCCTCATAATTGGGTTAAATAACCCAATTACTAAAACTTTTAGCTTATGAGCTTTTTATTTTGAGGTCGTCTTACCGTGAGACAATAACATACGAGACATGCGATTTATTATAGCAGATTTGTAGATAGATTATGGATAGATATAAGTTTGGTTAAGAAAAAATAAGTTTCAAGGCGTGATAACCCAAATTTCACGACAGATCCTCTTTTGAGAGACCGTCTATACTATAGACGTCTCTCAAGAGCCCAATCTATATCTCCCTTTTAACTTACAAAATTATCAATTAGTTATTTATTTAATTTATCAATTGGATCAGCCCCAAAACTTAAGACGTTTATTGTATAGACGGTTATAAGTAAGAATTTGTGATTTCACAATGTGGGTACTAAAATGGAGTATTGCGTATGGATCAAGCCAAAAATGTATTGGGCTAATATGTGCCGTGCTATATGGTAAGAGCAAGTATGGGCTGTAGAATCTTGTTTGTGTTAGTAGACTAATACAAAAACTTGTGCAAAGCAGCACAGCGAGTGTATTAGCATCGAATTACATATAAATACAAATTTTAACAGAAAGATGCAATCACATATTATCGTTTTTAAATTATAATATTTTAAGCTATATGTTATAGTTAATATAAACTATTTATACCTACATAATAATAACTGCATAATTGAATAAACAATTATTAATTATATATGTTATATTCCCTCCAATTCAACATATTTTAAGCTATATGTTATAGTTAATATATGTTATATGTTGTCCATTTGGTTGGGCAAGAATATTAAAAGTGGGATAGGGTCTACCAAAAAAGTGATAGTTAGGATATTTTAATTGATTAAATTAATTGCAAAGGTGGTAGTTGGGGGGTATTATAAGTAGTAAAAATAAGGGTATATTAGTCATTACTTGTGAACATGGGGTATTTAGGTAAAAAAAATTACTGATAATCAATCTATAATGTCATTTGAGGGGGATTGTTGGATAAATGACCTTTAAAGGATAAAGCTCCTCACAGCTACCGTTGGAGCTTTAGTTGTGTGCCATCAATCCATAATCAATTGGTAATCATTCTCATTCATGAAGTGATTTTAATCACATTAATGTACTTTTAATCTCTTTGACTATGGTTTATGAGGGTGAAAATATAGTTGTTGGGATTGACCTATAAATTGGTGTTTCTCATACATTTGGATATATACACTTCTAAGTTTTATCTTTTCTTATTCTTCTATTCACTTGTACAAATGTGGTATTTCCTCAATACCTTTAGTAGTTGTGAGTGTTAACCTTAGGAAAATCTCATCTATTTACACTTGGGATAGTCAAGAAATAACTTTCTTAATGCAATGACAAGTTCTTGTCATGCCATTCAAATTCATATCAAATACATGCTAAACACAACTCTAAACAAATTTATAATATACAAATGTTATTCATATTATTATTACTAATATGTGTTGATGATTGTAGCCATAAGAAGATTTTGAGAAAACCTTTAATAGGACTATATTTCCAACAATACTATCCCTATCGGCCAACTCTCCTATAATGCAGGGCTCTTTTCTTCTTGGGGGTAATTTATAGATCACTATTCTCTAGTCTTCCCTTAAAAGAAGTATGAGTATGGATTATTTGTTAACTTACCTCACCTAGACCCTGGACGCTGCTCTGAGCGGGATATTGAGTATGATGATCACTATCCCTATCGGCCAAACTCAAGCAAAGGTTTGCTCCAAGCACGACGAGCAAACCTAGTAACACCCTTCTCACGAGGGTGGTCTTTTAGAGACATAATCCCTCCTAGGAAATAACTCCTAGATAAGCATTTCTCTCAATTGTGATTACTGGTCATATTTTTACATAATCAACAAAAAATAAAAGTTAATTATAAAGTATATATATTAAATATAAAATAAAATTATAGTTAAACATTTTTCTTAATCTTGGTGAAAAATTCAAATAGGAACATCAAAAAGAAACAGAGGGAGCATCATTTTTATTTAACCGCAAACGTGTGGTGTACGTGTAGATAAAACTCAAAGAAGCTAAACTAATATGGTTCACTCTAAAAATTAAAGTATAAGAAAATTATCTCAAAAAATATGGAAAACATAAAATTAAATGGTAGTATAACAACGATAATGTATATCTAGGGTATTGAAAATTACATAATTTTCCTATAGACGTCGGTTCTTTTCATTATTTATAGCTTATGAATGATTAAACATAATTAAATGCGATCTTGTTAATCTCACACTCTAGTTTTATTGATTAACTATCTAGCTTGGACACTACTAATTTAATTCTCATACTCTTTTTTTGAAGTAAATTCTCATACTCTTTTTTAGTTCACTGAACTAACAGGTTTTTGACCTAAATTTATCTAAAAATTAAATTAATCCTAATCTCGCACTTCAGTTTTATTGAATAGGTTAATAAAACCATTATTCGAGATTGATTAGCACAAATTTAACTATAAATCGTTAATTCTATAAATAATTTCACAATCACATCAATCTATATGTAAATTGATATCAATTCCTCTATCCTAGATAAGAAAATCTAGTCATTAGATATGGTAATTGACAAAAAAACTACCTTATATCCACTTTTTTGCAAAAAAATAAAAAAGTAAAATCGTAATGTTAATATTTCCTTGCGAATGAGTACCACCTAACGGTAAAAGTTAGTTGACTATTAAATCTAAGGATTTGACCAATATAAATAATAAATAAATAAATAAAAATATACGTGTCAATTTATAGTTCATTAAATCTATCTTAGTTTTTAAAAATAAAAAAAAAGTTCTCTTTCCTTTTGCATTTTGTATAAAACCTTTTTCAATTATATATTAAATTAATAAAATAATTAACAAAAAAATTCTCAGTATCTTCCCTAAAGGTGTTCAAAATCGGGTATTGGGTCGACCAGGTGTACCCGCATTTTAGCAAATAAATAAAACCGGCTTACAAAAAACAATTTTTGTAAGCGGGTACCCGGATTTCCGGATCCGGGTTGACCTACCTTCCCAACTACTACCTACATTCTCAATATATTCGGTTTTCTTAGGGTTTTATCCCACTTCTTCATCTTTCTCACGAAATATTCCAATAATGTATACCCATTCGCTAAGGCGTGTGCCTAACTATTTCGGCAAGCTTAAGGAAGCTGTGTAGGATAGTGTTGATTTGTTTGGTGAGTTCCTTATTCGTGCTGAGCCGACGGAACTTCGATCCGAGACTAAGTTCTTGGAGAAGGTATATGGTTTCTTTTCTTTTGAAAATCCGTTCGAGTATAGCATATCTGATGTCTCCAAAAGTTATGGATATTAGAGAGAATTTGACTGCTATTGATTATGAACATAAGAAATTTGGGGTTAGGGTTTATTATAATCATTTCGGAGGGTTGAGGGGAGATAATTTCTCTTATATAGATGCTAAGGATATTGTCGGAAGGGATGAAAATAAGGGTGATATTGTAGTTGTGCTGTTAGATCTTTTGGTCAATATAGTTCAATTTTTTCTGAATGTATTGGGATGAGGGGTTTTGGGAAAAAAATGGCTGCTTCAAAACTTATAAACTCATGTATTATAATTATGAGTTTTTATTAAAAATTAATATGTTTGTTGTGCAATATTTCCTAAGGAACTTCAAGTAGGTTGACAGTGTTAATTAGTCTTTGAGTAGCATAAGGATATATTGTGTTATTTAATTAACATGCTGTCAACTAATAAAAGTTTTTTATAAACTTTGCTGCGAAGATGTTTCTTTCATGACAATGTATATGATACATATAATTGAAGTTCAGTTCATTAAAATGCATCATTTGATGCACGACGTTGCTCAAGAAGTAGCGAAGTTAATTAGTTTTTAGATATCGCGGGTATATGTTGTACCAAAATGGAGGATTAAGTATAGAAGATATGGTTAATAGTTCTTCTACTAAATTTTTGTGTCAGAGATTTTTCTTTTAAGATGTAGCGTTGAGGATCTATATAATGATTTTAAGTTCATTATAATGCATTATTTGATACATGATGTTGCTCAAAAAGTATAATGGTTGCTTATTTTTTGGATAATACAAGGATATATAAATAGGGGTAAAAAGTTATGTGATATATTTTGTATTACAATTAATTTGGGAAATAAAGTTGTGGTGTAAAATTTGTTGGGGTACAAATAAAAGAACTTGGTAATTTTGTTTATTTGTTTGAGAGTTGTCACAAAATTTTAGTGAAGTAGTAAAAATTGAGTATTTGGATTGTGGTGTCCTAAGTTGACGGGGATAATAGAGATTCTATTGAGCAAGTGTGATGCAAGATGAAAATTTTAAGATTCTTAATCAAAACCTATAGCTATTGGTTGTTATAGGTACGAAGAGGAGATGATGACTGGAAAGGGGAGTATATGAAGAGTATAAATTATTAAACATCTTAGACAGTTTAAAGTTCAATTTGTCTATGATACGGTGGAAAACATGAAGCTATAATGAGAAAGCCAGAGCCACATCCAAATCTTAAGGGGTTCATATTGTATAGGTTGATTGTGTAACAATTCCAAGCTAGAAAGGAAACTGGGTAATCGAATTATATCTTCTATTAATATTAAGGGGGTGGATACAGATATACTATACAAGCATATATCTGTAATTGATCTGTTGCTGCTATGATTTGGCTGCAGCTTTGATCACAATTAAGTTTTACAACAAAGAGGTAATATACTTCAATTTTGAAGAATGTATGCTTACCTTAGCTTCCATACTCAATCTCTTACTGATTTGTTTTTTCATTTTTCATTTTCCAAGTGATCCAACAAGCATGGTCTACAGATAGCTCCGCATTTATTTCTTATTAATCGTCAAAACACCAAGATCTACAGATAGCTCCGCATTGGACAGAGTATGACAATGCAACTGAGGCTTTTTTTCCGACTTCCATTAAGGTTTTGTTGCTTAGAATACTTTGCCACTGTTGTGCACTACTAGAAGGCTTTATTAAGACTGTTATTGCAGCAGACAATTCTGTGGCCAACAAGCCAAGCTTCCAAAATGTACTACATTGACTAGGCTGTTATCAGATGTGCTATTCGTTACTGGTTTAAAGACTTCAATGTTTTCTTGATCAGTTCTACTTCTTTCCGTAAGCAAATAGTGATCAATAACTAAATGTGTAGTACTTGTGTTTGTTGGACATAATTGTACTTAGCTTGCTAGAAGGTTTTTCAAAATACTTGTAAAACCGAGGCCAATGCACATCAAGCGGGGTCATTTGGAGACTCTAAAAGAGCCTTTTGACCCCGCTGATGTCTGGCCAGGTGCACATTATTCGTTCTTACGTCTGCTCCCACTCAAAATGTGTAAATTTGCTTCATTTGTACTATTTGTTACTGTTTATGAATCAAATTTGGAATCAAATACAATTAGGATGCGTTTGGAAACACACATTTCATTTCAAATTATGGATTTCAATTATGAAATCATAATGAAGAATTTGTAATGACAAGGATTGGGGTGTCATTCTCAAATCCTCATTTTGATTAACTACTTTATAACATTAAATTTAAATTCTTGTTATTGCCAAACATTAACTTTAAGTCAAATTCATATTTGTAAATGAAATCATCATTCCCAAACATATAATTATGAAATTCATCCCCAAAACCGATTATCCAGCTACTTTGATTTTTTTAATTATATAATATGATATGATATATATCTTGAGTTACATAGGGTAAAAATGCGTAAAAATGTGGTAACGGTCGACTTTGTGGTAATGAAACGGTGATACGGGTAATGGGATTAATGTGGTTATTGTAACGCTTAATATTGGGTGAATCATAAGATATCTCTTGATACAACACGAAATATGATTTGTTTTACATCTTTATAAGGTGGGAAATATTAGTTTGTCTGTTTTGAAAACACTTACAAGTTACAACGCTGCCTATTCGATGCGATGCTATAGAGATAATAAGATAACAAATGTTTGATCGATTGGGTTGAATTAGTTAGAGTATATAACATATCATGGAGCTTCAACCATCAGTTTAAGCTTTTAGTTGAGTTGGTGCATTAACATGGTATCAAAAAGACACCATGATAAGAGGTCACGGGTTAAATCTCAACCACCCCTTATTTAAAGTGGAATATTTAGCGCTAGGTATGAGGACATATGCTGCATCCACGCTTCTAGCCCTATGTGCTTTCGTGTGAGGGGGCGTGTTGGAGTATTTAACATATCCCAAGGCTTCAGCCATAAGCTTAAGCTTTTGGTTAAGTTTGGTTCCTTACGATAATGGAATTCTCCTAAAATTGATTTGATGAGTGATCTTGATTCTTGACCTCTTTATTAGTTAAGATCTGAATCATAGGTGTGAATTATAGTAGTTAGAATTATAATTCAAAAAAATTTGTGAGCCTTGCCCAATGTGGCAACCTGGGAAGGAGAAGATTATAATATGCGTGACATTAAAAACAAGATTATCATGATCTTATTAAAAAATCTTTCAAAATATGCCTCACAAGTCACTAATCACGTATTTGCACTACGTAAGTTTTATGCCTCACAAGTCACTAATCACGTATTTGCACTACGTAAGTTTTATGTTTATTTACGGTTAATTAACTCAAATACCTGTCAAAATTTGATTTGTTTACAAAATTTAATCAAGATGTGTCGAACTGCCGATCTAATTTTCCTGATATTATACTTTTTAGCTCCACATTTAATCATTTCAAGTTGGCACATACATGTCTATCGATGAACTTTTTTTTTTTTAAGCTTTTTTTTTTTAAATATTTGGCTAACTAAGAGCCCCAAACTAATTGTAAAAATAAGCTTCTACGCAAAATGGGTTGAAAAATGGGTTTAGGCTTCAGATCGGTCGCTGTTAATGAATTTGGGTAGTAACAGCGACCCAATGGGTTTTGTTCTTTTTTCTTTTTTTTTTTTTAATTTTTACTTTACTCTTCTTTTCTTCATTCCATTAATGGCTTCCTTGGAGTTATAATGGACTAAGGTGCTGTCTTGGAGGCTGATAATGAAAATTGTGAGATTGCAGGACGAAATTAAAAGTGGAATTGATGTGTCAGAATTTAATGAAATGTTTGATTAAGATTCTGTTATTAAGAGAAAAATTACAGAGATGGCTTTGGGCTTTGGCAATGAGATTTTAAGGAGAGTGGATTGAAGAAGATGAATAACTAAATACTATAAATTAGTTTTTACACTTATATTGGAAGTAATATTCAGTTTAGCAATGCTGTCTTATAGTAGATGAATGATAGACTTAACCTTATAGTAGATGAATGCTGTCTTATATAGTAGATAATCAAGGAAGCCATTGATGGAATGAAGAAAAGAAGAGTAAAGTAAAAATTAAAAAAAAAAAAATAGAACAAAACCCATTGGTAACAGCGGCCCATCTGTTATCTAAATTCTTTGGGTCGCTGTTACTAACAGCGGCCGATCTAAAGACCTAAACCCATTTTTCAGCCCGTTTTGGGTAGAAGCTTATTTTTACAATTAGTTTGGGGAGGCTCTTAGTTAACCAAATATTTTAAAAAAAACGTTTAATAAAAAAAAAGTTCTCTATCGATTATTAGACGACAAGCTATTTACTTTAATTTTCTAAGTATTAAAAAAATAACTCAGGTACTCTCAAAACAAAAAAAATAACACGGGTTTATTTGATGCTTCTGTTTTTGAGGCTCTTATGTCCTTGCCCATGAATTGGACAGCTTGGGAAAATGAAGAAAAGCGAATACGCAGTGCAGGAGATTATCCATCATGTCATGGAAACATGTTAGTATAGACTATAGAGCATTTAAGGTCATTTCTAAATTAACTAATGGAGTAGAAAAATCAAAATATACTCTAATAATTAATAAATGACCATTAACATGTGTGGCATATAAAAGGATACTCTATGACTCTATGTACCTTCAAGTTTCTCACTGAGAGGGACATTCTTTCTCCAATCACTTTTAGAAGCAAACTTAGCAACTTCAAAGAAACTAAAAGAGTATTTCATTATTTTCTCCTCGGCTTGACGTTAAGTTTTAAATAGATGTAAATATACCTAAAATAATCGTAAATTCTTGTGAGAGACGGTCTCTTTGAGAGACCAAGAAACCATCTCTAATTGGGCCAATTTATCATATATTTTTAAAAATATTCTTAATAATTAAGAATAATGTAATTAATCATTTAAATATTAAAAGTAGGCATTAAGGATACGACAAGTAAGCATTAGGATAATATATATAGGCATTAAGAATACAGTAAGTAGGTATTAATTTTTAATGAACTGGACTTGAGATGTGTCTCTTAAAGAGACGGTCTCTCAAGAGACTAGCTTGCTATGCGACTATGGACAGTTTTAGCACCTTCTGTCAGCAAATGAATAACAAATAATGTTCTAGTCTGAATGTCTCAAAGAATTCCACAATGCAGTGAACAAATGACATGATTATTGAATTTACAACCATAAAAAGTTTAATGGACATGTTCCCACTGAAGTTCACTAATTTGACACTACAATTTTCAGTTTTACATCTGTAAGACTGTAACACATTCTACTATCTATTTAGGTACAAAATTTTCGTATGGGTGAACTTTTTAAGGTGTAGGTCCTAGACGGAAATCTTTGATGAAAAATGTGGGGGAAGGGTGCAGGCAAGGCATAGCAGAGTTCTACATTAAAATCCAACAATTATGGGGCCTATACATGTTAGAAACATGTCACTCAAAACTGGCAATACTTCTGTTGAGCTATGTTCGCTTCTCACAAGATCAACCAACAAGGGAAATAAGCGTGAAATGTACCTCTTGAATGAATCTTTTTCCATACGACTTAATGTTCTTAATGCTAATAAAAGCAAAGTAGATCGTGCTGCAAGTTCTTCCTTTTTCACCGAAAGCAATGGAAGGATCCAATGTGCCTTGGGTTCAGTGTCAACCTTCTTGTTGGAGCGAGTCCCAGCACAGTCCACATACATCTCTAATATCCTCTCACAAACGGCTACAACTTGTGCTTCTAAGTCGAGATCCTCTGATGTGGACGATCTTTCCAACATTAAGTCATTGAGGAAGTTCAGAGAGCTCTGGTATGCCTCGTTTTCAAAATGAACCACAGGTGGCTCAGAGAGCTCTAGCCTATTACACACTGTCTGAAGCTTCCCGAGTATGATACCTTCCTGGCTTAGTTGGTTGGCATGGGATGAAATCAATGAAAAAAGTTCAAGAAGGATCTTGAGGTTAGCTGTTGAGAGACTATCATGGTGTGTCCTGTAAAGATCAGTCACAAGCTGCAATAGGAGATAATATGAGTGAGTAGCAAAATCACGCTTTCAATATATAAAAGAAAGTACAATCAGAACGACCATTGCCAGCCAACTGCAAATTGCACTCTAATTAAAAATCACAAATCCAACACAAAATGACCTCCATCGTTTTCGTCTTTATAGTTGAAATTACTTGAGAATCATTTTCATGTAATTAGTATTACTCTTACTAGACATTGAATGAAACAAATTTGCTACCTAGTTTTTGCTACTTCATCAGAAATGTTTCAACATTGTACTGTATTCATAGTAAAACAGACAAGGATCAAGAAGAAAACTATTTTGCGTATTTTCCGTAGTGTAGTTTGTTCAATTTTAATGAGATAGAGAAGAGAGAAATTCGAAGAAAAAACTAAATAACTACATTGTTAATCTTGTGATATTCAATTAATCTATGATTACAATCAAATTGATAGTACTAGGAAATATCTACAATTAATACGAGAGCATGATCCCCCACTATTATTACCACTACTCGCTACCCGGAGTAGACCACTTTTTTTAAATGAACACTTATCAAATTTAAAACACTATATCCAACATGGTTTGTCAAGGGAACTAGAACGAAAAACATGGGTGAAAAAGAATTTTCCATCACTTAGCAAACAAGAAATGATTTCCTCAAAAATTGGAAAGAAACAATTTCCTCCATTCTTCCATCCCCACACTGCCATTTCCCCCCAAGAGTTTTCCATCAAAAACGGAAGGAAACACAATTTGTATTTTCCATTGGAATTTTTTTTTATTTTCCATTAAATCACTCACTCACTAAAGCTAAAACCATCTTTCCCCAGAACTAAATCAATTTTTCACAAGCAGCTTGCTTGCTGAAGAGCGACAAACGTCCAGTAACTGCTTTGTAGTGTCTCACTCTTCACATAAATCATATTAAGTTTTTGCTTGTGACAACAAAATACTAGGAATATGTTCTTCCTCTTATAGGAAGGTCACAGCCACCCATCAAAATAGGCAGCATGCATTACAGTTTTGGTAAATGGCAATTTGCCCGCTCGCTTTTTGAAATTGGAAATTCACTCAAATGGCCTAAAAATAGCCTTATCTGACACCTTTTTCCAACTCGCGAGGAGATTAACGAATCAAGCACACCAGTCCCCTTTCTCCCTTACAGGTACATAAAGAGTCAATCGTAAAGGAGAAAGCAAAGCAAACCTGTATGATGACCAACTGAACAGCAATATGACTTTTCATTCTTGAAATCACGTATACAGCAGTCTGCATGTTGTCATCCTCCAAGTCATTGTTGGAAATTTCATTGTCGGAAGACATATCAAGTCCTTGATAGCTTTCCGTGGCATCCGGAATATCAATGTTATCCATAGTCCTGAACACCCTCAAAAATCCTGGAAGAGTTGATGCTGCAGCATCTTTAATAGCAATCAACATTCCTCTCCAATCATCTTCAGAAAGATTGGTTCCTAATTCACTGGTCAAACGTACCAGCGCTGCTATCCCTGTTTTAGCTGGACCAGGGCCTGGACTCTTGATGAAATTAGCCAATACAGTAACAGCATCAGGTAATTGAGATCTCACAACACAAAAAAATGTGACAAAGAGATCAACAAGGCGCTCTGCTGCCAACGAAGAAGTTTCAGAGTCCCATGGACTTTCACTAACTGACGAATCTTTAGAAGACTCGGGTGACTGGTCATCATGCAGCACAGTATCATCCTTGTTTCTACTATTGAGTATTGGAAAGACAACAAATTTGAAAATCGCACTCCAAAACGGCCGTGAAAATAGTTCACCATGATCCATGAGGATGTTAAACAGCACTTCAACAGAGCTCTTTCTAATGGCTGATCTCGGATCAGATGTCAATCTTGACAATCCTACATTTTTTTTCATTCAAGGGAATCAAGAATGAAAAATCAGTTTGTATAGATATTAGATACAACTTTCGCATAAACAAAATTAAATTAGTACCCAAAAAGCATGAGAGCTACATATGATCAACTTTAGTCAATGAGCTTGGGAAATCTGAGCAATGCGGGGAAAACATGTAATTTCGGAAAAGCCTTCAAGCAATATCGATATGGAACGCTATTAAAAACCATAATTTAAACCAAAGCCCAATTCAACACATCAGTGTTTCATGGATGATATCCATGACCCATGTATTTACCTGTAAGCAAAGGCATCCAGAAAGAGGTATTTTCATCTTTGCCAGTAAAAGATTGCCTATCAGCAGCCTCCCCACTTTCACTCAAATCATACGAACTGGCATCTTGGCTATCCTCATTGCAAAACAATCCTCCTTCCGCAAGCTTAACAGCACAAAATCGAAGAAACGCAATGGCATTGAAGCTGACATCACTATCAAATTTACTGTTTGTGAAGGTTATGAGACATCTAACACAATCTGTGAAAGTTGTAGACTCGGTCTCAGTTATGTAAGGAAAATATTCCCGAACAATTTTTTCCATTGTCTCAAAGGCCAACAACACTATGCTTTTCCGTTCATCGGCAGCAGCTGTTGTAAAAACCTGATTAAAGAACCTCATTTAGAAACTATATATATGACAAGAACAAAAAAAGCCATCACCATCACAGAATGAATCACAATGGTATCTGGAAGATCACAACGGGCAAGATAAAATGAACCTAAAAACCAGCAGCACCCTAATTTAACATTGAGGCGCAAGATAAATTTGAAGTAGAACCTGGAAACTAGGTTACAGCACCTCATGCAGTATAACTAATAATAGAATACAGAAGAGATCATGAAGTAGAATTCACAAATAACAAATTCCCTCCTAAACATATCAAATCTCTCATTTCCTCTTCCAGCAGATGCATATTTAATGTCCCATTTCTATAATTGGTATGTTTTGTCCAAACTTTTACCCTCATGGAACCAATTATTGACAAAAAGGACATTACATTATAGCCATTATTGTCATAAAATTTATTTGCCTCTATTCTCTCCTCCCATGTGGTCCCACTCCCACATTCTTAAATTGGGGAAAACTCAAATAGGATATTTGATATGAACTGGATGGAGTATATCAAAGTCTACTGTAAACAATAAACAGGCAAACAAGTGTTGTAGCATTTATTTCCCTGGCATTCCTTGCAATTTGCATACCAAAAATAAATAGTATAACTCAATCCCTGTCAAACTTTCAACAATAATAGCTGCAATAAGAATCATAGCTGCACAATGATCCGGCATGTTCAAAAATTTTGAATTCCACAATCATTATATCTTATGAAAACCTCATTGTCCGTCAATATTATGCAAACTTTGTCCTCAAACTTGTGAAAGAATTTAAGAAATCCGCTAGGACTAAAAACTTACCCTGAATCCTAGATACAAATTTCTAAAGAAACATTCACTTTTGAGTTTTGATAACTTCCACAAGCTTGATGTCATGTTTGTATCAAGACCTCTTCCACTTTCCTATGTTGGATGAAAATCCGATACCGGGGCCCACAAAGAGTAGAAGACACTACAGCGAGAACTTCAGATGCTTGATATCTCATGAAAAAATAATATCAAACCACATCTAGTATCCCAAATCCAATATAGACATCTCGTCTCTGCCAACTGTAGATGGCAATTTGTAATTGCACCAGTCAGTTAACTACTTACCCTTGATGGCAACCAGAAAATGCACAATTCTCTCTTCCATTTGTTTTTCAGGGAGGAGGTTGGGGGTAATACTAAATTGTACATATAGATGATATATGCAAAATAAATGAAATGCATAGAGCATGAACATTTCCGTGAGTCACACTTTGTAATCAAAAGTTCCAAAACAAAGAATATGAAATAAGCAAGTAAATTACCTTAAATACACTTTTCCATCCAGATTTCACATTACTGACACGGGTAAGGACCATCTGAGAAATGCAGCGGACTATAAGTTCTCGAATTTCAGCAGAGCTACTCTTTTGCATTACAATGACAAAAGGCCTCAAAAACTCATTTTGGAAATTGTAATTTGCCAGCTCCTCGCGCTCAAGGAACTTCATAGCAAGCTGACGCAAAGAATCCATGACAAAAATTGCCACTGATAGATTTTCAGACAAGCCAACAGAGACAAAGAAATCTGAGAGAACATTCCAGATGCGAGACCACACTAGTCTGATGCGATTCATATTATAGTGCCTGAAAAATGACCCATAATTATGATTTAGCATATATACTTAAGATCCTAGAAGGCTATAACAGTGAGCCCAGAGTAGCAACTGTCCACATTTCTAACATGAAAAATTAAATACAGAAAATTGGAGGTACTCATAAAATACAGTGGTCAGCAAAATCCAAGATGTGCAACCACAGAAATAAATGTTTTTGCATTCAACATATTCCAAAACCCAGAAGATAACGCATTGATAGAGATGTCAAGGAAAAGAGGACTTACGCAATCTCAACTATCTTTGTGAGACTGAACACACGAGGATCTGTTGGAGACTGCAACTCTGCCATTGAAACTTTGCAAAGAGCTCTCACAAAAGATACTATTGCCTCGCTGTTCAACCTTTGGCTATGGGCAAATATGTGGTTCAACTCATAGCTTCCAATTTGATCAAGCAAGTGCAGGTTCGAAATAAAGTTAGTGACCTGTTCTGGAGTAACCAGTTTGGGAGAGCTTGCACCAAGTGCACTGCTGTCATAGGATCCACCTCGAACGACAGCGGCCACAGCTGGATTTTGAAGAGCCCCCTTTTTCTTCAGAGAAGCCAAGTCACTTGGCATTAGTGATTTCTGCTCTAATTCAGCATTAGACATGCTCAAGAATGATGCATCTGGTGGTACACCTTCTCCTAAAAGTTGTAAATGTTCAAACCTAGACAAACACGTCAAGATGTGCTCCCAAGCATCTTGTAGATAATTTCCATCTCCGATAGCTATGGACATCATTGTCTGTGGTAATAAGCATCACAATGTTATCAGAATGACCATAGCGGGGAAATCAATGCTGTACACATAGCACAAACAAAGTAGACATCCATCATAGCCAGTAAAATTGTAGGCATACGTCATGAAAGGACCAAGTGGGACAAATGCCTATCAACAAAGTTGGATTAAAACTGATTCCTAAAGTTACCACGTAAAGTGGGAGAAGAAAAAACAAACATGGATCTAAATTTTGCATTCAATTTCCAAAATAATCCCAGCATTTAACTATTATATTGAGCATATAAGAGAAGTTAAATTGTACACTATATCTGATACAGCCAGACCATATGCATATACATGTTCTTTTATTGTGCGTTCAGTTTTGGATATATTATGTCAACATACAAAATAGCATGAAATATAACTGCCAGCTAAGCAGCTTTTCACACAGAAAATGTTGGTTTTTCCTCAATGAAGCCACTCAATTATAGGCTTACCTTCATAGCATCAACATTTTTTTGCTTCATATCAGCAGCACAGTGGAGATAAGTGAATTTGGCCAAAGAGGTCACAAAAGCGTCTCTTTGTGTCTGCATACTAAGTACCGCAGTAACATGTACAGCATATCGGAAGCCTTGCAAACATTCTGTCGTAGCTAATTTGTCATCACTTTGATCAAGTGTCATACTAAACGCAGCCAGCATAGGACCCCAACAAACTTCCACCATAAATCTCAATATTGAAACATCAGAAACTGCATAAAAAACCGACCTGAAAAAAAAAAGTGTGATGGTTGCCATTGTTTCCTAGTCTTGTAAGTGGATCAAAGTATAGAATAAATAGTCAAATAAACATACAAACAACATCAATAACAATATCAACTCTTTATGCCATCAACATAACCAAAATCTATCTCTTGTACTCATCCACACAGAGAAGCACAAATATGAAGAACTGACCCAAATTATTTGAAAAACTCTAAAATACATTGTCTCCATTGCCAAACTTCGATTAGTTTGAAGTAAAAGACAAAAACATTCTTACGGAGCTTGCTTTAGAGGACAATAAAAATAAATTATCACAACTTAACATGAAAATAATTTAAGAAAATAAAAGTATAGGATAAAAGTTACGCAACCTTTGGTTGTACAAGATTCAAATACCAATCACCAAAGAAGCACATAGTAAATCAGTACTTCAGCAGGAAGACAATCATAGCATGTCCTACAAAACATTATTTCCTAGAATTCTATAATCTCAAACCAGTGTAGATAAATCATTCAATATATCAGTTGATACAAGATACTTGCTATCTACCTTGCCTAACCTAGTATTACTAGCCAAGACCAGTAAACACATACGCCTTTGTCCCCGTGAACTTGCTGCATTCGTATGTAGCATATAATTCTTATTTTGGTTTGGATTGTTGGGATGATAATAATAAAAATAAATAGTAAGGATGATAATTAAAGAGAGAAGAATGTGTGGATAAAAATGTATTAGACCGATCCCCACTATTGTGAAATTGGAAGAGTTCAAAAAATGTAAATGAGAGTAAAATGGGATTGTAGTGTTTATTGATAAATAGATGGAAACAAGACACACAAGCTTTCGAGAGGCTTGCCCTTCCCAAGGACATAAGTATAAAACTCACGATATTTGAATACAATCTATCTGATCTCTTTCTCTACTCCCCATCCTTATTTATACTAAGTTCTCTAACTAACTTCTCATATTAAACTACCCATATACCCATTCCCTCACAAACGAAATTCCCTCATGACAGCCTTCAAAGAAATTTGTAACCTTTTGCACGAGGGGTCTCCCTTGTGTTCTTTATTACGTTGCCATGTAAATCTAGTCAAATCACCTGTACCTACTTTAAGTCGAACAAAAGGCAAGAATTTTGGAATTACTCAATGCCAAAGAGAATTCATTCACAAAGGGAATAGCCAAAGCCAGTTACCAAGTAATGCCAATTTTTTGCCTTCAGATTCCCCACTCCCAAAGCCTCTTGTTGGATTGGCAATTTGACTATCTCCCAATTCACTAAATGATCCATTTTGTCTCCATTTCCCTCCTAAAGAACATTACTCAAATTTCTCTAGATTTCTTATAATAGACTTTGAGAAGGGAAAGAAAGTAGATGGGAATATTCCTTGAGCAAGATTTGACAGTAGTGATTCTACCTCCCAAGGTAAAAAGATGATTTTTTTTTCATCCATCAAGCCTATTCGAAATCTTTTTAATGGTCGGACCCCAAAAATCCATAATTCTAGAATTAGCTCCAAGGGGTAATCCCAAATATTCAATAGGAAAATTCACCACTTCAATTAGCCGAGAAGGCCAAAAGCCAGAATTTCCTTGTGGCGATCTTAATAGATTTCTCTCGATGTCTAATATTATATCAACTTTTAATAATTTTCACTCTTAGATAATTTAGAATATTTACAATCATCGAGCGTCTAAACACGCAAAAGTCCAAATGAAGCAAGTTTATTTATAAGGAGGAAGTACATTTTAAGGAGTTCTTTCTCATTTTCCCCTTGTGGCGATCACTACTATAGACTGCCCTGCCAACTAAATCGCACCAGACATTAAACCAATGAACCACCAATGCTTCCATCATCACCATTCACTACCAAATACCAATACCTCACCAAAACAAAACCCCCCATAAATCCCCTCTAAAGAACACCAGCATAGACATGCTCCCTCCATCACCATCCCACCGAAACCAGATTCATACCAGCTGAAACTTTTCTATAGAATAACACAAGTAAATTTTAGCATTTCATGGTCTAATTTGACCTCCAAGACTTCCCAAGAAAAGACTTAGCAGTTAGGTGAAACTACCAAATATGGGAGTATTCGGTATTAATGGGAGCCATGACAAATACATGTTTGAAGAAAATAAAATACATATGGTGGTCTTAGAGGTATGGAGATGCCTTGCGTGACCATGAACCCAAGGATGATGAGCATCTGAGGTAGGTTTAGGAGGATATGAGATGGATATGAGATGCCGGTGACAAGCAAAGCATAAACTCCCCCCGTTCCTAAATGTTTCCAGGAGGAATGTTCACAGGAATTAAGAAAAATGAGATTTTTGTGATTGGACTATTGGAATAATGATAAGATAGATAATGGTAATATTTTATATTGATTTTAATTGTAAGTCGAGAGCATGTAGGGACCGCATGAATAAAATAAAATGAAACAGATAAAGATAAATATGATTCTTTGTAGATTACATTTTTTGTATTTACTTTAATTTCAAGTGGGGAACATGTAGGGACCACAAGAATAAAGTATTGAGATTTAATAAAAAGTAAGGACAATTTTATCCAACATTTGTAAAAATAAAGGTTAAATATGACCAAAATAATGAAAAGAAAATAAAAAGATTCTATGTAGGAACAACAAATGTATCCTTCCAAAATGGCAAATGGGTACATCAATTAGGAACAAAGGGAGAAACAGGAGAGAAAAAGAGATTAGAAGATGCTCATTTCATACGAGGTGAGGAAAAAATGATGTATTGGCAAAAAACTTAAGAAGAAATTTCATAAACCACTAAAATCACACGTGTATATGACCTGCTAGAGTCCAGACATGTTGAATTTTTCCCAGGAATTTTCAAAAGATCCATAGAATTCGGATTGTTATTGATAAAATCAATAGATAAAATTAAAGAAGAGTGAGTGGAGTTGGGCTTGTTAATATCAACTTTTCCTATTATTTATAAAATAAAAGCATTGGTTCATCTTGTTCTGTGGTACTAAACAGAAAATAATAATAATAATAATTGAGAAAAAAGCTTAGTGTGGTGCATACTCTGATTTTCCAGACTTTGCCTTGAACTGCTCTTGGATGTTCTTGATAAGAAGACTATTTGTGCCCAAAGGTTTTTCTTCTGGCTGCTTCCCCATTACTAAGTTCAGTATACCGTCCAAACCTAGTAACCTGTTGAATCCATTGACCTGCTTGCTTTGTGGTTGAGAACTTTCAGCATTCATTTTGATTTCATCTTTAACAATTTGATCATAGAGAGCACCTAAATACTCTTCAGGTAAGTCCTTGCCATCGTCAATTCCTCGGTTGTTCCTAATAAAGTCAGCTTTGGTCATCTGAAAAAGAAAATTTGGTGAAGAAATTAAAGCACAAATACATCAAAAAAATTATCCACTTCAATCAATTTCCCATCCTCGGACTTCCAAAAGCTCACAGCCTTTAGGAATTGAGGCAAGTAGCAGAATTCGTTACACAAACAAGCAAAAAAATTATTGCACTTCAAAATTTCACCCAAGTCATAATACAGATATATTGTCAATTATTCTCTCATACAAACAAAAAGACTAATAATCACATAGCTCACCTTCTCTTTAACCATGTTATTGTGAGCATCTGTGTTAAGCAATATAACAGAATAGGCAAGGACGTAAGCTGTATCCGCAGTTTTGAATGAATTAGGATTGCATTTACAGTAACGCTCAGCAAACTTCTCCATAATCCGATCTATCTTTTGAGCCTCTCCAGGTAATCTGAAACCCCGTAAGAAATATCGAATCGCTTCACCAAAATCCATTTTTTCAAAATAAAATGAATCAACATATGCATGCATAACTTTTAATGGGAAATCATCTCGTTCTCCCAAGTAATCCCCAATAATAGTTGGGTTCAGGCCAGCAGCATTCTTTAGAAAAGCAGCAACTTCTTCAGGAGAACCACCAATTTTTTTGGTGTTAATCAAAAACTCGATACCTTTGGAAGGTTTCCTGTTAAATAATGTGATGCCTTTCTGCACATTGGGAGCAAGTTGTCACTAAATGTGGAGAGAGCCATAAATGTGAAAAAGACATTTAAAAGAGTTCAAAACAAGCAAAACTGATGACATCATAAATTTTAAAAGAGTTGAAGAAAAACCTGCATTTCAATTTTATAAGCTCGACGCTGCTCAAAAGTAGCAGCATCAGACAACTCAGAATTTGTTTCCACATGCAGTTCATACTCTGGAATTGTCCCCTCCTCTCCGTTTAAGGTAGAATGTACATCAACTGAACCAGACGCCACAGAAGATCTATAGGACAAAGAAGATTCCTCTATCTTCAGTTGCTGGTCCATCCAAGTTCCCATTGACTTGACTATTCTAACTAGACACTTTACTGATTCACCCCGGAATGTGAGATCCTTAACTGGAGGTAAAGTTGTAGCAGAACCAGGTGGTGGACCAAGAGCAGTCTTCAAAAGGCCATTAATCGTCCTGCAAATATCTGATGGAATTATAAGAGCTTAAATAAATTTTCAGATACGTCATACAATTGAAGATCATAAAGTGAGGATACAAATGCAACAAGTGCCAAGGGGTGAAAGATTGGTATAAAACCGACAGTTTAATGTCCTAGTGTCAACCATAATTGGTCCAAAAAGAAAAGGCCTATTGTACGTTACTCATCATTCAATATAAAAAATTAAAAAAAAAAAAAATCTAACATTTAACATTAAAAACAGAATACAACAATGAGCAAACGAATACAGCATCACTTTCCATCCTTTATGCAAATGATATTTGCCTCCACAAAAACTCAGATCTTACCCATTGATTACTGTCAAATAGACATCCACTTAAATCAGACCCTTGACCAAACATCTACGATGAGACTCTATTCTATGGTGGGCAAATTCAGATGCAGCAGAGAGTTCTATTCACCAGAAAGAGGCCAATTAATTGAAGCTGTTTACAACAAAAAATGAAAATCAATATAACTACAATATAGAGGGGCCTCATTGAACGCGGTTTATGCAGGCCTTTTGAGGCACTGGAGCTTTTGCACCAAGTGCACTGTTTTGAACACTGAGCAATACTACCAAATGCTTGTGCAATGAAATCTTGGAAGAAGTAATAGCTGCTATTTGCTACTCAAAAGAGCTGGTTTATTCAAATTTTCATAATACTTCTGAACAGTGACTTAGGATTTTTCTTTCCTGCCGCAATAGCTCCATGCATAGTTATATTGCCTGTTATTTACTAAAAATAGCAAACAGGGACCCGAGAGACCTTAAAAAGTCCTAAGAACCAACGTAAATTCTTATGAAATGAAATGATAATTATCTAAAAAAATCAACCAACATTATAAGAATGAAGGTAGCAATATATACAACAACAATTGGAAGCCTCTATCTATTGTAAGCCGAAATGCACAACAAAACACAAAAGTACCTCTCATAAATGTTTGGAGCATCAAGATCACAGTCATAGTTGACAAAAATATCAATGATAAGCTGCGGATCCTGAGAAATCTTCTCCAGCAGGTTGAGGACAGTCATTTTTTGTATAAAACGAGGCTGGAGTATATTCTCCAGGACACGAAGGATAAGCATTGGAAAGAAGATTCCAATCTCAGCCTTCAACCCTGATCTAAACTTAGTTAACAAGCTCATGAATATAGAACATAGGAGTTGGAATATGGTCATCACTGATAGTGCACTATTCTTCAGTAACGACAAGCAGAGGAACTGTTTGATAATATTAAGAAAGCTGCAACAACGAGCACAAATACGTCAATTATGTTTGAACGGAAACTTACATAGTAATATATTATGTATGGCAGTAAGCATTCCCAGGAGTTTACGCAAAGGGGACAATGGAAAATTAATCAGTGAAGCAACAACATATGTTATAACAGAATATTGTCAACACTGCACTAAATGCAACAAAGAAAAAAGCGTCCACTAGAAAGCAACGTCACAGAAATCTGTTTGAAGAAGATGATGAGAGTCCCTCAATAGTACAACCTATGAAATTGTGAGTCAGTACCTCACTTTTCTAGAGCATATTAGTTCTCAAATCCCACTTCACTTTTCTTCCAAGACCAACCTTAGGTCCTCAGGACCTCAAGGGTTCACAGGAGATCATAAGGTGTAGCAGTACCCACCCCTATCCCCCATGAAAAAGCAAGAACTTGATCATCCAAGGGGCTGATGTTTTTCATTTATAATTTTTCTAAATTTAATCTAAAATAAAAAACACTGTTAATTTTCTATAAGGATATTCTCATACTCTTTTATTCAGACAGACAGAAGTAATACTTGTCTGAAAATTGACAAGGTTCAAAACTGCTTTCACATCCATGACTAGATCACCAAAAATGCACACCAGAAGCCAGAGTCACCAGACACCACACTTAAACATAACTTAGCTGTCATGTGTTGATTATCTTTTTCAGCAACCATCAAAAATATAATTTTCCCCACAACAAAAAAGTGGTCATTGTATCAGAAGCATGTTGGACACTTATGTATCCTTTCAAAAATTTAATTTGTCATCATGGACGAACAGGTCTAAAATATATTTTTCACTATTCCCTTAAGTTTTATACTCACTAATTTTATAAAAAATAGTTTTCCATGTTAACCTATTTATTTCCACCACTTTCCTTTCAGTCTATCCATTTTTATTTGCTCCATGCCTTAAAAAATTAACTTTTTCCTATCTACTTAATCTTTAAATTGGGCTTCATACTTACCAGCCCTCATATTTCTCCTTATAACTATGTACTTAAAAGGTGTTAAAAGGTAAGAACAGAGAGCAGATTGATGAAGTATTTTCTCATTTTAGTGACTAAGAAAAGCACATTTATATGGTCAACTATATGTATGACAATAGAAAAAATTTGTTCCAAAGATTTCTTCCAAGATCCATCAAAAGGAAGTTCAGAGTAAATTGACATGGAAATGTGGTTGTTTCATGACAAGAATTGTTTTCACAATGAAACAATGTCCACTTACTTTATCTCACATAGTAAGGCATCAAAGACAGGACTTCTTTTTAAACTTCCTAACCTGGACAAACCATATATAAGTATACTAGTAATAATTATAGCCTAGTGTTATCTCCAATGAGAACATATGGATCAAAGCTTGAAACAACTTTTTCAAACTAAAACTTGCCAATTAAGCAAGCTATGAGCCAAGTATAGCTCGGCAAAACAATTTTGTAGGCCCAGCTAAAATAAATGGAACTATTATTTTCAATAAAACATGCCCTTAAAAAGAGTGCGAAATCAGAAAAAACTATGAGAATCACTCATTTGATCATTTAAGAATTAAATTTGGAACGCACCCAAGGCACGAAAGGTTTCAGTGACAACACAAAGGCACACACATCATCTACCAAGGTCCAAAAGCACTTTCCAAAGTATAAATCCTTAAAGATACTTCAACTTTGTCGTTTACAAAAAAGTAACAATTTTTTTTCTATAAGAAAAAGCAATAATTTAAGACTAAGAGAGAGAAATATGAGTAGAGCAACCACACAGCAACAACAATTCGTAGCCTTATTCAGATGTAGAGCATCAAAGAAAAAACAAAAAATTTGATTGAAGGGATCACACACACCTATGAACTCTTGGACCTTGGTGGCCTATCTAGTTGTCACTAGTCACGTCTCATAAGCCCACACTTGTACAGTTATGTGTGATTGAGAAAAACTTTTATACTCTAAGGTTTCACTCTTTACACCTAATGTCGCATTATATGAGTGTATTATAAATAATTTTGGACTTAGTTGACTTTAATTGAACTAAAATAATCTAAATTTTTATTTTACAGCAAGTTTTGTAGCCTTAAGTGTAACTACTGGCCCGAAGCTAAATGTATTTTTCATAAAAGTAACTTTTTAGGCTTAGTTTTAAAAAGCGCGCCTTGTGCGCCTCGAGCCCACTACAAGAGGCACGCGCCTTGGGCGCCTCGATGCGCTTCACGCCTCGTGCGCCTCCTTGTTGGGTTGGGTAATTAACTTATCCTTGTTTGTTTGAAAAAGAAGTAAAACTTAAAACTCAAATTTACTTGAATATGAAGTTCGAAAAATCGTTGTTTCTTTAAGAAAAACAAAAGGCATGCGAAGAAGAACATAACTTTGCGAATTCTTTGTATTCTCATTATAATAGTTTTGTGCTAAAGTGGTGTTTGACGCAAGAATAAAAAATGTTTTCAAGTTTGTTGATACTAGAATATGATATCATGTTATTTGATTATATATGTATTAAAATTGAATTTTAAGCTTTAGCGAAAAAGTGTGTCTCGCATACAAAAAGCTTGTGCCTTCGCCCTGCGCTTTGCGCCTAGGCTCTAAGGGCCTTTAGCGCTTCGGTGCGCTTCGCGCTTTTTAAAACTAAGTTTTAAGGGTAAACGGATGAAACTTAAGATTGATAAATAAAACACACTAGAAGTCTCAATAAAGCCACACTGGAGGGTGAAATATATCACGGGAACCAAAATGATGTTGCAATACTGAATCATTGTTCAAGGAAAATAACCCATAGTGCAAAAACATGATTGCATCACATCACCCACATTGTTAAGTTTTTCAAAAATACGAACCAACATTTCCCGCGTTGTAAAGGTGTAAGAAAATAGCATTATGGGTCATATCAAGTGATATCTCATGCTTTCGACTGATATTTAAGAGCTACAAAAATTGTATCACTTTTGTTACCGCATCACTAACCGTGATCGCAACTGTTACTGCATTTTTGCACTATGCCTACTAGGACAATAGTCGTCAATATATTCTAGGAAAAATTACCGTGAATAATACAACCTTTTATTAATTTTTCTACAATAATACGAACTATTGATTAAACCAAGAATAATAACAACTTAGGAGGGTATTTAGAAAATACCAACTTTAGTTATTAACTAATTTACCATTTTTTTTCTTATAATCACGTATAGTTTGATTTTTAACATGTTAGGAAATTTCTAGGGAAACTCCCCCTTGTTGGTAGTAATATTCATGCTTAATCAATAATTGGTATTATTGTAGGGAAATTCATAAAAGGTTGTATTATTCATGGTAATTTTTCTTATGTTCTATTTGGTTTGGTTGTTTTGATAAGTTAATTTGCATCCTTATTCAGAAAGACAGGTTGGACTTCCAAATGGGGGTCAACTTAATTTTCGTAACTTAAAAAACTAAAACAAAAATAGAGAAATAACTGAAAAGAAAAACTAGGCACTAGGTTTGTTTGATAAATCTCATCGTATTTCATGCAGTAAAGAATAGTCTCAATTAAACCAATTGTTGAACTAAAAACAAAACAAACATGTGAAATGGAACCCTAAAAAGCAAAAAATGATCAACACATTATCATCACCAAATGTACCAAGCAAATATCATTACATTCTACAAAAGCTAATACACTAAGTACTAAGAACTTCAACAAAAATTAACACCAGCAGCAACAGCAAAGATAAACTGTATTTCCAAGCAGTAGGTAAAAGTAGAGTAAAAAATATGAACTTACTTAGTATTTGTGCGCCAAACAAGACCACTATTATCCATGATCACTTTGAGCAATTCCAAAGATAGGATCTTTCCCCTAAGAAGAATCTCATCACCAGAATGCTCTTGTGAAGAGAACTTCATTGACAATTTACACAAATTCTTAAACAGCATAAATCCATCTTGTCGGAGCTTACTCTCCCTTTCCCCTGATGTTTCCACCCCACCATTACTTATCACCTCCATTTTTACCTCTCCGTCACTGATTTCCTCCGTGCTCACTGTCGATTCATCACCATCGTTCTCGTTCCCATTCTCATTCTCATCCCCATGCTCACTCGCATTCCCATCTCCATTCCCACTCCGAGGGCTATCGGTCAGTGGTTTAATATCCTCAGCACCTTCATTAGAGTCCATAACCTCATTAATGATATTCTGAACTAATTGCACCGAATTCCCCTCACTCAGATTCCTATCAGTAAATTCCAGCAACTCAGAAACAGCAACAATCTTGAACTTATCAACAAACATAGAATCCTCTTCCACACGAGCAAAAACAATCAAACAAATTTGAGCTAAAACAGCCTTAGCACAGATCTGATTAGTTCCATTCAAACCTCCTAAATAAACATTATAACAAATCTTAACAATGTGGTTTAAATAGTCACCTCTAAATACAACATACGGCGAACGAATTGCCGACAGTATCACCTTCATTACGCTAAACTCAATCAGCTCATCTCCCAAAGTGCAACACTTACAAACAGATTCAATCAACTGAAAAATCACCGAATTGCTATTATCATCTAAAGAACGATCGAGTTCAAACCGAAGAAGATTACGCGAAAAGAGTCGAAAAAGTGCATCAAGAGAAGGATCAATAATTTTCGGTGAAGCAGTATCAAGCGCGAGAAGAAGAGGAGAAAGAAGATAGTCGGCGTCGGCAGGCGATAAAGTAGGGATCGTAGAGGAGAGAGAAAGTGAAGGAAGCTCTGTCAAGGTTTCAAGCTTATCAATGGCGGATTTACAAGCGGAAACAAGATTTGAGTGCTTTCTCCAAGCAACATTTTTGATGATTTTGTCGAAAGATGGACCGAGAATTTTGCCACAGCGAGTGGAACCTCCAAGAGATTGCGACGACGCCATTGAAGAATGCAGAATTTACAGATCTGAGATGAAAGTCGCCATTGATGAATGAGGAGAGAGAAGATTAAATGTTGAATTATATGAGAAGATGTTTTACAAGTTTAATCGGAGACGAAAAGGAAATATTGGTGTTGGTCGGGAACTTGGGAATGGAGGAGAAGTTTAGTTGACACGTGCGAGAAGAATGGCATTTGTAGTGGGAGAATAATGGGAAATAAGGGGCTAGTGTTGTTTCAGTTGAAAATTATTTATAAATTTAATTAAATAACGGCTATTTATGAAAATAGTAAATCACTCTCATATGTCTTTTATCTCATTGGCGGACTTTTAAATTTTTTATTTTATTCTTTTCTTATTTTGTTTATTTTAATATTATGTATTTTGTCTTTTTGTGATTATTTGCAAATAACCGTTATTGATTAGGATTTTCTTCTCGTGTAATAAATTAAACACATTAGTAAGAGTTAAAGACGACTTTTTATAAGTTGGATTATGACATAAGAACCAAGTTTGAATAAGATTGTTTAATGTTGACTAGTTTTAGGGCTTTTAATGGTTTTGCATACTAAAAAATAAATATTAAAAATATTTTAGTCGATTTAGTCTAGGTAACTAAAATGAAAGAATAGATAAAGGAATTTCATTTCAATCGGAGTAGATTCGCTTTGTTTAAGTAGAATTTTGAGTTTAATTTTCTTTCTTCTTCATTGGCTTACCATTTAATTTAAAAATACAAATTATTGTGTGAGACGGTCTCGCCGTGAGACATGCCTCATACGTAAGCGAATAACTCAATAATAGAAACTTTAGTATAAATAATCTTTTGTATGAACTTGTCTAACGATGAAACGATCTCATACGAGAGGGGTTGCTTAAAAAAATGAAATAACAAGATATTTTAACTAGGATGGACTATAGTTCCCTAACAACAATCATGGTCGTATGTAGGGGTGAACACGGTCCGATTTGTTCTGGTCTGACACTAAAATCAGAAATTTTGGTTTGAAAAATTTCCAGACCGACCTGGACCATTTAAATCACCAGACCGGACCGGACCGGACCAAACCATTTTACAACGGTCCAGTCTGGTCGGATATACGGTTTTTATTTTTATATTTTTATAAATTAATACTCTCTTCGTTCTTTTGTGTTTGTCCACTTTGGAATAGTTTTAAATGTTTGTCCACTTTAGAATACTTTCTATTTTTGGAAATCTTTTTTCCCAAATATACCCTCCTAATCACTCCAATTTTCCACAAATATACTCTTTCTGCATTAATGACAATGATAATTTCCTTTATTTTCTTTATTTTATCTTTAATTTAAACATTTTCTCTCTCATAATACCAATATAATCATTATTTCACACTACTATTTATATTAAAATAATACCTACTCCCTACAAAGATTCCACTTTTCTTAATATATGTGAAAAATCCAAATAGGACAAACTTTTAAGAACGGAGGGAGTACATGTATTTATGCAAATATTTCACACCTACAATTAATAAATATAATAATTTGTAATTAGTTGATAACATCAACATCATTCAAGTATATATTGCTATATTAAAATAACTACATCTTAAAATATCTAGGTAATAACTTAATCTTTTAAATGCAAAATTATGATTTTTGACCATAGTACAGTTTGCAATCCGATCTGGTCTGAAAAATAAAAAAACCGATACCAGACCGTAAATCGTAATTTAATTTGAAAAAAAAAATAGACCAGATCATTTAAATCATAGACCAGACCAAATATTAAAATTCCGATTTGACTCGATTTGATTTACGTTTTAGATCAAACTTTGTTCATATATTAACAAACCATGTTATATTGCTCAAACTTGAAGAATCTGTCATATCAAATTATGAATTGTGCATGTTTAAGGTTATGGTAAAAGTTTAAGAACCTCTAACGATTAATTTTATTGAACCCAATTCTTATAGTTCGTCACCCTTTCTAATTTAAATTAATTAATTAAAATAAATCAACTTGACTGTTAATATTAAGATTTAAGATAAATTAAATTTATTATAAAAAATGTTACAAAAATTGTCTATAAAAACATATTGACCAAATGCTCAAAATATATTTTCATCAACTGAATATCTTAAAACTTATGTCTAATAAAATAAATATCTTTTTATTCTAATTTTTATTTTTGTTTGGGTCACTTGGTCACATACACCCTTTGCTTTGGTCAAGCAACCGTTACTAGTAGAGTTTAGAACCATTGAATAGTCGCACAATAATTAAACAAAACTTCATTAATTTGGTCAACTAATGGGATTCTTCACGCCAAAAAAAACTGACAAGTGCAATTAACAAGTGCTTAACTTGGTCATTACTCTGCATTGAGACAAAAAGACCAAATTAAGTAGAATATAAACTTATGTAGGACCAGGTCATAAAGAGTTTTCATTGTGTTTTGTGTTTTAAATTTCAACTATCGTATTCTTGTTATAGTATATAACATTTTGAAGCCTCAATGATCAGCTTAAGATTATAGTTGAGTTGGTTCCTTAACATGGCAACAGAGCCGATGGTTCAATCAAAAATTATAGTAAGTTTGAAAAGAATGACGTTCCCATCTTAATTAACTACTCCTACATTCAAACTTGACGGAGTATGCATGTGAGGGGCTGTTGGAATAGTTTGTCCCACATCGAATACACTTTAAAAGTCATTGGAGTCTTTCCTCCCATCGCCATATCAATATGATTTTGGAATGGTATCTCCTTGGCGTTTGAAGTGTATGCACCTCGTATTTTCCAAATTATTGAACAATACTACCAAACATCTACCAAAAACAAGAGAAATGGCTGAGTAAAACTATCAACCTCGATTTCACAGCTCTGAATATACTCAATTTCACCCCAAGAGTTAATTGCTGAGTAAAACTTACAGAATCAACAAGATCAAACTTTCTATCAGTCCCAAAATAAGAGCCTAATTGTAAAAATCAAGCAGCAAAATAGGCATGAGTACCTCAAAGGTCAAAATTGCAGTGTTATTGAAATGGAAGAGAAGCTAAATGTTTTGGTGGATCCTCAATGTGCTACAGTGGTTGTTTGTTCTGGCACAGCATGATCAGCTCGTAATGACTGCCAGTCGATTTCACGCAGCATTTTGAACCTTTCATCTAATGTTATGAACCCGAACTGCGGATTTACAATACCAGTAGTCCCGGCTTTATACAATAGAACAATACCAGGTGCCATTTCTGGACCATGAAGCTTTCCTGTTAACAACACTCGAAGGGGCAAGAAAAGGCCTTTTCCCTGCCATCAATACAATTTCCAGTCAGAAAAAAACAAAGAGATAGGAGTAAGAAGACAGCTTTTTAGTGCAACAATGGGGAAAATTGACCTTGCGCTTTATTGCTTTACCAAGAGCCTTGACCCACTTTTGCCAGCCCGTAGGGCCTTCTTGGAGAGCTGTGATGAGCTCACCACTGTCATATGCTGCCAATAGGCTGGCTGCCATATCAGAAAGCCCATCTTCAACTATTTGCTTAGCTTCAGGACTGCAAAGGATGATTGATAGCATGAGTAATGCGACAATGTTAACAGGCCAACGGCAGAAGAGCAAGAAAGACAAGAATGCATATAATTTTTTTACTGAATCATAGCACGTCCCTAAATGATAGCACAAAATTATAGGAGTATGTCTTGTTACCCACACTTCTACTTTACAAAAAAAAACACAAACACTTCAAACAATGTCTTTTCGTAACTCTAGTTATCAGCTCTACCTAACAATATCATAATAGGCATAGTTTTCACCTTAGAGGCGATATCTCTGAAAAATTACATAAAGATTAAATATTAAAAAAAGAGTTGCAAATCATTGTTAAAACTCTTAAAACATCAGCTAAAAATTCTCTCAAGTAAAAGTGTGAATCTCCTACTACTATATCCATGGTAAAGCATTACTCGCACATTTTTGTTAGCAGCTTGTATAGCTATCATAATCCATAAATAATATTAAAATCATAACTGGAATACAAAAGAGATAGAGCATCAAACATGAAGTCTTGAAGTAGTCTAAACAGTAATACTTGAACAGCATCTTAATTAACATGGTAACAACTCGGAAACAATATTGTCATACATAGAGATTCCTGCAAACAATGAACTAAGAAGTTACAAGAAGCAACCATAAGATCCAAGGGTAAAAAATTGAGGAACCACCTTGCAAGAGTGTCTCCTAAAGGATAAGATAGCAAGTCTGAAAGTGCTTTGTCTGATTCTGGTACCAAATCAATACCATCTTTCAGCAGTGCAACAGCCTCCTGCTCACGCAGTTTAAGCGTATCAGAATGTTTGACGTCTAACGTAACAATGAATTGATCTGAAAGTTTAAGATCTTTTCATAGCCCCATTATGGGAGAAGGAAATAGAAGTTTTTTATTGATGAACCTGAAATTGTATCATTAGAAAACAAATGAACACAGCTCAAATATGGAGCTGAAAAGATCCACCTCCATATTCTTGGACATTGCTATTGTTTTTCTTAATCCCCATCCAAATAATATATAGTTGTCTTTTGACTTGAAATTTAGGAAATAAACACTATCTTACATATACCTATACGACTGTGACAGTTATATCACTTATTTAAACAATATTAAACCCCATCAATGTTACTAACATTTACCATTGAAAGCAGGAAACTCAGACTACAAAGCAAAAGCTTGCATATCGACACTGCTATCCATGAATTAGGCTTATTACTGTTAGCTCTCTAGGCACGTTAGCTCGGTACGCAAGTCCATCTATCCTTAACCCAACCATTAAATTCCTCTTGATATCAAATACACTAAATGGAAGCTGACATAACCTATGTTTTTGGCCATCAAACTACCCAAACAGTAAAGACTTGAGTTTTTCCTTTACCAGGCACACAAGATTACAAATAACTACTACTGCCTCCGTCTGAAAATGATTTCGGCATTGCCGTAAGTCCTAAGAGAGGTTTTAGGAGCAAGGGAGGGGTTTGCTGTATTATCTAAACCTATCCTTTCCGCGCATGTTAGAAAATGAAATAAAATTCACTAAAAAAAGTGACAGCCTTAAAGGCTTAAACCCATATGTATATTTACTATTTTTATCCAACAAGATTAACAATATAGCACAACCATCACAAAAGAGTACAAATTTTGTAGTGTAACTCATACTTCAACCACAACCAAGCAATTTATATGAACCTAAAAGTCCTGCATTGTTCTTTTCTTGTATTTGGTAACTAAACATGCACTGTAAACTAAATGCGGCATAAGATAGGCTTCTCAGCATTATTTGTTTTCAGAATAAACATACTTCTATAAAGTGCCCCTCTGATTCATTTAGAATCCCTGTGCTCTTCCAACGCTCACCAACAACTTTAATTAACTCATTTGATGGCAAACCTCGCAAATAATGCCCATTCATCCATCTGACATTTCCATGCGCAAAATCCAAGTAAAAAAGATGTTATCAAACAACTATCGGATAGCCATGAGAGTATCAACATATCATAAAGAAAAAAACCGAGAAACAAGTACTAAAATCTAAGATCACGAACAAAGAGCAATAAATTGTAAATTAGCGCCATATTTACTTTAATTTAGTAGAATCAAATATGGCTCCGCTCTTATTTACACGTTCTATAGTAAACCTCTCAACTGCAACCAAACAAAAATTCTCATGAATAAACACACAAAAATATACATAATTATAAAGCAAAACAATAAAATAAAAAGTGAAAAGTAAAAAACAAAATTGGTGTCTATACAGAAGTCTATCAAAGTTCTATAGAGAACCAGCAACTAACCAAGTTGTTCAATAGTGAAAAATTCGTTGTCTGTACCATCACCCCAGCCCAATAGGGCCAAGTAATTCACTAGTGCCTGAGGCAGATAGCCCATTTCCCTGAACTGTTTATGACAAACAAGAACAGATATTTCATGACACTTTCAATCTAAGCTACTATGCTAGCATAAAATGTTAATCCACGTTCTACACAACCTGACCCACTGAAGTTGCACCATGCCGCTTTGACAGCTTACTTCGATCAGGCGCAAGAATCAAAGAAACGTGCGCAAAGTACGGCATAGGAAACCCTAGAGCCTGTAGCGAAAGATATATGAAAATTTAAAATCCTACTCAGCTGGAAGGCAAGAAATTCAGAGAAAAGAAAATAAGAACCAATGAGACACCAAACCTGACCTTGTATATCAATGCTTGCCTCAGAGTATTAGGTAGATGCTCTTCAGCTCTGTTATGCAGGTTAATTAACATTAAAATTACCCTTCATTTATGAATGAATAGGAGGAACACACTTAAGAATGCAAGAAAAAAATACTATGAGGACAAGAAAACAAAAGCTAGGATAGAAAATCATCATCTTGCCAGACAAGAATAACATTACCTGATGACGTGTGAAATGGCCATCGTTGCATCATCAACTGTGACACAAAAGTTGTAAACAGGTTGTCCATTGCTCCTCATTATCACAAAATCTCCAAGGGTGTCCAAATTCCAGCTAACCTTCAAGATGCTATCAAACCTTTAAAAACCTTATTAAAGCCACATGTGATTAACTCTTCTATATGTGTTCATGATATTATAGAAAAAATTTAAAGAGCTACTCATTTATATAAAGAAAAAAAGTATTGCAATATTTTGTCAATGACAAAATCCATGGCAACAAATATATAACTTACTTCTCCTCGAATAAGGTCGTCAATTTTGAGATTCCCTTCTTTGGGAACACGAAACCGATATGTAAAAGGGGTTCCTTTTTCCAGCTCATCCTGAACCTCTACATCACTGGCACTAGCCCATTTGCCTGTGTATACTGGCGGTAATGATTTAAGCTTTGCTGTCTCCTTCATTTTCTCAAGTTCCTAAACAGTACCATATAAACCCTTAAAATTCGAACACCATATATAACTAGTGTTTTAGTGTTAAAGGACCAACTCACCAGTAACACAACAAAGCACAATTGCATTGTCAATGTAGAGCAAAAGAATAAAATTTCGATAAACATACAACTAAGATATGAAGACCAATGCTCAAAAGTCAAAACAAAACACTAGCTAGATAATCAATAAATCTACTATTCACATCTTTAGTTGTCAACTGTGAGCTAACGTTTTATATTGATTTATGTAACTATCCAGCCATACATCTGATTTAGATGTAGATTATTCTTGTGAAGTAATGGTAATTGATAACAAATGCCGATCAATAGCTAATTTCAAATTTACCTTCTTGCAAATAGAAGCGGTTATTAAATATCAGATTTTGTGATATAGTCGGTGCAGGTTGTTATGGTACCAGACTACCAGAGTTGGGTTCAACTAACAGAACCACACTCTTCCTATATTGCTTAAAGATTCGGACATTTTGGAGAAGAAAACTCCCCCCTTCTCTCTTCTTCCTCCAAATTCTATTTCTAGTTATGTGAGCCCTACAATTCTCAAATGCAACTTACCCGTATTTTATTATATCAAATCAAAAGTAATTTGTCCTTGATTTCATTTGCATGTCACAGTTCATATTCAAGGCAAACCATTAAAAAGCTCAACTTATTAGCCAAAAGGCAAAGGTAAAGTCACCTCGTTAGAACAGAAGCACCTATAAACATAACCAGAATCTAAGAGCTTATCAGCATATTGTTTATAGAGCTCATTTCTTTCAGTTTGTCTATAAGGACCATAATCTCCACCAACACCAGGACCTGCATACAATCAAGCACTAGTCAAACATGTCATGTCACTGAAAATCAACATCAAACCAAACAAGTTACATGACGGCTGACAACCAACATTGACAAACAAGGACTATTGGTGAGGCCCACAACCAATATTGAACATGAAAACAGGGAGGAATCATTTTAGCTCTTGAGCAATACACAAGCCCAAAATCACGTATAGCCGTATAGGTAAACATGCCAAACCATAACTCGGTTCCATATATATGTCCCAACAAATGCATGCAAAGCATAGTGCCATGATTAATGGAGGAATAGTCCATCCTTGAAAAGTTTATGAAACAACACAATATCTTCATAATCACAATCACTGCGCAATGAGATTCAAAACAAGAGTGATAAGATGTCTTATTCTGGGTTAAAGGGGTTATACTTCTTTTCATGGCATTATCAATAATGTCATCCAATTTAGAACAACTGAGATGATTACTTGAATTGACAACTAAACCAAAGAGAAGTTATTCCTCACTTTTATCATGCAGAATGAATTACTAAGGAGAAAAAGGAAGTTAATTGTTGGAGCATATTGGCAGTTTAGGAATGCAATCATAGCGTCGCACCATAACAATCCAAAAGTTGGTCATGCTGACAAAGATATAACTATGGGAGGAGTTTGACAGCTAATAAATGAAATCTTCTATGCTATTGTGACCTTTGCCCATTCCAGATTAGGTATGGGTAGATAGTTCCATGGATTTTATCTTTGAGCTTCCCAGATCCTTAGGGAAAGATATCAATATTCTAGTGATGAATAGGTTTAACAAGTACTCTCACTTTACACCCACGGCTCATCCTTTCTTACATGTTCAAGTGGCTTAAGCTTACTTAGCCCATGTCTTTGAGATGTATTTTAAGTGCGTGAAAGGGGATGATCCCACGGAATGGTGTAAATGGTTGCCTCTTGCAAAAATCGTGGTACAATACTATATACAAATTATCATACTGGCACTCAGTTAACCCCTTATGAAATTGTCTACAACAATATCCATCTTTCATGTTTGCCTGAAGACTCTCCTAGTGGTGTACAGAACGGGGAGAGAAAATGTTAATCAGGGTTATACCCTCAATTCTTGTTCCAATGGTTTAATTCCAATGAAATTATCCAGGCTTTGTGTAAAACTAACTTAGGGACAAGTTTAGGGCAGCAATGACATAGTTGATTCTATGCTAACTGGAAAAGTTGGTAAGAGTTGTTTTGCTTTTATTTTTATTCTGCATTTCCTTCTTTTACTGTGTTGATTTTAACACATATCGCAAGTTCTAATATGCTTAAAGTACTACTCTCATTGTCCCTAAGAGATTATCATACTTTTCTATTTATATAGTCATTTCTGCTTAACTATAATTTCCTTGTGCAAAAATATCCTCATCACTTTCTTTTATTCTCACCCACACATTTTAACACTTCTTAATATCATATACACACTTTTAATGGTTCCACCATTTCTTAATCTTTGTGCAATATATGACTGTGGAAATTTCTTGGGGACAGAGTGAGTGTATGAGAAAGGCTTTGTACTATGAAAACTATAGTTATTAAAAATATCCCTATTCATCTTATCCTTTCCTCTATTCTAATTTGGTCTTTCTTTCTCATTATGTGCTATTCCTTGCTTTCTTATTCATGAGCATATTGGAGCTGGAGAGTGATATTTCACTGAATCACTGATTACTCAAGTAAAATTCATGACTAAATAAAACTTAATTAGCTGCATTTTCCATCAATTCAAAAAAATGAATCGTGTAATACTGACATCCTTATCCAACAAAATACACTGAACTGTCCGTTAACTTGTTCACAACTCAATAGTTAAACTTCATGTTTTATCACATAGGAATATAGGATCAAATTTCCACATAAAATTAGGAACATAGCTCCATCGACAATCAAACAACAAATGAAAACATACTTATCACTAAAAATGATACTAAATACTGCAAGTGTAAAGTACCTTCATCCCAATCAAGTCCAAGCCAAGTAAGATCACGCAACATAGCACTTTCAGACTCCTTCGTAGACCGTTCCAAATCAGTATCCTCAATTCTCAGCACAAATTTTCCGCCTTTTGACCTAAATCACTTCATAATTTCAGAAAACATTGCAAAAATTCAAAACCAAAAAAAGAACAAAAAAACAACCAAATTCACCTACCTAGCGAATAGGTAGTTGAATAGAGCAGTCCGAGCACCTCCAACATGAAGATTACCAGTAGGAGAAGGAGCGAATCGAACCCTGACTTCGCCATCATTCTTGTTTGAAAGAGATGAGTCTGCAGACGCCGAAATTGAAAAGTTTCGGCGGAAATTACGGCGTAAGTTGCAGTGGAGAGAAAATGGAGATTGACGGATGAATGGAGAATGGTATTCAGTCATGAGCTTGATTCTTATCCATGGTGCTCCCATCATAGTCGTCATTTTCGTTCAGGATAACTTAGTTTCGTTTCTTTCTGTTTCCTCCTCGTTGGAGATTTTGGGGGAAGAAAAAGTTAACAGCTAAGTTTTAACGTCAAATGATTTATACGAGACGTTGCGACGCAATTTTGTTCAATTCGCTGCGTTTTGTGTGTTATATTTTTGGACGGCAATCGATAAATATGCTACCATTAAAATATCAATTTTGTTATACTACACGCGCGTGCTTTGCCCTCCAGATTTTCGTTTATTGGTTTTTTCTTTTTCTGGGCATTTTTGGACCTTAAAAGTATTAATTTTAACCTTAAAGATATCAATTTCAATGTAAAGTAGTACTTAAACATATCAATTAAAGTAAAATTTTTAATTTAAACCTATAAGTGATCAATTGTAGCTTTAAACTGATCAATTTCTATCTAAATATGGGTGCGTTTCACAATTTGAGAACGATTCATAGATATTTTTTTACTTGGCGTTAAACAGAACCATGGATGAATTTAAACAACAAATGAATGATCAATAACACTATCAATAATAGTGTTAAAAACATTGTACAATACAAATACTTTTATTCAGTGCAACATGATGGTTCTAAATTAATGGAACATAATAAGAGTACTAGTGAGACTGTCTCATACAAGAGGAGCTGATTTTCAACAAGTCTTGTATGAGACAGTCATGAAAAAGTCCAGACAATATGGCTTTAATTTTATGAATTTTGATTTTATCAGTATTAGTTTAAATATTAAAAGCATAAATATCAGAAACTAAAAACAGTAAAAAAAAATTCAATACAAAAAACACAACGTAACTGTAAGTTTTAAACTTAACAGTATCAATTATTTCTGTTATGATGTTAACTATATAAATTATAAACAAAATAAATGAACTACATAACAACATACAATTTAATACGTATCACTGTCAATATAGTTTATTACCAAACATGCATCAATTATGACCTTATCTTGTTTCTGTTATGATACTAACTATATTAATTATAAACAAAATAAATGAACTACATAACAACATACAATTCAAAACTTATCATTGTCAATTATATTAGGTAGAAATTGATCACTTTAACGTCAAAATAGATCACTTATAGGTTCAAATTGAAATTTTTACTTTAATTGATATGTTAAAGTATTACTTTACGTTGAAATTGATATCTTTAAGGTCAAAATTAATACATTTAAGATAAAATTGAAAATATCCACACAAAAAAATAAAAATAGAAAAGAGAGAAAACATGTAAGACACGCGAATTAAGCCGGCCTACTCTTATCTCGATTTAAGATGGTCTCGCCCAAAACTAGCTGTTTTGGTACAGCCGTACAAAAACTACAAAATGGAAAGATTCATATATATTTAATGATTACTGCTAATCTCCTATTCTCCTAAATCCCATTATGATACCTGGGTTGTTTGTACAATATAAAAAAGAAAAAATTATTGGAAAATACCTTGAAAAACAATTTTTTTGTGAAAAACTACCTAGAACATTTTTTTTTTTGTCAAAAAATACCTAGAAAAATTATTTTGTTTGTGAAGTAGTGCCGGTTAACAGATTCATGGTAACTCTGTTAGATTTATTTTTAAAAAATTAAAAATTTTACTAAAAACTCTAAAGGCCTGTGGGTTTTAATAACTCACCTTCAATTTTCAATACTCTCTTTTCATTTGCATTCCAGGAAACCCAACTCATGTTCTTCCCCAAAAACACATTGTTAGAGTTCCAATTTTCATCTTCCTAATCACAATCAATCAATTTGTCTCTTTAAAAATTCATCTTCTGTGAAATATTACAGATGTGAATGTGATGAAGATTATACAAATTACAATCAAAGGAAAAGAAGAAAAGAACTTTAGTGTTTCTTATTCCATTGTAAATTGCCTTGACTAAATACAAGGACACCAATATATATACAAGTGATGAAGTGCCAGCAAAGCATATGCACTAACCCACTAAAGAAAGAATTGAAAATAATTAATAACAAACAATGAACCTAAAGGAAACGAGATACAGCTGTCATAAAACAAGACTTATTTGCTACCCTTAACACCCCCCCTCAAGCGTGGGAGGATTGTCGAACACCAAGCTTGGATAGGAGTAGCTGAAACTGATCAGACGGTAAAATTTTAGTAAGCACGTCAGCTAATTGGGAGGAAGAAGGAAGATAAGTTAACTTAATGAGGCCTTCCAAGACTTTGTCACGTGTAAAGTGACAGTCCACCTCAATATGCTTGGTTCGTTCGTGAAGCACCGGGTTACGAGCTATATGAATGGCCGATTGATTCTCGCAATGGAGAGTAACCGGTTGCAATTTCGAAACACCCAACTCTTCTAATAGGCGAACTAACCAAGTGATTTCAGAGGAAGCTGTTGCAAGAGCTGGCTATTCAGCCTCTGACGAAGAACGAGAAACTGTTGCCTGCTTCTTAGATTTCCAACTAATAGGGAAACCACCCAAAAGAAGAACATAACCGGTAACAGATCGTCTAGTATTAGGACAAGATGCCCAATCGGAGTCGGAAAAAGCTTGTAAGGATAGTTTGTCCGAGGCTTGGAGAAGTATCCCTTGGTCTGCCGTTGAGTGAACATAGTGTAGAGTGTGAACTAACGCATCATAATGGGCTGTCGATGGACTTTGCATGTGTTGGCTTAGAGATTGAACCGTGTATGAGAGGTCGGGCCGGGTATGAGTGAGAAAATTAAGTTTTCCTACTAAACTGCGGTACTGAGTAGGATCATGGTAAGGGTTGGTAGAATCAGAGAGGAGCTTAATGCCTAACGGAAGAGGAGTGGCAACGTGCTTGAAGGTAGTGATCCCGCTGTCACGAAGTAATTCATTGGTGAATTTCCTTTGATGAAGAATAATGCCTTCCTTGAGGTGTTGGACTTCCAGGCCAAGGAAGAAATTAATAATACCAAGATCTTTAATACTAAAAACTCTATGTAAGTGGGTTTTAAGAGCCTATATTTGTAATACATTGGCGCCAGTGATGATGATATCATCGACGTAAACTGCCACTATTATCAAGAAACCCTCCTTATGTCTAGTGAAGAGCGAATAGTCATTTTTAGACTGTTGAAAACCTTGATGAACGAGTTCATTGGCAAGTCGAGAAAACCACTGTCTCGAGGCTTGCTTAAGGCCATATATAGATTTCTTAAGCTTGCAAACTTGTGTGGGTGAACCAGAAAGCCCTTCCGGAAGCTTCATATAGACTTCTTCAGTAAGGTCGCCGTGTAAGAAGGCGTTATTGATATCTAATTGGAAAACATCCCATTTCTTACTCGAGGCAACCACAAGAATGCACCGAATGGTGGTCAATTTGACAACGGGAGAGAAAGTTTCAGAATAATCTATGCCATGCTTTTGTGTATACCCTTTTGCGACTAATCGAGCCTTATATCGCTCAAGAGTCCCATCTGATTTTAGTTTGACCTTGAAGACCCATTTACACCCAACTGGTTTCTTCCCTTGAGGTAAGTCCACTATATCCCATGTGTTATTCATATCAAGAGCTGTGAGTTCCTAGTGTATGGCATCAATCCAATTGGGATCCTGGGAGGCAGCCTTGTATGATTTGGGTTCTTCCCAATGTTGTTTGTTACAGCTTGGTGCTTGAGCAAATGAATCAAAGCTGACAAGATTACACCAATGTGATACAAAATTACATACATAGTCTTGAAGATAGGGAGGAGCTTTACTGATGCGTGTGGATTTGCGTGAAAGAACAGTATCAGTAGTGTCCAAAACAGGAGATGAATTACTTGGTAAAAACTCAGTACATGTGGATAAGGAGAGGTCTAAAACAGAATCATTAGTGAGACTAGTATCCAAAGAAGGACTAATAAAATCAGTAGCATGGGAAGAGGGTGTGTCACGTGATGCAGCAGGTGTAGTATCATGTGATGCATGTGAAGGAAGAGGCCTTGAGGCAGTAGGTATTGTGATACCAAGTGTCCTTGATGTAGTATGTGTTGTATCCAAGGGATTAGAAACAAAAACATGAGGGATGGAGTCACGTGAAGTAAGAGGTCTAGGAATGCTAGGTCTTTGATTCATTGAATTGTGGTAATCAAGAAAGTGGGGATTAAAAGTAGTAGAACCACTTTCTTGTAAGGAAGTATTGTCACAATCACCTTTGGGAAGGGTCATGGCTTTATTATTTGCATTGTGGGTAATAACCTTTAGGTCACAAGGGACATCAAAATTATTATGACATGTTTCAATAGGAAGAAAAAACTTATTCATTTTTACATTTTTATCAAAGTGGTATGGAAAGTGTTTCTCATAGAAAGAAACATCTCTAGAGATGACAATTTTATGGGTAACTAAGTCATATAGTTTATAAGCCTTTTGCCCATAGGGGTAGCCTATAAAAACGGATGGATTAGATCGAGGATTAAATTTGCTTCGTCCTTGTTTGATAGTGGAGACGAAAGCCAAACAACCAAAAGCCTTAAGATTGGTGTTATCAGGTTGTTTACCAAATAATTTTTCAAAAGGTGTTTGATTTCCTAGAGACGCAAGGGGCATGCGATTAATCAAGTAAGCAGCGGATAAAACACATTCACCCCAAAATTTATTTGGAAGATTGGACTGAAATCGTAAGGCCCTTGCAGTGTCAAGCAAATGTTGATGTTTTCTCTCAACAACTCCATTTTGCTGTGGAGTGTACACACAAGATTTTTGATGTAAAATTCCTTTGTTGTGATAAAATTTTAGTATCTCTCCTTCACATAATTCTTTTGCGTTATCAGTCTGAATAATCTGAACATGAGAATTAAATTGATTTTGAGCAAATGATACAAAATGAGATAGGAATCTAACACATTGACTTTTGTATTTGATGAGATATAACCATGTAGTACGCGTATAATCATCAACAATAGTTAGAAACATAGATTCACCTGTCATAGTAGGAAGAGAGTAAGGACCCCAAACATCAACATGAATCAATTCAAATGGTTTTGAAGTTTTTATATAACTTCTACTAAAAGGAAGCCTTTGTTGTTTAGCTTTATGACATATGCTACAGAGGAAAGAATTCTTGAAACTAGAAACATTTATTTGTGGAAATAATAGTTTCATCCTATCTATAGGTAAGTGTCCTAATCTTATATGCCAAAGTTTAACCAAATTATCAGAAAAATTAACGCAAGAACTCTTTAAAACAGTAGTGACATAAGACATAGATTCTGGAATAGGACTCTCTTGGGACGTCACATAATACAACCCTTGGTGTCGTTTACCAAGAAGCATAGGCCTTCTCATCGAAGGGCCCTGCAAAAAACACAAGTCATTAGTAAAGTTAATAGATGCAATATTGTCATGGCATAGTTTCTGGACAGAAATAAGATTAAATTTAAAACTGGGAACATAAAAAACATTTTTTAGATAGAGTGTGTCAAGAAGTTTTACTGTACCCATATATTCTACCTTTAATTTAGCCCCATTTGGAATAGTGATGAAGTGATTAGAGAAAGAAACATTTGTATAGTCTAAAAAATTATCAAGACAATTGCAAATGTGGTCACTTGCACCATTATCTATGATCCATTGTGTCAATTTAGCACCATTCGTACACGAAATACCTGCAAAGGTCGAAGAGCTTGCTAGCTCTGCGTGATGCAACGTGGGATCCTATGTGATTTCTTGTTTTTGATTTTCCATGAATGAAAGGAGTCTAGAAAATTGATTTTTAGTCAGTCCAGGAGGAAGAGCAGCGTCGTCATCAGTGCAAGCAAACGCAACAACTTTTCTTCCCTTGTTTTGATTTGGGTAACCATGCAATTTGAAGCACTTATGTATAGTATGGCCACTGTTTTTGCAGTGATCACAGAATAACATGCGTTTAGTGCCATTATTCTGGTATTTGGTTTGTCTTGTGTATTCTTTTGGTGAACGTGAAGCAGTGGTGGCCTCTCTTTCTTGATGCTGTCTTTTGGTCGAAAAAAATGCAGCAGGTGCATGATGGTGTTGCTTGCTAAGTTGTTTGTGAGTTTCTTCCTGCTGCAAGATACGATACACTTGAGAGACGCTCGGTAAGGGCTGCATCATGAGAATATTGGACCGCACATGCTCAAAACGTTCATCTATCTTCATTAAAAAATGCAAGATTCGTTGATCGGTTTGAATCTTTAAAACTTCTTTAGTAATCTTACAATCAGTGCAGCAATTGCAAGTAGGAATAGTAATCAAATTATCCATTTCATCCCATATAGTTTTCACTTGTGTGAAAAATTCAGCAACCGTCATTCCTTCCGTATGCTCAAGGCTAAATAATTTTTCTTGAAGGCTATAAAGGTGGGCGGAAGAAGGTAAACCATATTGCTCTTCAAGTTCGTTCCAAATTTCTTGAGCTAATTTATGATAGAACACACTCTGTGAAATAGAATCGTCTAAGGAGGATAAAATCCAGCCTATAATGATATTGTTGCAATGATTCCATGCTTTATGATCTTCTGATTTCGCTAAAGTTTTTGAGAAAGAGCCATCTACAAAACCCATTTTATTTTTTGCACTAAGGGCAAGAGTCATGGACCTCTTCCATTTACCATAATTTGTTCCATTTAAAGTAGCGGGAACAAGCTTATTGTTAGCTTGGTCAGATGGGTGAAGATAATAAGTACTAGCCGGATTCTGCGTTTCATCCCCATAGGTACTGCTAATTGTGTTGTTTGTCATGTTTGAAGGGTCAAGAATTTAAAGAAGAAAGAAAAGAAATATAAAGAAGGTTCTTGAAAGGAAAAGAAGAAGAAAGAACCTTGTATGAAGAGAAAAAGAATACAAAAAAAAAAAATTGTAGAATACCTCTGAGACTTCAATTTTTGAGCAGTAGCATCATATAGAGGGAAAAGAGAGTAATGAAATAACCTTTCTCTGATACCATGTGAAATATTACAGATGTGAATGTGATGAAGATTATACAAATTACAATCAAAGGAAAAGAAGAAAAGAACTTTAGTGTTTCTTATTCCATTGTAAATTGCCTTGACTAAATACAAGGACACCAATATATATACAAATGATGAAGTGCCAGCAAAGCATATGCACTAACCCACTAAAGAAAGAATTGAAAATAATTAATAACAAACAATGAACGTAAAGGAAACGAGATACAACTGTCATAAAACAAGACTTATTTGCTACCCTTAACATCTTCCTCAGGTCCATAATTCTACTCTTGGTCGAAAAATCGTGGGTTTTAATAACTTACCGGAGGATGAAGATTAATGGAATGAGAGATTGAGGAAGGATGCTACAGTTTCACATTGCAGTCGAAGCCCTTAATCTTTTGAAGGAAAGGAATTGAAGTCTTAGATGAATTGGGGCAGAATACTACTGGTTTTTGATGAGAATTCATTCCCTAGTTAAGACTCACGTGCGCCCTTTAGCTTTAAGGTTTTTATGTTTTTTAAATTCAAAAAATGTAACAGAGTTAGTGGAAATCTGTTAGCAGGTACTACTTCATAAACAAAACAATTTTTCTAGGTATTTTTTGACAAAAAAAATGTTCTAGGTAGTTTTTCACAAAAAAGTTGTTTTTCTAGGTATTTTCCAACAATTTTTCCTATAAAAAACTTCTGATTTAGTTAGTTTGATTTTTTTTTTTTTGACATTTGTTGTTTGTATAACATTATTGTAGATGTTAAATTGTGTAGTTATATATATATGTTATTATTATTAATCAATGCATATAGCACCATCGCAATCTCAATACGAAGCAAAATGCAAAAAATTATTTGGACCCATTTGGACCCGAATTCGATATTAGATCTGGATATGGATCCTAAAATTTTAGACCCGCGAATCGGGGTCCTCTTTACGAAAATTCAACCCGTTGTCATCCCTATGATTAAAAATTCTTTACCTTAAACTCTTTCCTTTACAATTAAGAGTATGAGACCACAAACTTTGACTTCCTCGAACTCTTATTATTGTTGGAAAATTTCACAGCGGAATCGTTGTCACTTGTCACAATATAACTTAAGTAGTCTCTGAATAAAATCCACTATACAAAATCGAAATCAGTATACCTAATGATCTCAACAAGTCCAGCTTAATTTAACAACTAAATTACCACTCTAATCAAGTATTGATCAAGGCAATTCTTCACTTGTGGTAGAGCATAGCAATTAGCAACACTTCCTTTCTTTGGCTATAAGTGGAGATTTGATCATGGGTACCCTTGCCCCTTGGTCCCATAAGTAAAGCAAAGCATATTAAAGCATCAATAAAACAAAATCAACAACATAAGAAAGCAAAAGTTGTTTCAATAGCTTTTTTACTCACTCAATACTTTATGTTTTTACTTAATAGTTTACAAAATTCAGGCCTCTTAGAAGCCTAACAACTCAAAGTGCAGCCATACTTCCATGTTTCTACAAGTATTCTAATAATTGTATATCTGTTTGCCTTCAAACGTCTGTCCGAACTGCCAATTTGCCGGAGCTACATTGTAAGATGTCACCGATTTTTGACTACTCGTAGTAACCTCAAATGAGAGGGATTGCCCTTTGAGATTGATATTACATTGCCAAAGTTGTCCCCAATTTCGTGCCATTGGTATCCATCCGGTTCTTGTACCCTTAATCTTGACTCCCGTAACTTCACCATCCAATCCCACATTCGTTATAAGTACTTGGTAATAGTTGTCATTTCCTGTCACCGTGAACTTCATCCCACCATCTCTTTCACACTCGACCCTGCATCAAAATTCCGTCTTCCTTCAGCAAAAACAAACTTAGATTATCCATTGTTACCGTGCCCTTTGATATCGGTTAGGTTTATCCATTCGAAGTTTAAGATGTGCACAACCTAAATCATTAACGAGAGTGGGTCTCGTTGGTTTTTAGCTAGGGTTTCGAGCTTTACAAGTTTTGCACGTAGGATAACTACCATGGCCGGGAAATATCAAATATAGAGGAAGGATAGAATAAATAAAACGTGCTCATGTTTTACCTCCAAATCTTTCAAGTTCGAAGGGTCTGTTTCAAGGCCGAAAGGAAAATCCGCAAGCATTTTTGCCAATTCTGATAATTTTGAATTCTATTATTTCCCATTTCTAGTCATACAAATATATCAAAATGCAATCTTTTCATATTGATTTGCTCACTTCTCTCGATGGTTAAATCTTCCAAATCAATAAGTACATAAACCCAAAAGGCGAAGACACAATTATGCTTCGATAAACAACAAGAAAAACTAACATTAAGATCCATCAACTCAGTAGCAGTATACACATCAACACAATACTATGGTAGGCCGTGACAGTTCGTCACATATTTACCCCATGGGCCCACTCGTGTGCACACACCCATGAGGTACACGTGGGCTTGGACCCACAAATCCACGGGTAATGAGCATTGACTTTCATTCACATTCGATAAAGTTTACTCTTTCCCAAAACCATATGGTATTAGAAGGATTACCCAATACCCACCAAGCAGTATATACAAGTCCACAAGGACCACAAGTCCACAACTCACCATTTTAGTAACGTGGTATTTTCCTCACATGTGAAGTATTTCCAACATACAATAGAGATTAAGGGTGTTCGGCAAAATAATTTATTTGTCATTTTTAGCTTATTTGTCAAAAAGAAGATTTATGTGATCAAACCCCTGATACTGGTGTTTGATAAACTAGCTGGTTGAAATAACATATAGTTAAAAATAACCATTTTTTGAACAAGTTGTTCTTGGCAGTGTCTTCATAATCAGTCACGCTAATCAGCTACCAATGCACTCAACATTCACTTATATAATAAAGCAAATAGCTAAAAAAACAGGATTGGTTTTAGGGAATATGTTACCTCCTGAACTGAATTGGGACAATATCAGCTGCCTTGACAGCAATTTCAGTGAATGCAGTTTCAGACATCTCAAAATGCTGGCGAGGGAAATTGCACCACCCACCATAATCAGGAGAAAGACCATAATTTGGGGCACAAAAATCAGTAGCAGTAACAAATACTGATGGGCTCCCAGGTTGACACCATCTTATATGATCAATACACCTAATTTCATAGCAAGCTCCACATGTACTTCCTCTGTTGAACAATATTGTGCTTAATCCTGTCACATATCTTCCATATGTTGCCTTATGCAAGTCACCATAACCACATGCCCCTTCTGTAAAAAAACAAATATTTTGAAAATGGTCTCAAATTATCATTCACACCATAGTTAGGAGATTGTGGGCCAAAAACTATAATATTATTTATTTTCGAATTATAATCGCTCAATTGGAAACAATCTCTTTGTTGTCTAATAAGAAGAAGATTGGGTTCATATCTCCAAAACACCCTATTTACGTGGGAGCCACTCAATGATATTGGATGTCATGAAACCAACTAAAAGCTTAAGGTTATAGTTGAGGCCTAGGGCCAGAATATCTTATATACTCTTACACACCCCTCACATGAGAGCCTTTGGGCTAAAAGTGTAAATGCAGCACAAACCTTCCTCATACCAGGTGCTTAATATTCCTCATACCTCACTCATATCATGGTGGCATCTGATACCGTATTAAGAAACCAACTCAACCAAAAGCTGCATAAGGATATACTACCTCTATTCAGCCTTAATGTCCCATTTTTTTTGGCATTGTATTTTACTCTTCATCTCTTCATCTATTAAGTTAAAACATAGTCATGTGGATCTTATTTGATTCGTCTCTATACAAGGATTATTAATATCAAATTTTTATAATAAAAACTAAATCGTATATTTAGGCCGAATAGGAGGGAGTATTATATACTTTGGGCTCTTTACAATGTATTTAGGAAAAAATCAGGGGGTTCTGAGCAGGAAAAAATCCATAAATCCATGGATATAATGTAAATTGCTACATCTATAAAGTGCAAAAGTTTCCATTTTAACAAGTGCTCCATTTAAGCATATGTACAACAGCATTCCAGATTCTCTCAATTTTCTTCATTTTCTTGAGTAAATTTACAAATCTAGAGTTTTCTACACTTCTTCCCAGTTCTATGTTTATCTTCTTTGAGCCCAATTTGCTACACATTTCACATTAAACAATGTCTGTCATCATCATACCGGTGTTTCCAAGGGAAGGACTGCGGCAACTCATACCCATAAGGGAGAGCGCAGCTAAAGAATCACCCGACTCGAAAAAGAATAAGATAAGATTTTGCAGCTGATGGGACCGAATGCCGCTGATGCGAACTCCATAAGTCTCACATTAAACAATGTAAAATAGTTAATTTGAGGAAAAAGGAGTTGAATTTTACCAGTAATAATAGACCCATTTGCTTCTTTAGTGAATGTTGCTGTAGCAGACTCCCATTCTTCCTCAGAAGGTTCAAAATCATCATACCCTAAAGATGAAAAAATGGTTATTTGCAGTAAGATTAACAAGAAAAATGCAGCTTGAAAAGTGCTGCTCATTTTAGAGAGAGAAAGTTAGCTTTTTTTTCTTGTTATAGGGATTATTGAAAGCTTTAGAGAGAGAAGGATTGTAAAGGGTTTGTCAATTTTGAGGAGAAAGAAACATTGGTTGAAAAAGAGTCACAAATTAACAAATAGTCAAGATTTGTGGGGTTTTTCTGGGTTTAGAAGTTCATATTATTCTTGTTTCCTAGCTTTTAATGCAGGTGGCAGACACAACACACAAGGTGAGCTAAAGTCATTAAAATAGGGTTGATATGGGGGGACAAAAGTGTAGATGTAATACAGACTCTTCTTTTATTTCACATTAATTGGGATTCCGTGAAATATTAATATTTCTCTTGAGATGTACTATCTCCGTTCCATTTTACTTGCAACACTTATCGTTTTTCGAAGTTTTATATTACTTTGCAACATTACTATTTTTGGCAAATATAATCTACTTATTTTATCTTCACTTTATTTCTACCCCATTATCACCATCAATCATACATCTAACAATTTATTATTTAATATACCCACAAGTCACAACTACTATCTACTTATAATATTTTTTTATTTCTACCTCACATATCACCATCAATCATATATTATTCTTACTTTTACCGTACTGATTTGACGGCCCTTAAAAAATGTGTCAAACCCAATGGTGCAACTAAAACGGAACAGATGAAGTATGAAATTTGGAATTGTGACCTTTGGTTGCATTAAGTTTTGATTTCATATTAATTAACAAATAGCTTAATAAAAAACTTAAGTTAATGATTTGAAGTTTTAAAATGTTTTTATGTTATAAATAAAAGTGTTTATTTGATTTATTGGGTTTAGATCAGGTATTTCGAGTCGGTTTAAAATTAAATTTTAGATTCATGTTAATTTTTTACATAATTTAAATCTATTTTTTGAATCTGGTCAAATTAAATTTAATTATAAAGTTAGATAAATATCAAGTCGTTAAACATGTTTTCAATGCATTTTGATTTTTTGGGAGGTTTTGTAGAAGAAATTTGAACTCTTCTTTTAAGGAGAGGGAATCAGTAGGGCCAAAGTGTTGGGAGATAAATTTGGTTTATGGGGTGTTAATAATTGTGCTGGAATTACTCAATTTTGGTCTAATATTCTCCTGACTCTATCTTGAGAGACCGTCTATATTATAGACGTATCTCAAGACCCCAACCTATATCTCCCTTTTAACTTACAAAGTTACCAATTAATTTTTTTTAATTTATAAATTGGGTCAGCCCCAAAACCTAAAACGTCTATTGTATAGACGGTCTCAAGTAAGAATTTGTGAATATTATAATGTCATTTACTCATTTTTAAAGTTTAGCTTTCAAGTCTCGTGCTTTGCTCAGCGGTCATGCCAACCTTTGGGCTATCATTATGAGTAAGATGGGGGGCATCTAATATCTTTGTTGCTTCTTAATCATTGTGTGAAAATGGCCAAGTTCCAAACTTCTAATGATTTTAGATTTTATGTTTTTACTAGATAATTCTCATACGATTTACGGTTTTTTTTCATTTTAATGTAAAAAACAAATAAATTGAATAGGTTCGGCTTAATATTACATTAATTTTAAGTATTTCTTAATACACATTTTATTAAATTCATGAAAATTGAAATTCAAACTTTTTTTATAGTTATCATTCTAATAATGATAAAGTAGTGGGTCATTGTAAATTGTATTCATAATATAATTAGCATTATAGTGAACTTTTCTTAAAAGTATAATTAAAAATAATATAATTAATTTGTAAATGAATGAATGTTTTTTTAAAAAAAGATAAATTAATGATGATTTGTAAATTAAAAATCAAAGATAATAATTTGTGCATCATTATTACATAATACTATTTATCACATTGTTTTTCAAATTTTAATAGTTTATGTTATAGTCCCAACTAAAGTTTTTAATGATGGTCAAATTAATCATCTTATAAACATCATTAACATTTAATATTCCTATATTCATCCTTATTCAAATCTCATGAGAAGATGACTGCTCATCAATTTTTTGAGTTGCTTATGTCAGTTATGTTTTGTTTGAGTATCATACAATCTAATAAAAAGAATGTAAAATTCCACATGGCATCCTTATAGTGATTAGTCATATGAAATAATTCTTACCAAATTTAAATCATGTTATTTCCTTTAATATATGAGTTGTATATCACATTTAGCTACTTTCTATTAAATTTTCTTAAAATCTTATTTTTTTGAATTTAAAAGTTACATAAAATTTTCAATTAAAATTTTTAGGAATATATATTTGCTTTTTATATTGAAATATTTGCTAATAATTAAATTTCTTATTAAAATGATAAAAGGAATAATAACTTTCTTATTAGTCGAAAAGATACATTTAGAAGGAGAATTTCCCTTTCTATGTTTATCCAAGCAAGTGTTAATAATGTGTATAACTATTGTTACAAGAGTTAAAGATGCAAGCAAAACATGAATCTTAATCATTAAATATTGTAACTTTAACCTTCAATTTAATCATCATATACTTCAAGTTCAACTAAGTATAATTTTATCTTATCTTATTGAGTTTCTTTTTAAAAACTACACTCCTTCCTCGCCTTTTAAAGTGTTGAAAATTATAACGAGATAAAGAGAGCAATTAATAGAGCAAATTAAATGACTACATAGTTAATCTTGTGATTTCAATTAATTCGTGATTACAATCTAATTTAACAAACTTAAAATTGCAAATACTAGATAGATTCCCGTGTAAAATACAGATACTATAAATATTTACTGATATAAACAATAATATTATAAATTAATTCATTCATAACATAAACTTAGTTATTAAATCTTTGTATTTGTTACGATATTATCATTATCATAGCGAATAAATAAATTATATTATACAACAATATTAAAACATATACTCATAGTTTTTATTGATAATTAAGACAAAAAAATTTAAAAGTCTTCAGCCAAGATACATGGGAGCGAGAATTTAGTTGAAAATAAAAATAGCCAAATTAGTTAGCTTATTTATAATTTATTATTATCTACGTGAAAATAAAAAATTTCATGTATATTCTTTTTTGGTTTATATTATATGATATTTCAATAGATCATCGCATATAGTTTTAATCAACTTAACAAATATTACGTGTTTTAATAAGTTAATTATTTTCTTAAATATCAAGTCAAATATTAAAAGTTTCTCTATCAATGATAGAAAAAAACGAAAATTTATTTAATGACAATGTGACACGTATTGCAAGTTGTTTCTTTAAAAGTATGTTTTATTGATTATTGATCCATGACTAGATTCCAACACTTGATATAAGAAATGTTGATTTAAGGTAGAGAAAACGTTTTTGATAAATTAAATAATTGATTATACGATTTGGGATTGATTTGGCAATCCGAATGAAATCCACAAATTAATCGACACAAAAACGATAAGAATCTGATACTTCACTCCTATTAAGTGAGCAGTGACTCAGTGAGTCACAAACCCAGAACAATCAATCATCTCTAACCTTTGGTCAAACTCCATTTCAATGGAATCACTAAAAACATGCACTTTCATCTCCTTCCTTCTCTTTAACCTCCATTTTCTTCCTCTTTTCTTTCAAATTATCGCAGCCACTGAAAACCCATCATCATCAATCATTTCTAGATTCCAAGACTACCTTAAAATCAACACAGCGCAACCAAACCCCAATTATAAGGAAGCTGCTGAGTTTATACTTTCTCAAGCTAAATCTTTATCCCTTGAATCACAAACTATTGAATTTGTCAAAGATAAGCCTTTGATTGTTCTCAAATGGCCGGGGAAAAACCCTAAATTGCAGTCAGTTATTCTTAATTCTCATACGGATGTTGTTCCTGTGGAATCCAATAAGTGGGCTCATGACCCTTTTGGTGCCCATATTGATTCTCAGGGTAATATCTATGCAAGAGGTTCTCAGGTATGAATTTCAATCAAGTTTGGTAGTTTTTTTATGGTAATTTATTTCTTGATCAATTTGATTATGTGGGTATTTGAATTTTGTTGCAAATGAAAGACTATGGTATAGGTTTTTCGACAAAATTATATTGGTTTCATTTTAGTTGTCATTATATCCCGCTAATAGAAACTGTGATCAAGGTGTGGATAGGATTGATAGACACTAGCCTTGAACTTATCAAACGTCATAAGGAGGATAAAGGATGAAGAACAAAGAAGTACTGCCTCCTATTCAGCCCATTAGTTCCAATTGGTTTTTTCACACTTGCTGAGACAACATTTTAACCCTTAATATCTCTAATTGTTTTTAATTATTAATAATCTTGTATTCAAACAAGATCCCACACGACTATGTTTTAACTTATAGATTAAGAATAAAATGTTACTTAAGAGTAATAAGTGAATATTGAAAAAAATCAATGGGACTAATGGATAGAATAGGACGGAGTATGTGTCATATAAGAGGAGTAGAGTTAGCAACAGTGACTGACTTAGACAAGAACTTTATCGAGAAATTAATAACTAGATTTTGAGCTTAAACTGATTGACTTGTCACCGAATCCGTCTCAAACAATTTGGCCCCTCAATTCTTGTATGAATTGGGTTTTGAGTAATCAAAAAGTATGTATACTTAGAAAGAGTGTAAATATCTAGCAGTATTGCATAAGATTATCATATTTTGAGTTCTGGCTTGTCACATAACCCATCTTCAATAAAATGAAGTAGCTTGATTGTGAAAATTTGCCATTCTATTGCCAAAGCAGAAATTGGAGCCCTTTAAGAACGTGAGGAGTGACTTTGCATGCCCTGCTTGCCACCCTTTCTAATCACTTATCACCTGAACCGTACGTGTTTGTACACATATAGTTTAAATCTGACCATTGTGCCTCGATGAGGCACACTTGTGCCTACGCTCTAGGACCCCTATTGCCTTAGGGCGCTTTGTGCCTTTTCATAATCTGGTGGAGAATGGAGTGGATCACATGGAAAGACTTAGTTTAATCTTGTGTCTCTAGGTTAATATTTGACGGTTGTAGAATATTTTTGGTCGAAATGTTGCAAAAATTGCAAGAATGAAAGGATTATATATCTCCCCATCTAGACCAGTACATTACCAAAACAGAACCTAATGCTATGTATATCAAACTATGATCGATGTTTTGAGTTTCAGGTGACAGGAATGAGAAGATGTTAATAATGGTTGTTTTATGATCAATTAAGGCTCTTAGGAAACTTCTATGCCTGTATCTGATATTGAGTGCTCTACTTTGTTCGTTATGCAGTGACTTACTTATATTTATGGATTGTGATAGATTGATGGCCTAATGCATTGTTACCTGGAATGTGATTCGTTTCAGTACGTGGGTTGGGAACGGGAACGCTAGAGTGACTCAGAAATGTATCTTGGAAACATTATGTACAAACTGTAAAGTTAATTTTAAAAAATGAAAATGATTTTTGTGCTCTAAAATGTTGTTTTCAACATACATTTTCAGCTTTAATGCTTTGCCTCTTTGATTTCTTACCCTCTCCTTGAATATGCGTACGGAGGTCCAAAAACCTTTTACAATTTACAGTACTGGTTGAACATCTGCTAAACAGTTTTCGACTTAGAATGGCTTATCAAACAGCATGTACCTCCTTTTTCAAACTTTCATTGTGAAAACATTTTCTTTGAAATCGAGAGTAGATTTGCATACATAAGACACCCTTTGAACCTATTCGGTGTGAAATATTTTTAGAGGCATGTAGGTAATATTCTAATATTGTTGTGTTGATGTCTAATCAATAATTATATTTTATGACTTCTCCGTAGGATATGAAATGTGTGGGTTTGCAATACTTGGAAGCTATACGGAAGCTCAAGGATTCTGGGTTTGAGCCCACACGTACAATTTACGTGACATTTGTGCCTGATGAAGAAATTGGAGGGCATGATGGGGCTGAAATGTTCGCCCTGTCTGATGCATTTAAAAAAATGAACGTGGCCTTTTTTCTAGACGAGGGACTTCCATCACCAGGAAAGAAGTATCGAGCATTCTATGCAGAGAGATCACCAATGTGGACTGTTATTAAGGCTACTGGGGCCCCTGGACACGGGGCTAAGTTGTATGATAATACAGCAATGGAGAATTTGTTGATGAGTATTGAGAGTATTAGGAGATTTCGAGCTTCACAATTTGATATGGTGAAGGCTGGATTAAAAGCTGAAGGAGAAGTGATTTCAGTAAATATGGTTTATCTAAAAGCTGGCACTCAAACTCCTACTGTAAGTCTATATCCTATATTTCCCTGTGCACTACATACAAAAGCAATTAGCAAGTTAGCATCTACTCATAACTCTGAATCATTGTTACCTTGAATGACATTCGATTTGGAACGAGGAACGTGAACGGAAACAAGAAACGGAACCTAGATTGACTCGGGAACGATTTGTACGCGATACATCATGTCAAAAAAATATATTTGAAAACAAATTTAAATTGAAATGATTTTTTTGCTTTAAGAAATTGTTTTTAAATGGGATTTTTTAGTTTTATAGGTTTCATCTTGTTTTTTCTCCCTTCTTTTTTCTTTAATTTGTAAATGAAGGCCATAACCTTTTTAAAAAGGTCTTCCACACCAAGACATCACCATGAGCGATTTGGGTCGCTTTTCGTGGTGATTGGGGATGGATGTTCCCTACATTCCACGTTCCAAATAACTATGCCCTGAATACTGAATATATTTTCGTAATTCAAGCTGCATGTGATTTGCTCTGTTCTCATCCTTCTATCTTCTCTATTTTGTCATCATCCTAGTGACCATTTAAGCCAATGATGGGGTCTCTTGTCGCTAGAATCGTGCGACAAGGTGATAAAATTTATTTGAATCCATATAGGTAACCTTAACTATTATGCTTAAACAATGCCTGTTGTAAGCTGTAACATAATCAGATATCAGTACCCAAATTACACTGCAAAGTGCCTTTCATCTCGGCGTCAAATTTTCTTGTTGAATATTTGCAATTTTGACACCATCAAGTTCTAACATGGAGTTATCCATTTTGTTCATCAGGGTTTTGTCATGAACTTGCAACCTTCTGAGGCTGAAGCAGGTTTTGATATTCGGGTTCCACCAACTGCTGATCAAGATGCCCTTGAGAAACGTATCGCCGAGGAGTGGGCCCCTACATCACGTAACATGACATTTGAGGTTTGATTTGCATATCTGAAGGACTCTGCTTCTATTTTACTGACAAACTGACGATCAATTGAACATACTGATTCTCTTACCCCAACCTTTGAAATTAATAGTAGTGTTTGGTAGACCCATGACAATTCGTCACATATTCACCCTGTGGGTTCACTCGTGTAGACACACCCACGGGACACCTGCGGGCTCGGGTACACAAACCCATGGGTAATAAGCGTTGACTTGCATTCACACTTCAGGTTTTTTATTCTTTCCCAAAACCATATGACATTATAAGGATTACCCATCAAGCATTATATGCAAGTTCACAACTCACTATTTTAGTGACTTGGGATTTCCCTCACATGTGAAATATTTCCAACAGTATTTAGTGAAAAATTTATCCATTTTTTGTTCTTATAAACAAAAAGGCGGAGCATGCGGCTGATTTGAGGATGATAGCGTGATTGTCATCCTTTTCTGCTCTTGAAAGCACTCTCTCTTCCTTTATTATTTATTTCCACCCTCCATCAATCTCGTCTTGCTTCGGATCTACAACTAATACAATTAACGATGGGCAGTTTAAGCAGAAGAAATCTGTGCTAGACAACTTTGGTAAACCAGCCCTCACTGCTGCTGGCAAATCGAACCCTTGGTGGGTCCTTCTAGAAGAAGCTGTTTACAGTGCTGGTGGAGAACTTGAAAAGCCGGAAATTTTCCCTGCCTCCACAGACGCTCGTTACTTTAGGCAACAAGGCCTGCCTGCTATAGGTTTCTCTCCAATGGTGAATACTCCAGTTCTACTACATGACCACAATGAGGTACAAATTAGTCTTGTCTTCATTTCACTTCCTTTTATAGTTGTATTAGAGCATACCTAATTTACTTCAGTCTACATTTTATCTCTTTGAAAATTGATAAACTTCATGCCTGGACTCGATGTATGACTTTTGAGTGCTATACTAACTTATATCGTCTTTTTTTTAAGCAATTAGATAGCTCGTTTTATGACAAGGTTTTGCTTGTTACAGTTCCTAAACCAAGAAGAGTATCTCAAAGGAATCGACATATATGTGTCTATCATCAAAGCGTATGCATCTTATGCTGAGCATTCCGAAACAAGAGATCCCAGCTCACGCGATGAATTGTAAAAGTGCCATTTGTCGTCCAAAATATCAGATGTGGTATCACAATGCTGTTCGGTTGCACGTTTCCTACGTCAAAGCCTTTCAAATAATGCTTTAGAATTCGTTTGCTGGAGAAACTAACAAAGGGGTTTGTTAGAATTGCTCTTATTTGTTATGCCTTTGTGGTTTGATCTCTATTCATGATATGGTTAAGACTTTGAAACCTCACCTCAATTAGTCACATTTTATTGATCCCCATTGGGTATTGATGATTATTCTCTTGTTTTGTTCAATATTATCATACAAAATTTTGAATAAAGGTACCTTACTATGTTAGAAATTTCTTGCAGGTCCTCTCTTGAGAGACCGTCTATAGTATAGACGTTTCTCAAGAGTCTAGCCCCAAAATTTGAGACGTCTATTGTATAGACGGTCTCAAGTAAGAATTTGTGAATTTCTTGTGTGGTGAACTTGTTAGTGCACACCGATTCATGCTTTCCAAAGAAGCAAAGGAGTAATTGACATGTGATTAATTGGTTAAATTTTTTTAATTACTTTTGCTATTTCGTATTATTTGCTATAAGGATAAAATTTGAACAAATTAAGGGTACAGATAAAACTGAATATGAAAATGTAACACAGGAGAAGTGAAAAAAAAAACATCAATGTGATGAACAGATAATTTAATTATGTGATTAAAAATTAAAAAGAGTATTAATTATGACCAACAATAAAAATATAATTCTGTGATATACGAATACGAACTAAAAAGCAACAAAACTCGCGAAACGTAAGTATTTATGAGATACTCTATTCCACTTAATTTACTACTCAAAACATTTAACAAATTTAAAATAATACAGAGCATTAGATTCAAACACTTGATTTAAGAAATGTTTATTTAAGGGAGATAAGATGTTTTTGATAGATTGAATATTTGATAAAGATTTGGGGTATTTGGCAATTGTTATTGGCGGTTGACTTTTTTAGTTGGCTTGTTTGACCAGTTGAAAATGTTGGCTGTTTTTGTTTAGCTGTTTGTGGAGATGTTTGGTAAATTTTAATATTGGCTATTGGCTGTTTATTAGAGAAAAAGTGGGCCAACAAGCCAAAAGTCAACCCAAAAGGTTAGATGGAGCAGTTTTTTCATTTTGGCGGCTTAAAAGTCAGCTTTTCAGCTGCTTTACAAGCTATTTACCAAACATTATTTTTTGGTTACTTGACCGACCAACAAGCCAAAAGCCAAAAGCCAAAAATCAACCAAAAAGCTAAGTCAAAAGCTAATCGCCAAACACTCCTTGCATTGATTTGCGAATATAATCTACAAATTATTCGACACAAAAAAAATCAGTTATTTTATCAGTTGAAACAAATACTTCTATTCGGATTGCTTTGGTCAAATTCAATCATCTGTAAGCTTTGGTCAAATTCATTTCAATGGAATCACTAAAAACATACACTCTAATCTCCTTCCTTCTCTTTCAACTCCATTTTCTTCCTCTTTTCTTCCAAATAATCACTGCCACTGAAAACCCATCATCAATAATCATCTCTAGATTCCAAGAATACCTTAAAATCAATACAGCGCAACCAAACCCCAACTATAAGGAAGCTGCTGAGTTTATACTTTCTCAAGCTGAATCTTTATCCCTTGAATCACAAACTATTGAATTTGTCAAAGATAAGCCTTTGATTGTTCTCAAATGGCCGGGGAAAAACCCTAAATTGCAGTCAGTTGTTCTTAATTCGCATACTGATGTTGTTCCTGTGGAATCCAGTAAGTGGGTTCATGACCCTTTTGGTGCCCATATTGATTTTCAGGGTAATATCTATGCAAGAGGTTCTCAGGTATGAATTTCAATCAAGTTTGTTGTTTTATTTTATGTTACTCTATTTCTTAATCAATTTGATTATGTGGGTATTTGAATTTTGATGGAAATGAAGGAGTATGGTATTAGGTTTTTCGACGAATATTATAATGCTTTCATTTTAGTTGTTGTTTACTTGTTTATTGGTGTGGATGTGATTGGGTTTTAATCATCATCTTTGTTACCCATGTATCTAATTAATAGAAAGGTCTGGGAGGATTGAAAGACGCTAACCATAAACTTATCAAAAGAGATGAAGAGGACGCGACCAGTTAGGTTTTCGGTTTGAGGAGACAAGGCAAGTAGAGTATTAAGGCTAATAACATACACTAAAGAAATAAATACTAACAATCATAAAGACAGATACAATAAACTAGGCAAAGCTAACTATGGATGATTTAGGACACAATTTGACATCTCCAACTAGGTTTATGTTGGCTTGAAATAGAGGGTTGTGGGGGTATACGTCACACTGGCTTTGGCTTCTCATACCATATCAATAAACCAACTTGATCAAAAGTTAAAACGGATTATTGAAGCCCTTGGATATGTTTGTATCAAAATCATATGGAACCAAATATTGCAAGCCTTAGGATGCTCCTCTACATCCGTTCAAATAAGTTTCGATAAATCAAGATAAATTTTAATATGAAGTACACCAAAGTTGAAGATTACAACTTCAAGAAATTGTGTTTGATTCCTGTAAGTTAAGATAAGTTTCAATAAATTTAAGCTGTTGGTTATATTTTATGACTTCTCCATAGGATATGAAATGTGTAGGTTTGCAATACCTGGAAGCTATACGGAATCTCAAGGATTCTGGGTTTGAGCCCACACGTACAATCTACTTGACATATGTGCCTGATGAAGAGATTGGAGGGCATGACGGGGCTGAAATGTTCGCCCTGTCTGATGCGTTTAAAAAAATGAACGTGGCCTTTGTTCTAGATGAGGGACTTCCATCACCAGGAAAGAAGTATCGAGCATTATACGCAGAGAGATCACCAATGTGGACTGTGATTAAGGCTACTGGGGCCCCTGGACACGGGGCTAAGTTGTATGATAATACAGCAATGGAGAATTTATTGAAGAGTATTGAGAGTATTAGGAGATTTCGAGCTTCACAATTTGATATGGTAAAGGCTGGATTAAAAACTGAAGGAGAAGTGATTTCAGTAAATATGGTTTATCTGAAAGCTGGCACTCAAACTCCTACTGTAAGTTTATATCCTATATTTCCCGATGCACTATATACAAAAGAAATTAGCAAGTTAGCAAATACTCGTAACTCTAAATGCTGAATATTAGTTCTTAAATTATGCTGTAAAGTGCTTTTCTAAGGATCTTTCTTGAGCCAAGGGACTCTTTGATCGCATCTTCCTTTATGGGTATGGGTTGTCGTCTTCCTTCCCTCCTCAAACCCTGGTTATAGTTCCTATGAGCGGGATTCAATACACTGTATATGATGATGATTGTAAAGTGCTTTTTTATCTCGACGTCAAATTTGCAATTTTGACACCTTCACAAAGTATGCTTTCTGGTGAAGGTTAGACATAATGGTGAATTATCATTATAGTACTGCATTGTAGAATGAATGATAGTATTTACTGCTCAAGTTCTAACATGGTGAGATCCATTTTGTTCATCAGGGTTTTGTCATGAACTTGCAACCTTCTGAGGCCGAAGCAGGTTTTGATATTCGGGTTCCACCAACTGCTGATCAAGATGGCCTTGAGAAACGTATCGCTGAGGAGTGGGCCCCTGCTTCACGTAACATGACATTTGAGGTTTGAAATTAATAGTGGTGTTTACCGAAACATTGAAAGCGCTCTCTCTTCCTTTATTATTTATTTCCGCCCTCCCCCGCCTGCACATTTGGTTTTATCAATCTCGTCTTGCTTCTGATCTACGACTAATACAATGAATGCATGATGGGCAGTTTAAACAGAAGAAATCTGTGCTAGACAACTTTGGTAAACCAGCTCTCACCGCTGCTGACAAATCAAACCCTTGGTGGTTCCTTTTAGAAGAAGCTGTTTATAGTGCTGGTGGAGAACTTGAAAAGCCGGAAATTTTCTTTGGCTCCACAGACGCTCGTTACTTTAGGCAACAAGGCCTGCCTGCTATAGGTTTCTCTCCAATAGTGAATACTCCGTTTCTATTACATGACCACAATGAGGTACATATTAGTCTAGTCTTCATTTCACTTTCTTGTGTTGTATTAGAGCATACCCAAGTTACTTTGGTCTATATTTACGTCACTGAAAATTGATAAACTTGATGCCCGGACTCAATGTTCGTGTTCAAAACACCATCTGTTATGGAAATTCACCCTAGGTCTTAGAACCTGAAAGTTTTTTGAGGCAGGGTTGTTATACTAGTTATATAGGATTCACTTTCGCCAATATAAGAGAAATACAAGAGGGACTTTTTTTTTTTTTTTTTGGACGGATAAATACAAGAGGGACTTGATATTCACACTCGAAGTTAAATTCTACGCACACACTGAGACAATACGAGATGTGAATTAATCGAGGGGGTTAGAAAATCATTTTTCACAAGACGAGATTACAAAAGTAACTAGATTTGTTTTGCACCTTCTCATGTTTTTCGGTTAACTAAAGAAAGATAAATCAATTGCACTCTGAATAGATCTTGTACATACTAGAAATTCAAATAAATATCATTGAGGTTTAAGAAGAGGATTCAGGCTCTTTAATCATAAGCATCTATTTATTTTATTTTTTTCAATATGCAAGCTGACGGAGTCAGCCAACTATATTGCCCCTTGGCATAGTTCCTTTTCGATTCCTTGGCTGAGGCAGCCAATTTTGTTTATATGTACTGGTCGACTTGTATGAGATTGTCTCACTATAAGCCGGACCCACATAATTAGCATATATCTCTAATTGATCACTTTATAATTGTAAATGATCACTTTAGCACACTAAATGTATTTGGATCGGCCCAATAGAGATAGTCTCACCATGACCGTCTGATTTAAAAATTTGTGTGATATGTTTGGTTTTTGAGTGCTATACATTAGTTACATTTATATATGAAAAATCGAGGTCTGTTGACATAACAATTAGATAGCTCGTTTTATGACATGTTTTTACTCGTTACAGTTCCTAAACCAAGAAGAGTATCTTAAAGGAATCGACATATATGTGTCTATCATCAAAGCATATGCATCTTATGCTGAGCATGCCGAAACAAGAGATCCCAGCTCACACGATGAATTGTAAAAGTGCCCGAAAATATCAGATCTGGTGTTGCTATGCTGTTCGGTGCACGTTTCCTACGTCAAAGCCTTTCAAATAAACAAAGGTATTTATGTTGTTTGGCGATGATTTCCAATTGATTCTAATACTGCATCCATGTAAATTTCACTAATAGTAGTTACTCCACAAACTTACAATTAACTAATAATAAATGGGTGAGCTTACTGGCTTTGTCTATGTTTTCCTTCCTTCGATGTACAGCTCTCGTGACCGCTCTCATGGTTCGGTCGCCATTGGGCAGTGGCCAGTGAGCTTTGGATCATTTTCCATACGCGTTCTTTTGAGTAATGCTCATTTGCTCATTGTCCAACAAATTTCTACGCGTCTTTTATCTAAAGTCGGGTCAAAGTCGGATTTTGTATCAAGGTCGGTTAAATATTGAACTGTCGGATCTGTTTTGAACATCTTTAGTTATCACTAATGTGGATCCACATTGTTTTTCACATAATCTAAACATTTAGTCGGGCCAAAGTCGGATTTTCACATAATGTTTATCCTCGAATTCGCATTGGTAGGTTATTTCATCAGAACTAAGTAGCTCAAGAGTGAATATTTGACATTCCTTACAATGCGAGGCGTGGTTTTGACTTTTGATGCATGCTTGCAATCCATGCTTATCACTTTTACTCCAACTCTCGCAATAAATCTATCAATATTTTTATTTTAATCAATTTTACCTTTTATAAAAATATTTTATCCAAGTGTCTTTTATTATTTCACTCCTTTTTAATCTTATTCACGCATCTTATTGATTTCTCAATTATGGGGTTGTTTGGTAAATGACTTTTGCATTGACGACTTTTTAGTTGACTTTAACTTGTTGGTTGGTCAAAAAGCTAAAAAAAATATTTGATGAATGGTCAAGTTAAGAGTTGGCTTTTAACTAAGCCATAATGAAAAGACTAGTTTTGTTAGCTTTTTTCAATGATATCTAGCTTATTGGCCTGTTTTTTCTCTAATAAATAGCCAACAACCAGTATCTAATATTAATATGTTATCAATCATGGTAAAAACAAGCCAACTAAAGAATCAACAACCTTTATATAATCTATAAATATGTATTTATTTTAAAAAATACATCTATGTTATGTTTTCGTTGCTGATGATTTGATGCATTATAAGATAATATCTTTTAACTATTACTATTTTCGCATTAGTTTTTTTTTTTTGATGTTTGTCAATGGACATATTCAAAGACTTAAATATGTAATACACATGGTATGTTAACATGTCTCGTGATCAACGCATTCATGACCATGTTTTTATTTTTTTTATCAATTCATGAATTCACCAAATATGATGGACATTCAACCATTAGGTGGCTAAAACTCGAGCTCCCATTGATATATCAATCAGAGTCGGTCCTGATATTTTAGGGGTCCTAGGTCAAATGGAAAAAAAATGGCCCCTTATAAAAGTTCTTAAATGTAAATGAGTTCTATGAGCTTTTCGTGAAGCTAAATCATTTATGATATTATCCGCATTAATGTTCTCTAAAAACTCTTTAATTCATAATATTGCTAGATCATTTAGCGCTTTGTGACATTAATGACCTCAAATAGGCTTTGATCAACTTCAATTTGAAAAAACTTCTTTCCATTGATGCCACAATCATCGGAACATTTAACAATATTCTATAAGTAATTGAAGCATTTGGATAACAATAAGTAGACCCAATAAACTAAAGAATTTCTATGCATGTCATTAGTTTATTTGGCAAAATAGATTTTAAAACTTTCCTTTCAAAGTAAAAATCATTCAAAATAATACTCCCTTCGTCCCACTTATATTGTCCACTTTGTTGTGGGCATGCAAAATAAGGAAGTGGTGGGACCTAACAAAAAGTGGGTATTTAATGTGTTTTAGTGGGTTTGGTTAATGTTTAATGATTCCCTCCTTTTTTGTTAATAAAGTAGGTAGAATTTAAAACTTGGAGGGAATTTTAAATAATGGCTTGTACTTAATTAAAAACAAAAAATTAAATAGCCAAAATATTGCATACAATTAAATTATTCCATAATTTACATTACATAATTATTTTACATAAATAAAAACAGAAAAAATTAAATAAATTCTTCATTTTTTTCTTGATTTCTTCAATGTCTTTTGTACGGCAACCGCTAACGAACAACCTTCTCGCCACATGCGCATGCGGATATTAAATCTCTCATTGACTTCAGATTATAAAATTAAAAAGAATATGCATTTAGTTCTTAAGTTACAAATAGCAGCTACAAAGAACCCAAAGAAGAAAAATTTGCTGAAAAATTTCAGCCAACTGTATTCCCAAAAATCAACTCACAAAATTAAAACAGATACCGGCAGCAAACTCAAAACTCAACTCACAAAATCAAAACAAAATCAAAACAGAAACCAGCAGAGGCGCCAAAACAAGAAACAGAAACAGCCCAAGAAACACAAGACACAACAACAACATTGTAAAAACAAGCAGATACAACATCAACAAATGTGCACTCTACATGAACATATCACAGCTTTTGGAAATTATGTGAATATTAACTTTTGGGAATACTTTTGTTCAACAAAAATGTTTAGAATGTAAACATCAACCATGTATTTTGTTTAAAACTAAACATTTGAATGACAAGCAATTGAACAAGAAAGTTGGCTTCAAAAAAATCATCATTTTTTTTTGGGTTTCTCTCAGTTAAAACGTTTTCTCATCATAGAGAACCCTAGCTCCCTAAAGGCCTCCTAAATCTTGTGAAAGAATAGCCTCCTAAACTAATTTGTTTGGTGGCTTATTCCTTCAAAGATTGATGGCAACTTTTAGGAATTAGGGTTTTTTTTAGTAGCAAACAATAGGAAAAAAAACCCTCAAAATCCAAAGAAAAATCATAGGGTTTAAATCCAGAACGCAGGTCTCAAAAAAATCACAGACCATCAAACATGCATACTCAACAACACAAAAAAACAACTCAAACAAAAACGAAATCATCACAAGTCAGGGAGATTATGAATATCCACATATGAGAGAAGGGACCATGAACATCATCAAAATCAGGCTTCAAATCATCATCATCAAGTGACTCCTCATCTGAAGAGGGAAACAAATTCTCAATAAGTTCATCTTGTAGATCTATTTGCAGATCAAACACAGCATTAATTTCTTCATCTTCAGTATCACATTCTCTTCCCCAATTAGGATCTGTCTCCACTGAAATGGTAGGAGGAGGGACGTACTGGTAGTAGTCAAACCAAGGGTTAGGAGTTCCAACTAAAACGTTCTCATCTGATGAATTTTCCCATGAAAGACAAGATTTTGGAGATCCCATTACAAAAAAACGCAGATCTGTAAGAGTTAGGGTTTTTAGTTCGTAGAGAGAGAAAGGACAGAGATTGAGACAGAGAGAGAGAGAAAGAAAGAATGAAGATGAAGATGAACAGAGAGGTAAGGATGAAGATGAAGACCAGAGATGAAGATGAACAAGGAGGTAAGGATGAAGATGAAGATGAACAGAGATGAAGATGAAGAAGGTTCAAGAACAGTTCGAAGGAATTAGGGTTAGGGTATGAGATGGGAATTGGTTGGGGTTTTCTTGGGAAAATGGAGGGAAGGATTAAGAGTGGGGTAGATTAAGGGTTTTAATTAAGGATGATAATGGGTTTAAGTAGGGGTATATATGTAATTTACCATAGGGAGATAAGTAGATTAAGAAATTAATTTTTTGCCAAAAAAAGAAAGTGGACAATTAAAGTGGGATGACCCAAAATGAAAATGTGGACAATTAAAATGGGACGGAGGGAGTATCAAATAATCTGTGAGAAAAATTAGAGTGAAAAGTGACACAACATTCTCTTAATTCCTTTTCATATGAAGTATCTTTAACTTATTTGAATCAAAAAAAATCCAAAAATATTTTCAAAAGCTTCTCATCTTGTAAAAGACAATTATTCTCTTTATTCTGAATAATTTGCATCAAAGAGAAAAAAATTATTTTTTAAGAAAAAAGTGAATAATCATAATAAATGAAGAGAATATAAAGTGTGTGGATGAAATTAAAAAATAGTTGAAATGTATCAATAAAATTGAAAAAAGTGATAGGTTATAATCTAAAAATAAAAATGATGCAAATTAAGTTCAACGGATAAAAATGAAAAATGCATAGGACAAAGTGCGTATATGATTTTGATGAAATTGGTGCAATCAGAATTTACTTTTTTTTTTTTACTGATTTGTAGGGCCACAATATTGACCACTGATGTCGGTTCCAATTAATTTGTGAAAAAATCCTGGATTGGGCTTTTGTGCTTTCTTTACAATCTCTTGACTAGTCTATACTCTAATTGACTATAATGGCCTACTACAAGTCTAGAACTTAAAACACCCTAGGTTTCACGGAGGATTTAAAAAAGTGAATTATTTTTAGTCGGATTAATTTCAGATTGGGTTAATTTTAACTCGAATTATATTGATTTTGTTTTGATCGAGTTGAATATCGAGTCACAAATTTTCAATTTAAAATATTTTATCATTGATGTTTTCCTAGAAAATATAAAACCAATAACAAAGAAAAGTTCACTCAAAATATAAAAATAACTAAAAATATAGTGAATTTTCGACTAAAAATAATAATGTGCAATTTGAAAAAGTTAATAAAACTAAAATAATGGTTTTTTTAGATCATATTATTTTACACTATTTATGATACACTAATTTTCAATTGGATTTTTTGTTAATTTTGGATGGGAATAAATTTCTACATGTATATAGCCTACTCACTACAATAAATTTAGTTTTTTGCGATATTGAATTTAGTGACATTAAAAAATGCCACCAATTCATATTTTTAGTGTAATAAATTGATTTTTATTTTAAGTTCTTCCATAAGGTGATTTGATTTGGCGACACTTAATTTGGTCTTTTGTGGCATATGTAATTGTCACTATAGTCTATAGTGGTATTTGTGAGAAATGTCATTAGATCTTATGTCGCTAAAAGCTGTAGTGTGACTTTTTAATATGCTGCTAAAGGGTCTAATAAATATCACTAAATTCTAATGTACACTATAAGAAATTTAAAATAGCGACATTTAAATTAAATATTGCTAAATATATTCACTAAACGAAAATTATGTTGTAGTGACTCTAGTCACTTGATTGGTTGCTTTAAATTTGGTGCCATTCATCATTAATGTTTTTGTATGGCAAGATGTCTAATCTTACTTCAATGTCCTAATCATGTAAAGGATGGGTCGATTGATCGATATGTTTACAGGGAAATAATTGTTTTAAAGGTTGGAGTTAGTGAGCTAAAAAATTATTAGGTTGTTTATACAGTCGCACAGATGTGACGACCGCATATATGATTTTGTGATGTTAAGTGAGTTAAATGTATATCTTAAGTCCTATATCGAAAAAAAAGAAAGAAAAATTTACCAGCATATAAATGATCTAACTTCAAAGTAGCACGAGGTCGTTTAAGAAAATGCCCATAAACAATTATGTGCAGGCTCAATTCAAAGCGAACAATATCATATCGAATGTCGATCATGTACAACCGGTGGGTCCAACCGTCCAAATGCATAAGATAAGAATAAAGAATTACAAGATGGGGGGCACTTAACATCCAACATCTAGAAATGGGGTGTGATTTTGTTATTGCCTTATTGGTGTTACAATAAGATAGGGGAAGTCTAAAACTACTATATGCATGTGGCATTGTGAATTGTGATATGGTAGTAGATCACTTGTTGTATGTTAGTTTAAAAATAATTTAATAAAAAAATCATCACTAAGAAAAAATTTATGTAACATTTAATAACAACCATATACAATTATCGTAGTTATAACATTGATTTTGTTATTTTTTTTATTTATGTATTCATCATTATTTACTTTTATCTTAAATTCAATCTGGATATAATATATGTTTTCATAGTTGCATAGTACCAATTGGGGGACAACTTAGAGTTAAAATAATTTGCTTTGGGATTAAATGACTATTTCTATGATATACTTCAACATACATGATACTTTTCTCTGTCTCACGGTTTTTGCCATATTTTTTGTTCGTTCGTTCTATTAATTTGCTATATTTCTAATTTTGGCTATAATCGACACTTTTTTTCTTAATTTCCATTAACGCACATTTTGTTATATCTCAATCTCAAATTATATTACTTTTATTTTTTTGTAAAAAAAATACTCTAATTTTATATTGTAGCTTATAAATTAGCTAATCTCCTGAGAGACCGTCTTTCTGAAAGACGTCTTTCAGGCCCAGTCCATTAAAGCTTAATATCTATTTTTACTCTACATTTTTTTTATGGGCTAGTTCGATTAGAGATGATATTTCAAAAAGACCGTCTCTCACAAGAATTTGTGCTTATAAAAAAGGAAACTCCCATTTGCATGTCACTTAATGGAGCCACTTAGTTATTAAGTGTAGAGTTTGGAACAATCAAGTACAAAGAAAATGAAATGATAAAAAGGAAACTACCATTTGCATGTGAAGGTGGGCCAAGTTCATTGAAATTTATCCACAAATAGCTGTTCACAATTAGACATTAGAGATTTACTTTACTAAAATCAAGTTCTTACCTTACTAGATTAGAAATCCACTTATATGTAAGTATATAAAACAAAAAAATACAAACTCTTATCCAACTTAAGTGTCAGATTTATTCATCTCACCCTTCAACTTATTGAGAATATTCTTGTAAATACTTTTTTCATTTTGAATAAGGTAAAGGAACCATTTCAACAAAAAGTTTAAGCTAATTATTAGAATCTCAGAATATGTTACATATTCTAACACGCCCCCTCACACAAAAGCTCATTGGGCTAGAAGTGTGGATGATATTTATTCTAACTTTAGTTTTATCATAATTTATACTTTTTCTTTAATATTTTTACTTATATTATCCACACATTTATTTCACTTCTTTCTTATTATTTTTACCTTATTTCATTATTTTTTAAATTTCATAAGAATTGTACTTGAGAAACCCCATAAAACAGAGATAGTAATTTTATAGCAAATGAAACCCTCCAAATATGTAAAATAAAATGTGTATTACTATTCGTTACTTATCGACCTAAATGAATCGGCCATATAGTGGTTTTTATTTTTTGAATTTTTGTTGATTGATAAATACTTAAATAGTGAAGAGTTGAGACAAATAAACATATTGACAATGATATATGCATGGATAAAAAAAGATTGAGTTTGAGAACAAAATTAAATGTAATATGAAAATTGAAATAAAAATGTTAATATATTATTAAATTGTGTTAAAAGTATAAATATTTGCAGTCTCACCTTATTTTTTAGACTGTACAACATTACATTTTCAGGAATTCTAAGATATTCAAATTTACACATGGACTTTGTCTAAATATAATTGTGTTAAAGTATAAGTATATTTGAATATGAGTTGACATATTTTTATTAGTTCAATAGGAAAAAAATCGTAATACTATATACTAGAGATATTCACACCCTTATGGTAGGCCTTAGCTTGTGGCATTAGCTAAAGACTACTTAAACATAAAAACAAGCTAGCTGGAAATCTGGAATACATCATGAGAAAGTCTAGTATGAATTTTGTTCACACTATTTTAGCATGCGTCAACCTTAAAATAGTAAGTATTTTTCTTACAAATACAATCATTAGAAAACATTTGTTACTATTAAGTTAGTACACGCTAAAATAGTATAGACCAAATTCATACAAGACTTTTACCTACTGACTATGCATTTATATCTAAACAAACTTCAGTGCAATATTCTTTTACTTAGAATCATATGCAACAATGCGACCTAGGGCTAGTCACTATATATGAAGTATATGAACGTACAATAGCAAATTCATGTGTGTTAATGTTCATGGCATTTATTATGAATAGGACATACTTCTTGCCTTCTTGGCAGTTGGCCCTTGGGTTGTTGTTTATTTATAGCACTACGGACGTTATGACTTTTCATCTAAAGCACTCTCAATGTCAGTTTTTCTAACAAAATTTAGTAAAAAGACCTACATTTGCTTCCTTTATTTTGGCATGGACTTAATTCAATTTTCATGTTAAGTTATCTAAAATATTTTGCATTTCAATGTCCAACGAATACTTATGGAAATTTGGTGAACTTTATCTTTATTAGTTTTCTATTAACATGAGTATATATGACTACCTATATTGAAAACTGACATACAAAAAAATTCTAGAAACAGATTTAGATGACAGATGTATACAGATTGGTAAGAGTAGGGACTAGGGCCAAGTTTTTTATTCACTGTAAAATGAAGTAAATAAAAGTAGATATAATAATTAACTAAATGAATAACAACAACAATTCTTTGTGCACCTCCATTCCATGGAGAATGGGAAAAAGGACTAAAATTCTACCTAAATCACACACCATATAATGATACAAACAAGAATTCATCCCTCACACACAAAAATATAAAATCAATTCCCTAATTTCGTTTCAATCATACCCGCAGCTGTTGTACTTGCAGGAGTAGCAGTAGCAGAAACAGAGTAATTGCTATTATTATTGGCAGTAACAGTCGTCTGCTCCGATCTTCGCCGATAAAAATGAACAGCAAACAAAAACGCAGCAGCTAACAATAACACCACTCCCGTACCACCGCAAACAACCGTCGCAATCAACAATCCTTGTCTCAATCGATTATCCTCTTTTCTCTTCGGACCTCCACGCCACCACGAATCCGACGTCGTCGTTTCATTCAAAACCTCCGCCGACGGAGACTTTTTCGTCGGAGGTGAAAACTCTTCTCCGAAGAACATCATCATTTCTGGCGACCTGGCTTGGAATTCCTGATATGGTAATCCGTGTACTGATGGACGAAGCTCCCTTGATTCTGCACCGATGATGATAATAATCAATGAAATTACGAATGACAAAATTGTTGTGTAAGAGATTGATTGTTGAGTTATTGTAGCCATTGTTATTGTTGGTGTGAGGGAAGAAGGGTGGAGAAGAGTGAGCGAAGAAATGGAAGATGAGAAAGACAAACTGTGAATTGGAAGATTTTTATTTGATGTTTGATTTCTATTTTTCAGTAATTTTTTTGAGAGATGGTTGGTATCGCGTGATTTTTTGTCAGGTAAAAAAAATTAAAATGTGGGGCCCGTAATAGTTAGTTAAAGGAAGACTGGACTCTGGAGTGAAAAGGAAGAAAAAGACAAAAGCTTGCCGCTAGGGGTTTTTTGTCATTTTGTTTGAAAGGCCATATAATACCTTTTTTTTTTTGAATTGGCGGTAATTTAAGTCTTAATTTCTTTCATCTTCAAAAAAAAAAAAAACTTAATTTCTTTCTTTTTGTTTTTTCTTTTGTTACTTTGTATACTTCCTCTATTCCGAAATACCTGCTACATTTTTTAGGCACTATTTATCGTTTAAGTTTATTTTATATATTACGGCTAATATGTAAGTAATAATATAATCAAGTAGTTTTGAATCGTCTAATCGCATTCTTTCATAATATAAAATTTTTATAATTTTTAAATGTATATAATTCGATATATAAATGAATAAAATAGTACATTGAATTGTGTAAAAAAATTAAATGTAGTAAGTATTATGGAATGGAGGAAGTACTATAATTGCAGGTGAAAATGAGATCTAAAAACAATGAGTATGTCTTGTATTCTCTATCTATGTCAACTTAGTTTCAACATTCTCATTATTTTTATTTTGTAATTAATTTTTAATATATAAGTTAAAACATAGTCAAGTGAGATCTTGTTTGATATGTCTCAAAACAAAGAATATTAATATCAAAACTTTATAGTTTTTTATTATATATAATTAGAGAATCTAAGGATTGAATTAGTGCATTGGACTACGTGAAAAAGCAGATATTGCAAGTAATTTGAAACGGAGAAAATATGAAATATTAAAGGTGGGTTCCATTTTCATACTGATGCAATTTGTAAAAAAGAGTTGATTACCCTGAGTTTTGTGTTTGTATATGTCTGAGTTTTGATCAATAAAATCTATCAAACTTACAATAGATAACAAAGACTGCTTTGGTTTTTGCTGATATGACTGATGCACGAAATTGGTTTCTAATACATTGTAATTTTTATAGTATGATTGAGCTTAAATTTTTTTGTAATGATACATGTTTATAAATTTGTACATGTAGACCGTTATGATCCCTAGAGATATGTATTATGTTTTCTCCTAACTATTCCATTATTATCAAAAAGATTTAAAGAGAGAAAATTAAATTCTAAAAAGACATACTAATTTGAAAGATCTAACAATCATTTTTTTTTTAATTTTAAAAATAACATAATATATTCTGATATTAATATTATTTTTTAGAGACCTATAACTCATCTAAACGTATAGCCAATAGTTATTTTAAAATTTCAAATGCATTAGACTGAACGCACATATTTATACTCTCTCCAATTCACAAGTTCACAACTATTGTTTCATTTCCTTATTATTGGGTAAGTTCACCCCAAATGTCTCGTTTTAATTTAATCAATTAAAATATTCCAGCTATCACATTTTTAGAGGAGCTCTTCCCACTCTTAATATTCGTGCCCAACCAACTGGGACAATAAATGTAAATTGGAGATTTGGAGGGAGTATTAAGTTACTCTCCATATCCTATTGAGAATACTATAATTAACACAAAAACTCTCACATTTAAATGCTAATTACAACAATCTCAATGAGAGTACACACTAACAAGTAACAATCAAAATCAATCAAATTTCAATTTGACATTTTATTACGTAAAGAATAAAATTCTCAAACATAAAAAATTATTCATGATTTAATAGTTGTCTATTCTATTCTTTAAAAAAGTATAATTCTCTTCTAAAAATATTAGATTAGTCAAAAGTCACTATTAATAATTTGATAGTACCATACTCAATTGTATTTCAAAATTTCACGCTAATGGCAAGATTCCTCTCCTCATCGTTTAAGGGAATGCACAAAAAATGGCCAAAAGAATAGAACAATTGAAAAATATGAATTTATTTTAAAAAAATTCTTAAAACAAATTTTAATTTCCAAAATAAAGTATTTATGTTTCCGAGTATAAGGTCAATGTTTATTCGTTGTTACTACCAACAAAACGTTGAACTAACAACAAACAAAGTTGTGACTCGTGGTAAGTTCTTTTTTTCTCTTGTTCCCTATTAGTAATGACGAACAAACCCTCATTTTAAGTTCAAACACTAATATATTTCTTTTGAATTCAAATTTAGTTTGGTAAATTCTTTTAAAATAAAATTATTTTTTCAATTTGTCCAAAGGAATATCCCTCCACACATAACACAACACAAGTACACAACCTTACAAGTTAATAATATTCATTTCTTCCATCTTTCTCTAAAGGAAACCTAGACCACAATCCATTCTCCAAATTAACAATTACACTTCAAAAACAGTAAAACCCACCATTTTCTAGAATCAAAATTCTCTTTATTGCCATCTTCGAACAATTATCTCGTCGATTCATCCATGGAACTCAATAAAACTGACACAAATTCCTGATTTCAGAAAGAAAACCCTCCAATTTCTGGGTATAATTGAATTTGAATGTGAATTTTGAATTTTTAGAATGTCGTTGAGGATTAAAACCGTGGTGGATAAGTTTGTGCAAGAGTTAAAGGAAGCTTTAGAAGCTGATATACAAGATCGAATTATGAAGGAGAGGGAAATGAAGAGTTATATTGAAGAACGTGAACGTGAAGTTGCTGAACGTGAAGCTGCTTGGAAAGCTGAACTTTCTCGTCGTGAGGTATCGTCAATTCTTATTTTTCTCCTTTTATGAGATTTTTGTTGAAAACGACTTAGTTCAAAGGACGTGTTTAAAACTTTAATATCACCAAGATCGAGTGTATCAGTATGAAGTTTTGTTATGAACAAATTAAGCTTTCAATAAAAATGATGTTTATAAGAGAAAATAATGCAATAAAAATGACATAAAAGATTTAACAAGGTTCAACCAATTAAGATTATGTCCTCAGGCGTATCTCACTTATATTATTATCACAAAGATATTATTATCACAAAGGAGTTCAAAAGAACTCTCAAATGGAGAATTACTATAGAGAAGATATTAGGCTTGTGTTTTAGACTTAGTGATTTATGGAGAATTACTATAGAGAAGATATTAGGTTTGTGTTTAGGCTTAGTGATTTTTGAGAATTACTATAGAGAAGATATTAGGTTTGTGTTTAGGCTTAGGGATTTTTGTGAATGTGTTACAATGGCATATGAGACCGATTTGCACATTAATGAGTATTACATAATTAAGGCTAAGGATTAATGTACGATAAACAACTCACCCTTTAGTCTTCTCATCAAATATCATTCATCATGCCATAATTCATCTTCATTACATCCATGTTTAAGTCACTTGTTATACATTCAACACCCACTTAAACTCCACCTTCAACGCACATTAACACACACATAATTGCCCATAAGATTCCACTTCTATGCCACCACGCTAATGCAAAGAGTTTATGTGGTGCACTCAAGTCACCAATTACTCCAACATTTGTTAATTGGTATTTGTTAATATTGGGAATTTTATAGGCTTTTGGGTTTAGTTTGATGTCATAGTGTACAAATACGGTGATGTAACGGACTAACGGTAGTCGGTAGTGATGTTGTGATTGTAACATTTAAATATCATGGAAATCATAGATATAGATTTCCCTTAATACAACTTATTGCAATTTTTAACAGTTTTACAATGTGGCCGATGCAATGCGATGTATCCTTGTTTTACATTTGTTTTTACATTACGATGTCCCCCAAAAGTTCAAGCTAAGCTTGTAGCTGTATAATGTGTATATACTCTACAGGGCTATCTCATTTCTGTTTGTACCCTACTGTAAAAGATAAAATATCATTCCCCTATTGTTATACATTGTTGATATACTAAATATTTTATAAAAAAGTCCTAATACTCGTATGCTATTTGTGTTGTGGGCATTTGTCCCATTCCCAATCATGGGGTTATTGATCCTTAGTATATATGAGGACATTACACATAAACCTATGTTGATTCTAACCCTAAACACTGTAGCCTACCATTTCCATGCTCTTCTAGTTAATACTCCATTGTAAGAGTTCTTGAAGAACACCATTGTTTTCTCTACTCATAATCGAAGCTAGCTACACTAACGTAGATATTGTGTCTTGTTTATTTTGCACTCATTTCCTATTGCATTTCATTTCTAGTTCATTGATTGAAGTTGTTTTAGAACAAGAGTCTTCATACCTCAAATCTTGAGTGTCTTAGGGATAAAGTTTGAATCTTTAGGCCCTAATCCTTCATTCATTTCACATCACAAGATTAATTCTACATGAAAGGAGGGGTGAGGGCTGATGCCATGTACAAATCAACTCAACCAAAAGTTTCTGTAGTTAAGCTGATGGTTGTATTTCCGTAATGCTATACGCTTTCATTTGAATCTTTGTTGCTGAAAATGGGAAATTTGTGTGATGAAGTTTTTGCCTGCTTGATTGTGTTTAATGTTATGTTATGTAAATTGGGAAGTTCTGGGTTGAATTTGAATTATGGGGTTATTTTCTTCATTGCTTTTGGAAAAGAGTGACCTTATGTTGATATATTGCTTTTACTGCAAATTGTGGCTTATGGCTGTTTATGGATTGTACTTTGATGGAAGGATGTGAGTAATTAGCTGAAAAAATCGGTGACTTGTGACATTTTAAAAGAGATTAGCATAACTGCATAAGTGAGTCGGTAATGGAGTAGTATTGATGACAAGTTTAGTTTTTGTTATGTGGGATGGTTTGGTTTCTATTGAAAATCCAGGATGTGGTCTAGATGCCGTACATTGTTGTGTTATGGTCCATAGCAAAGTACGGGACTTGTCTCACATCGGTTGTGTATGCAATTGGTGTGGGGTTTATATGCTAATGGACTCTCTCACTTAGTAGGCTAGTCTTTTGGTGAACTCTCATATTTGTCTTATAACTTGTTGTGAGGCACCCATATTTGGATTTCTTTGATCATGTGATCATTGGAAATGAAGAAGTCTTTTAGCTTTGTGCCGAGAATGTGATTCAAAAACGAATCCATGGTTAACCCTTGGCAGTCGATGGCCTAATCTCTCCAGTTTAATGAGTATTAATCTCATTAGATGAAACATCTTCCTTCAAATGTTGGGTTTTGGGATAGTTCGGAAATACATAGCAAGAAAACTCGAATTTAATAGCATGTTGCTTTTTCCAATGCCCATTTGTAGGCTTTAGCTAAGTTTGCTTCTACTGGTTATTCTTTAGTTCTTTTGAAAACTTGTGCATAAGGGAGTGACATTCTGTATGTTGTTCATGATACTATTGGATAGTGATAAACTTGAGCTTGTGCACAAGACCTGTACAATCAGTGAGTTGGCTGTTCATAAACCCGATGAGGTTTCATCCTAAAATCAATTGGTATTAGGAGGAGTAACCCATCAAATATATATGTTAGTCTCTAATTCTTCGATGTGGGATACATAATAGGTTATTTTCGAACAATCAGCTCTTACTAGCAACTTAGCTAGTAAATACGCTACGATTAATTGGTTTTCTTTTTCAATGAAAGCTTTATACACGAGGAAGCCTGGGAATGTGATCATATTCTTGTATTGCAGGCTGAGATTGCTCGTCAAGAGGCAAGACTAAAGATGGAGAGGGAAAATCTGGAGAAGGAAAAAAGTGTTCTGATGGGAACTGCTTCAAATCAAGATAATCAGGACGGAGCACTGGAAATCACAGTCAGTGGAGAAAAGTATCGATGCCTGAGATTCTCAAAGGCTAAGAAATGACTACCTAGTTGAAATGAAAGTTCCACAAGTTTCGGCTCTAATCATGCATTTATGCTATCTGAGCAGAGGTGGTTCTGAGCATATACTTTCCACAGATGCCCCTTAATTTAGGAGTCTTAAATATTAGTTGTTATTAGTTTACATTGCTTTGCTTTAATTTATTTATTATTAGGCCTCAAAATTTAAAAAAATGTAAAATAAACAGCGCCTTAAAATTTATGGTGTATTGTTCTGCCCATGTGATAACCTGCTCATGTAGCTTTTGGTAGAGTAAGTTTCTATTGACGTTAGATAAGTTGTGCCATTAAGATTAAAATGAACAAATGGCTTGTAGTTTGTGAAATTAATAGCTATGAAGTTTTGTTCTTAGAGTCTCTCGGCTAATTTATCATTTCTTGGCCATCAGCAATTCAGCATTACTAGTATCTTATTTTGTTTTCTCCTACTTTTTCAACTCTTCACATATTTAACTTATATTTTCATCTCATTCATGTATTTCTTTCACTTTTACATAAACTACCATTTTATCGGCTTTTCTTAATTTTTTTCACCAATTGTTATTGGGTTTTTGCAAATATTAAAAAATTACATAAAGGCCTATTCATTAAAAATCTACTGTTAGCACACGCTATTGGCAATTATTGTTTGGTTTTAACCAATTGAAATATTAGCTAATATGCCACTATGATAGCTAGATGTTTAAGCCAACTTACCTATTATGAAGTGTTCTATTCAAAAAAAAAACCTATTATGAAGTGTTTAGCAAAATTAAAGAGTAATTGTTGATTGTCGGCTTAAAGCTATTTTTCAAATATATTGTTAATTTTAGCTGCTTAATCACCTGAAAACACAAATTAAAAAAAAGCCAAGCAAAAAAGCATTTGCTAACACCCTTACTATAACAAACTACTCTACCTTGACTAAAAACCTAAAGGATTAGGAATTCATCATCCCCATTATTTCCCAAGACCCAAGTCCAAAAATAAATTAACAGGTTGCATATCTACATTATTATGCAGAAGAACTTCCCTGTCCTATTATTCACCCATTTGTCCTTTTAATATGCTATGTTTTCATTTTATAGTTGTTCGGAAGCTTATCAACGAGTACCTTCGGGTGTATGCGGTGGTCAAACGGAGCTTGATCGGAAAATCAATGAGTACCTGAGAATAAACACCAACAACCCCGGGGCGGTGCCTCCGACGCCCAAGTTAATACTCATGTATAAACTATTTCATATAGAGTAATATTTTAGCGAGATAAAGTGTTCTAGAAAGATTAATGAAAAAATCCCCCTCTCACTTACCTCCTAAGAAATATATATAAAGGCTCTAATGGGCTTATTTTAGTAGTGGGTTTGGCCCATAACAATGTGGGCTTATATTTTATTCACCAACAATAGTTATCTTACCTATTTAGTTACTCCCTTCTATTTACCAAAAATGTCCAATCGACTTTTCACTATTTTTAGCTATGGAACCACATGTGAAAGAGAAAGAGGGTAGTATTTTTAGATTTTAATTTGATAGACGTAAACTGGAATTAGTAAGTGTAAATGTGTGAAAAAGTGAAGTTAAATAATGGTAAATTAGTGAAACTAACATTTAACATAAAAATGAGACATTTTCGATGATTTGATTCAATAAGTAATTTCCGTTTGTTTAATCATGTGCAACCCAAGTTGTTTTTTTCAACCCACCAAATTTCTTAAAGTTTGAAGGTTTTCAACCCACGAAACTTCTTCAAGCTACTACAATAAGGTAATTTCTCATTTTTAATTTCTTCATTTTTCTCAAACGTCATTGTTGGTATTTTAGGGCTAGTTATTTATTAGGTTGGGTACTAACTTTGTTTTTGTTTTTCTAGTATTTTGTTAAAAAATGTTTTTTTTGTGTAAATATCTTTTGTTATTATATACATAATTTGACTAATTTAAAAAATATGAAGGTTAATTAGGGTTTAAAAAAATGTTGTATAATTATTATTACTTAGTTGGTTAATTAGGGTTAATTATATATTTTTGTTTATGTGAACTAATATAGTTCTTAACTAATCTCACTTAGGATGATAAAAAATATCGTTTTAAAATATATGGTAGTATTGAATTGCCAAAATTTGTTAATGGGATATTAGAATTTTGTATTATTGTCGCAGAACATCAAGTTAGGAAATCAACTACTAAAATCGACATATTACCAAAAAGCTTATGAGTCTTTCCCCTTCCTACCACAACACCTCCACTGGACCACTGCACATAGTACCACCACTATATTGAAACCCTAAACTCTTAAACTACCAACCATAACCACCACCACCTCCAAAACAACCACCATGCCTGCCCCTTCTCCTTCGGACGCCACCACCACAAACCATAAGACCTAAAGCTGCCCCACCACAACCAGCACATTTGTTGCTCATCATTGCCTATTATTATGCCCATCTTGCTACCACTGTGAACCCATATTGTAGGTGAATTTTGTGTTGTTCTAGAAAATTAAGGTGCGAGCTTTGTTGTTGTTGCTGGTGCATGGGAGTTGTGGCTCAAATGAATGGAGGGTAGTCGTTTTGCTTGATCTAGGTGTAACAGACTCAAAATTCTAAATCTAAATCTTCCGATTAATTATTTCGAATTTCTAATCCGAATCCTTAATCCTTTGGTTATCTGATTCAAATCACCTATAATTCCTAAACCTTTTTCCGATTTTTTTATATTACGAAGTAAAATTTTAATATTATATTTACGGTTTTGTTAAAAAATTACGTTTTAATTTTTAATTATTAAATTCAAATAATTTATCATATTTTACACTATGTATGGTTTTAACCAAAACTTTCTAAGTAAACTATCATATTTCATAATCAAACTTTTATAATCTACTCTACAAATTCACTTACACACTCTAAATCTCTTACACAACCAAAAATTATTTCTATAAAACCCATGATTTTCATCACTTACACAAGCTATCACCATTTTTTTACATAAGTTAACTTTCTCCTACACTCTAACTCTTACAAATTCACTTACACACTCTAAATCTCTTACACAAGTTAGTCTTCTTCCATACTTATAACACTCTTTTTCATACAATCTAAGAACTACAAAGTTGTCCACACCCATTATAAATACCCCCCCTTATCCATGAGATCACTTGCACCCCTTCATCAAATCTTTCTACCATTCTTTCTTATATCTTCACTTCATTAACATCTTACTAACTTTATACCCTTTTTATTAGTTGAAGAATCAAATGAAGATGGAGCTTGATCTTATCACTTCTTAATCCAATAGTCATCAACTTTTGAAAAGTCAAGTTAGTACCACCTTTGGAGGAAAATGGTACACATTTTCTTAACCCTCTCGTTATGTGATATTTATTTATGTTTACTTGATGATATGAAAAGCATGATTAACCTGATTTTTTTTAATTAGGTATTTAAGCTTTACATGGTTATGTTAAAGTCATATAAGGTTTAGTAACATTTTTTTTAAAACACTATAACACTTTTAAGTCACTCTAGAAAAGTTATAAATATGGAAAATTTTGTTAATATGATAATAGATGCATATGAGTTTATCATGTGAAATATTATTTTAAGTTTCATGTATGTTTTATGAACTTTTGCATTGAGAAAATGTTTAAAAATGATGTTTAGTGATGTTTTTTATGATGAAATCTTAGTAGATAAAATTGATAACTTAAGAACTTTAATTAAAAAGAATATTTTATAAGTACTTTATAGTGGCTAAAAGTTAGGATATGATTTTAGATATGTTCCTTGAATTTTTTTTACTTCATTAAAATAACGTTAATTGAAATTTTGGTAAGAAAAATATATATTTTTTTTATAGGAAGAGGTGTTAAATACTGTCTTAATTAAAAAATAGCTAAGAATATAAATTATTTAAGTTTGAAATAAGTCAAAAGTTTATTAATAATTTTGTAAATAAAATTTAAAAAGAAAATAAATATTAGATGAATTCTTCTTGACTTGTAAGTTTTTGGGACACTCTATAACAATCACATAATGACCCTTAGTTAAATAATCATGGACCTTATGGACTTTAATTATTTTTTTTATATCGATTTATGGCTAAAATTATCGTATTATTTATTTAAAATAATAATCAAGGATTTTATTGGTTAAATAAACTTATCTCTTTAAAATGATTTTCATCATCTGAGTATTTTGATAAAATTTTTATTTTAAACTTAAGTAAATATAAGGAATTATTAATCGATTTATCGATTAAACAGTCAAATTAATTTGTTAAAATATTTAACATTGTTTTTCTTGAACTCTTTTTAGTCAAAGACTCATTTCATTTATATTTTGGACCCTTAATAACTATTCAGATTATTTTTTTATTTTACTTGGTTATTTGATAAAATATCTTATCAAGTTTTTAGAAATATTATCCTTAACTTTTATGATTATTTATGACATAATAATGACTTAGCTTAGCCTCTAGAATCTTAGTATAGTTATGGAAATTTATTAATTAATTAATATTAATTTACTAGGTAACTAGTATTTTATCCAAAGAGTAAGATTGTCTAAATTTTGACAGACTTATAAGAATGTAAACTATTTCGGTTTAGAGTCTTGTTTGATATTGTTTGATATTGATTGTATGACTCTGATAGTAAGGTAACGTCGAACCATGGACCGACATGTAAAATCCCGGCGTCCGTGTTAGCCGGCACGTAAAATGCGGTGTCAGACAGGGGGTCCGAGAAAAACCCATCCTGTGAAGTCTCGAGCATAACAGTATTGAGAGGAGTGACGACTCCCACCACAGTTAGGGTTTAGGACTACGGTTCTTACCTAACCAGACCCTTACATATATCAGTAGTCATTATTGTTGTGATCTTGTGATGTGCTATGACGGTAAAGTTATGAGGCTTAATCAAACTTGATTGAATAAGCATTAAGGTTACCAAGTATTTAGTAGCAGTGACCTTCTGCAAGTATTGAGAATGTAACTTAATGGCTTAATAATGGTCAATAAAGAGTAATAAACTTTTAGATTGTGCTTGATGATTATTTTGTAAGCATGATTTAACTATCGCATCATAAGCTTGTTGAGGAAATTGTACTCGGCTTTATCGCTAACCAATTGAATCGGCTGTCATCCGTATCATGGATGACAGTATTTTGCAGGAAAGTTTAGCTCAGGTTTCGATCCAGGCCGCAACTTTAATTTATTTTCTATCGGGGACTTAGCTGCATTGATTTTACTTGATGACTTTGATGACTATCTTGTACTTATGTTCTTTTATCGTATTTAAGCAAACTTTATGTTATATTTTCTCAGTTGTAATATTTCTTTTAACTTATGTTTTAAACGGTTTTAGTTTTAAAGGTTTTTAGCAGTTCGGTATTTTACACTTCTGTATTATTTATCTTAAATATAATTATTAATGTTCATTATGTATCGAGAGTGCCGACCCTGCTACACTAGGGGTGGGGCTAGGTTGTCGAAGAGAAGGGGCGTGGGGGGTTTGAGAGAAGGGGGATAGTGGCCTAAGGGAAGGCGAGGGATTTTGATTTTTAATTTTTTTCAATTTACATTTGTTAAAGTCAAATTACCTACGATTGTAGATTACCAACAACTTAAATGATGCCAAAGAAAAATACTTTATAGGGGTCGCTTGGATTGAGAGTAAATATTTAAGGTAGTAAAAAAAGTCAAACTAATGTAATAAAGGTAATTAGATATGCAAATGAAGTTATTGAAATAATTGTGATAGAGGTAGAATAGGAGTAGATTAAAAATGATGAATAGAAAAAGACTTTGATTTCACTCATTTGGAGGTAAAGAATTCCTCCACCTCCCCCTAGGGTAAAATTATACCCCAAAATAAGGGAACTTATTACTATTTTCTCTATTTTTTCATTACCTTCTAATTCATTTTTCCACCTCTCAAACTATCAAATTCATTAAATCATTTACCTAACTAACCTTAAATTCCTACTTTGACTTTTATTACCCCTTAAATATTTACTCTCAATCTAAGCGACCCCTATAATGATTGTATTATTCATAATTTATTAAAAATTAATATTTATTATAGGTAAAAACTAAAAAGTTCAAATATTATACTCCCTTTGTTCCTTAAAGAACTTCCCATTTGCCATGTTGAGTTTCATTTGTTGTTTTCATAAAGAATTTATTCATTTATGTCACAACTTTTGGACAAAAATAACCTTATTCATACTCACTTCAATATTTTTATAATGCTTATCTACCCCACATATCCTCCGCTAACTTCTTTTTTACATTTTAATATTCCTTATGATCCCTACATGTTTCCCACCAATTTTATAAAACTAATTTTTTATTAGTTGTGGTCCCCATATTTTTTACACTAACAATCTTTTAATATATTTTTAATGCTCGTGATTTCTACTTTTCTCCAATCAAATCTATTATTCAATTAAATAATATATCCATTATCTAAAATATTTCATTTTCTTTTAACTTCTGAACAATCCTTTTGTGAAATTCATTAGGGAACGGAGAGAATATTATTCACGATCATTTCTTTTGTAATTTAATTAGACTCATTATTTAGTATTTTCTGACTCCACCCGATCTCTTCCCGAGTCACACCACCAGGGCGGTTGCGTGTGGAAGAAGCCGAACATGTTTTAGGCATCCCTTCTTTTTTGCCGATACTTTCCTCTCATACACCCCAGATTTACCACGACTAGAGAGAGAAAAAGAGTGCAAGTGAGAGAGAATCAATGGAGAGCTCGTCGGAAATGGCGGCATTTCCATTATTGATTGAGTCAAATTACAGGGCATGCACCATTCCTTACAGATTCCCTAACGACAACCCTAAAAAACCTACTCCTACTGAAATCGCTTGGATCAACCTCTTCGCCAATTCCATCCCTTCTTTCAAGTATTCTTCCTTTCCTTTTCTCCATCATTTTGTTTTTTATATTTATTGTATGTTTCTTTACTTTTTCGTTTTGTTGTCAAGATATGGAATCCATCAATTCTGTATTATAATGGAAAATTTTGACTAAGTTGAATGATTAATGTTTTTGTTCTGTTGAAACCCTTTTTGCATTGATTTTACCTATACATGAGTATCATGATCTGAAATTAAACTATAGTGGTAGTTGATTAATGATATTGTCTCTTTGATACGTGATGAATTTAGAATTCTAATTAAGATTGTTGGAATGGAAGAGGAAGTAGCGAGGAAATTGCTTGATTTTGATGGACTTGTATGCTTCTGTCATTGTATTAGGCAATCAGGAAATTGCATGATTAGGAAGTTTATTATACGATTATGGAACTGGGGTTGCTTATCAGCGTACTTCAACCAAATTGTTTATGAAATGGTCGTAAGAATTGGTTTAGTCTAGTTAGTCAGTACTTCATGAATCAGCTACTGCTATAATTATTAGGTTATTAGCCATTTACCAAACACCGTCTTGTACTTTGTCTTTAATGTTGTGTCAAGAACCAAATCTCCCATATTGGAGATGGCTTTGATCACATTTTAAGCCCATTGCCTAATTTGCCTAGATGAAGAAAGTGAGGGAAATTTAAGGGAGGAGATGTGGTTTGAGTAAGGAGTTCCATAATTGCTATAGTGATTGAGCAACGGTGTGCCAAAAGGGTGCGGGAGCAAAGGCAGCTCGAACGAGCAGGGGTTGCTTGAACAACATGAGACAAAGGGCAGCTAAGGTTATGGAGTGACATGCTTGTTCAAGTGGTTAGGTGTTCGTTTGAGTAAGCTCTAGTGGGTGAGCTACAATGGCGAGAGATTTCTATATTGTGTTACTGAATCATTAAAGAAATATTATCACTTTTGAGGAGAGGTGCCTGAGATACCATTAAACTTTGTTGTGTTCATGCGAAGCTTTGATCTTTCTTTGTGTTAGCTAGTAAGTTATGTTTTTCTCCCTTTTCTACATCATATTCTACACCTTTGAAGGTCCAAAGCCTTTCCTTACAATTGATATATTTGTGTTAGCTGTGTTATGCTTATGAATAGCCTGTTTAATTCCTAGTAATGTTATAGAATCATGTGTGATGCTTCATTGTTTTTTTTAATGAATTGTCTGTTTTGCTTGGCTTTTTACAGAGAACGAGCTGAGAGTGATGACACAGTTTCAGATGCTAAAGTTAGAGCTGAGAAATTCGCAGAAAGGTATCATTTTGTTTCAGTTATGCAAGTCTGATTATATTTGAAAAGAGTCTTCAACTTCTAGTTTTTCTCCTTATGTTGATATTTTTTCCTTATAAATAGCCATAGATTGACGGCTTTCTCTAGTAATATGATACTGCCATAGAAGTTGCTTCTTTATGTTTGTTTTCATTTGGCGGTGTTGCTATCTTTCTTTAACTGTCTGGTCAAGTTGTTTATGCTTCATATAACCGACACATTTGCATTAATGTAATTGAGAGCACTTTTTTCAATGTGCCAGTACATAAATATTTTTTGGTATACATTATTGGGAGATGTGCCTTGCTGCATGTTATTTGTCGATGGTATTGTTTTGGTAGATGAGACTAGGGGGGTTAAATGCTAAGTTAGAATGATGGGGGACAAGAGTTGGAGTCACGAGGTTTCAAATTATGTTGGATCAAAACAGAGTACATGAAGTGTAATTCTAGCACAAACAAGATAATGAGAGGCAATGTACAACTAGATGTGAAAAAAATCACTTCAAGTAAATGCTCCACGTACCTTGGGCCCATATTTCAGAGTAGTGGGGGCATTCAACAAGATGTGACCCATATAATTAAGTGTGGGTGGCAAAAATAAAGAGCGCTACTGAAATATTATGTGATCGTGTGCCCTTAAAGTTAAATGGCAAGTTTTATTGAGTAACCATTTGTCCGATGCTACTCTATGGATCATAATGTTGGGCTTTTAGAAAGGATCACAATAGAAAGATGAGAGCAGGGAAAATGCATAAGCTTCGATGTCTGTGTGGGCATACCTTAAGTAATGGAATTCAAAACAAAAATATAAGAAAGGGTTAAGGAGTTGCAAATATTGAGAAAAAGATGAAAGATGATCGTTTAAGATTATTTGGGCATATTTAAAGACGTGGTATTAGCGAATTGGTAAAGAAGATAGAATGCTTAAGCTCGGGAAACTTAAACAAGAGGGTGAGGAAGATCGAAAATGTCTTGGAGGATAAGAGTGAAAAAGGATATGAATGAACCAGACGTAGAAAATCAAAATGAATGGAGAAGAATCAATGTGGACGACCATTGGAACTTATATTGGTTAATATAACCGATTCCAATCTTTTGAGATTAAGGTTATGGCATTGTACTTATTGTTGTAACTTTAACGTTTTAACCAATGATATGGTAGCTTAAAATATATGGGGAATTTTTGAATCTTATAGATGAGTATAAATCCTTAATTGTTGAGAATTAGGATTAGGGGCATTGTTGTATATTTAAGTATCAAGTTTACTTTATAACCAATGCTTTAAATAGTGAATGTTAATGTGTCATTGACACGATTTGCGCTTATGAAGGTATGATGTGCTTCTTGCCATAGCTTTATGTTAATTTTGTTATTTTAATAGCACCATTTGACATGTTATGTATTTATAAAGGTATGGTGAAATATTGGAAGATCTGAAGAAAGATCCAGAAAGTCATGGTGGTCCACCAGATTGCATTGTATGAGTTTGTTTTTGTAGATGAGTTTTTGATGTTTGTCTGTCATTTGTATATGTGAATTTGGCGGTCTTTCACATTTCCAAACCCTTTCTTTCCAAAATAGCTACTTTGCAGGCTTCGAGAGCAAGTGCTTCGTGAAGTAGGATTTAGAGATATATTTAAGAAAGTTAAGGTACGCCATCAAATATTGCTGACTCTTGCTTGGGGTTTTCTAATAAGTAATAACTGGGACTTTCATGTAATACAAATCAGATTTTAACATTACGAGATTACATAGATACTTGCATATGTTGATCAGTTTTGTTCTATATCCACAGGATGAAGAGAATGCAAAGGCTATAACTTTATTTCCTGATGTGGTGGGCCTTAGTGATGCTATTGAAGATCCAGGGAAACGATTGGAGAATCTGGTTAGAGGAATATTTGCTGGGAACATATTTGACCTTGGTTCTGCACAGGTAATTTACCCCTTTTGTGCTGTAAACATATAGCAATTAGTACACTCTTACAGAGTTACAGCCTGTGGAAGTTGGGTGTTATGGCTTGTATGTATGACACACAAACTAAGTAATAGGATAGATCCATGCATTCATTTCAAAAATTTGATTTCTTTCATGTATGTGTTGAAATTGGTAACTAAATTTTTGCAGTCTGTATTGAGGCTTGTAACCAGATCTTCAATTTTCTATTGGCGTCTTTTTTAGTTTACTTATTCACAGCAATATTATAAAATAATCTGGATTTTTTCTAATTTGTTGTCAAAACGTGATACTAGCAATTTAGTAGCATACCAAGTTTTCATATTGCTGTATATCATGAAGCTTGCAGAGGTATTCTCAAAGGATGGGATGTCCTTTTTGGCCAGCTGCCAGAACCTTCTACCTCGACCTTGGGTTATTGATGACCTTGAGACCTTCAAGTTGAAGTGGAACAAAAAATTTTGGAAAAAGGTGAGTTCTTTTCTAGATAACTGACAGTTTCACTCCTGCATACTAATTTGCTCTTGTCTAATTCAGTTCCTGAGCTGCCAATTACTCAATTTGTTCTCATATCACAGGCTGTGATATTTGTTGATAATTCTGGAGCAGATATTATCTTGGGCATTTTGCCATTTGCTAGGGAACTACTACGCCGTGGCACACAGGTTTGTTTTTGCTCATAGTGACCATTAAAATTTTACTGTGAACACTAAACACACATCCGGAGAAACTCACTCACTTGAGTTCCAGCTTGTTTTGCGATACAAATATAAATGAAAAGTTGGGGCAGGTGTAATCTGATCATATTTATTTGCTGATGATTGGCGGTTGCTCTAGTTGAATGCACAGGAACCCTTATCTGTGGTAAAATGTCTTGAATGATGTATCTATTTTGCTATTTCTAAGGCCTTAAAGTTAGATCAACTACAATCCGACAATGCTTCTGCAGAGATTACTATACAACCTAGTTCTCAATTTTGGTCCAATCTCCCCAAGTAGGATTCGAACCCCGACCAATCAGTTGATAACCGACCGCTCTACCAGTGAGTTTCTTGGGAACAATGGTAGACGTAATCTCATAGGGTTCAATTTCAATTCTCATCCCATGACTAGTACGTACAAGCTCGGAATTCTGTTCGTAACCTTTGGATGCATCCGATTCTTTTTGTTACAGTTTTGGGAAAACAATCTTCTAGTGTTTAAAAGGATAGTTTTACCAGCCACAAAACAAGGTGCATTAGTTATTTCTATTTTTCCTGAATAAATGGATTTGGCAAAGGTTTAAACTCAAGACCAGTAGACAGTGAAAACTGAAAAGTGACCTCAATTTTGGGATACCTTATTGCTCCAACCTTTTTTCCGTGTATTCAAGAACCAAATAAAAGTTGACCTGTTTCTGTTAGTCATTTGCGACCCTTGTTAGAAGTGTGTTTCCCTCATAACGCCATGGGTTGCACTGACACACCAGGAACGTTCTCTTTTACCTTAGGGAATCCACGTAATATTTGCGCAAAATAATAAAGAAAAAAAAGTAGATATAGGCATCGTCAAAGTCAAGACCTTTGATGAAAGAATTGAGATGAAAAGGGGAATAAAGGGAAGAAGTGGTATGAAGAATGAAAAAATACTTTAGTGTTGAAGGCCAATGGCCCAATAGGATAAACCCGATCTCCTGCTCAGTTAGAGGTACTTAGCCTTTCATTCTAAATTACAACTATACTTTGATAGTTTGATTTTACTTCACTTGCTGTATATGTCTAGATGCAACTCACAACAAACGCTATGGCTCCTTCTTGGACCTTCCCTGAATACTTTCTACTGTATGCCTTCCATGATTCATCGTCTTTGTGGGTCAGTTGGCAAAAAGTTATTGGCATCTGTTAGCTGTACCTTTTCAGTTCACTAGTGATTACCGCTATTATGTTATTACTTATTTTTAATAAGTAGCGGATCCCATATGTTGCGATCAAAGCTTTGGGATTGTTGTTTTTGCTGTTAATGCAACGTCTAATTACTGTGCAGCTCAATTTTTCCTGTTACTGTGTTGTACCAACTATGTAATATATCATTCTGATGCAGGTTGTGTTGGCAGCAAATGAGTTGCCTTCCATTAATGATGTTACATATTCAGAATTGTTTGAAATCTTAGCAAAGGTACTGGATCTTTCAACACATTTGTGATTTTTTCTTACAACTTGCTATTTGCTGTATTTTCTGATACAATTTCTCCCACAAACAGTTGAAGGATGAAAGTGGAAAGCTCCTGGGTGTTGATACCTCCAAGCTCTTGATTGCTAATTCTGGCAATGATTTACCGGTGAGTAGAAGTATTTAGTACCTTTCAGATGCATTTTCGATGGAGTTGCAATTTCTATATGATGATCGTAATCCATATAAATTCTTATAGGTAATCGATCTTGCAAGTGTGTCGCAAGAGCTTGGATATTTAGCCAGTGATGCAGACCTAGTTATCTTGGAAGGAATGGTATGTAACTACATTTTGGGGATAAAGTTCCCTTGATCAAAGCCTACATTGTGATTAATTAATTGCATGGAACTGAACCTAGTTGGCTAAATTGAACGTAACCCCTGGAAATGGATTCATATGAAAATCTGGCCAGTTTGTGGTTTAGATTCCATGTAATTTAGTGCAGACAAGCACTATGAAACTGCTGAAGAAACCAACCAATCAGTACCTAGTGATAGTCAATGAATGATGGGTGGTGGCATCTGATTATGTTATGTGGATAGCATGACCATTGTGTTCAACCTGTTTGTTCTGGTTATTCTCTTGTTGCTATTGGTATTGGATGCAGTCATTATGTAGAGTTTAAAATTCCTGAAGTGATACTAGCTGAAACTAGCTCAAAATGGAAAGTGATGTAAAATTGGAACAAGTAGAACTTATTATTTTTGATATTCCAAAACTAAAATTTGAAGACTGACTGTGATAATGGGCCTTACTTAATATATCTTTTTGCACAATTCTATTGTTTTAAATTATATTCTCTTATGCTTGTAGGACAGGGATGGTAGTAGCTTTGAGTGCCTGTTGTGCTAGTTGTTCCCATTTTACAATTAAATATTGCCTCAAGAGTTCTAATGTGTTTGTTGATCTTGTGGGGGATATAGAGATCTAAATCGGCTGGTATTTTACGAGTTGGATTATTGGTTTATTTACTTATATGATGATATGATGACTACCAGCGGCAGCTATAGTACTTGACTATTAATTACATTGGTAGTAGCCGTTGGCTATTTCATTGGCAGCTCTTGTTTTTTTGGGGGATACTCGTCATATATCTTCATCCTTTCCGTTTCGTCCCTTGTATCCCTCAAAACCATATTAAAGTCCTAGGATCCCGATCAAGGAATGAGGTGGTGTCGTAGGAATTGCTTATTTTTGTTGTGGTGAAACTTTTATAAGGTGATATATGTGGGAGAAGGGCTACTATTAAAGCAATTCACCATACTGTAGTTTAGCTGCCCTTTCTGATTAGTTATTTGATTTTACATTGAGGGGGTGTTTGATATGGCATTTTAAGGGTTTGGTAATGGAATGGATTAACCCAATCCCTTACAGTTTGTTTGGTATAAAAAATTAGAAACCCAATCCATTACCTACAAGTAACCCATTCCTCTCAAATGTTTCAGCCCATTATAGAGAGGTAACACTTTGGTTCCCATATATGGTAAACAAGTGTTTTCCTTACATGATTATACCAAACACCAAATAACCATAACCTATACCTTTACCCTTACCCCTCTTTATCAATTCCCTTTCCATTACATTTTTTCTTCCAATACCAAACACCCCATGAATGATGAAATCCATGGTAACTTAGATTTCTATTAGGGATGTAGGAGGCTAATTAGGCCCTTGTTGGGTTGCCTATACAAATCCAAACCTTGCTGGGGACTGGGGAGGGGTAAGTGGTAAAAGGCATACTTTGACCCCCAACTTCGAATTTGAGAATGACTACCCAAACCTTGTCATTCTCAAATTCTTCATTTATGATTCATGATTGAAATCCACAATTTGAAATGAAATATTTGTTCCCAAACACTACATAAGTGCATTTAACTGGAATCCGATCCTGTGCATATTAAGCCGCTGCAATTACAACGTCCCTTGAGGAAAGCTCTTGACTTTGATATTTTTGCTAGTACAACCAAAGTACTTAACTCCGGTAAATCTTTTGGTTGATTTTCTTGTTACTTTTGCAGGGTCGTGGAATAGAAACAAATCTTTATGCTCAATTCAAGTGTGACTCTATCAAGATCGGAATGGTATTTTTTTCAATATAAGTTGCCTCTTTAAATTGAATTGTCTGAATTTTTTTTCGGCTGAGAAACTAATTCTTCCTTGTGATGTTGATTATCAGGTCAAGCATCCAGAAGTAGCTCAGTTTCTAGGTGGAAGGCTTTACGATTGTGTTTTCAAGTACAATGAAGTCTCCAGCTAAGGTAGATTTTTTGCACCAAAAGGACATTTGATTCTCACATCCAAGCATCTGCTGATACACAACATCAGGTTTTGTTGAGATCTGACTTGATATGATTGCCTGTATAGCATTAGCATACTGTTCGTAATTTCTTAAGTAATTTGTGCTTCCGAGTAATGCCAGATGTCCTCTCCTGTTCAATGCCATTTTTGCTGCATAGGTCATATTAAAGGTACCTGTGTAGTGACTGCATGTTTATTGCTCAGACTGAGGGAACAAAACAGAAACTGTTCTGCATTTTTTCACTTTCTTTTTGGGAACTAATAATACTATTTTAAGGATCAAGAACATGTCTGAATAATAATGATTTAAATTTTCATAATTCTCATAGAGAATATACAGCATATCTTTGTCAATTTTATGTTGATAAACATATTATAGAGTTACACTTATTGATAGAGTTTTTTGCATGGTTTAACAGGAAGAAAAGTAATCTAGGAAAAATATTCTGTCACTGTCATCATTTGTTCTTGATATGATAAGAAGCTTTTTTTGTTGATACCAGAGTCCCTCCGGATGCCTTTGTTCCTCTTCATTCTTATGTATCCCTCTTCTCCCATTTTGTCCCCCATGAGTTCTTTACGATGATGTTATCTGATCCTTAAGTTGATCGTATCCTACAACTTCTACTCCGTGATTTAAGTAAGTTCAGCAATGCCCATCAAAAACTCCCCGCAAAAATATTGATGATGATCATGCTCATGGTTTACCACCTAAGAGTATCATTCATGATCAAGAAAAGATAAATTTCCTTTTGCCTCTACTAAAGTGTGCAAAAGGGCTTACCCCACTGTAAAATTGGAAGTCTCTCCCAGCGGCCTCAGTTCTGACACGAACAGGCTGGTGAGCGAGTGCCTTTAGTAGACTTGCATCATCATTCGATGGAACATCTCGCTGACCATTAATGGTTACTATCTCCATTGCTTCCTAGAAATGTAAGTTATAGTTTGTTGATCTGTTAAAGAATATTCTCAAGCATTATTTCCTAGTAGATAAAGTATCCTATTGCAAAATATCCAGAAATGGCTTGCTGCTTCAATCATCAATGCAGTTTACCTTTTTTTACTTCATAACGTCCTTCCTTCATAAGATAAGTGTAGCCCTCCTCAGTGTGGAGTCTATTGTTGGTTATTTGAAACAAATGAGCAAAAAAATATAAAAAAGTTGTATAATAGGCAACTTTTGAAAATATCTCATAAAGTAAGCACTTTTTTCTCATAGTACAGGTTCGGTTTTGTACGCTGTTAGGAACAACAAAGAAGCTTGGTAAAAAAAGTCAACTTCTTTGTTCGCTGTTATTAACAACGAACAATTACAACGCTAAAATTTTAATTGCTATTTTGTTGGGGTCAAGGCTTTGTTTCCTAAAAATTTGTGGTGATTTTAAGTACCTAGTTATTTTAATCAAAACCTAAAATTAATTTTCTATTTTATTTCCTAAAAAATTGGGAAAGTTGATAATAATGGATGAAGGGTGATTTTATTCAATTATAGAAAAATAACCGTAGCTTTTTAATAATTAATAGCCTAAAAATTTTAAATTTTTAATTGCTATGTTTATTAAAACCTAAAATTGATTTCCATATTCTATTTTCTAAAAAATTGGGAAATTTGATATGAATGGGATTAAAGGTGATTTTATTCAATTATAGAAAATTGATAACCATAAAAATAGGGAAGTTAATAATTAAAATCCTATAAATTAGCCTTGTAAAATTGACATGACTCAAAAAATAACAAGTGAAATTAGAGTTGTAATTGTTCGTTGTTAATAACAGCGAACAAAAAAGATTGGTTAAAATAGACCTTAACTTTTTTGACCAAGTCGCTTCGTTCGCTATTAGTAATAGCAAACAACTGGAACTTGTGCTTTAGGAAAAAATACTTACTTTGGGAAATATTTTCAAAAATTGCCTATTATGCAACTTTTTTGTAAAATTTTTTGCTTATTTGTTTCAAATTTTCTCTATTGTTTGAGATTCTGAACGAAGGCATTATTCATAAACCCACCTTTCTATGCATTCTTATTTATGAACCAAGTCAAAATTGCTTCTTTTGGTTCTTATTTATTGGAAATGTGATTCTTGACCTACCAATACAATTTATTAATTCAAGTTTCTAGTTTGTGTTTTAAATTGTATTATTTTTTTGAAAATAGGTTTAGATTTTGATTAATTGTGGTTAAATTTGACTTGGAAAAATAAAACCAAACTAAGCATGATTGATTTGGTTTTAGAAAAAAACTACTCTCTCCTATCCTTAATGAAGTACCCACAAAGAATATTTACGGGAATTTAGATCAATAGAATAACGGATATATTATATTATTGAAAAATAAATGATTGAGGAAAATGTTAAAATGAAATTAGTGGAGGATACATGGAGACCTTAAGCATGATTAAAATATTAAAATGAGGTTAAATAAGGTTTTTTTTTCTTTCCAAAATTAGTGATGTAAATAGAAAGATTCGATATGAAACAACAAATGAAATAATCACAAATGACAAATAGGTACTTTTTAAGGAACAGAGGGGAGTATAACACTTTCACTTCTTAGTAGGATACTCTTTCTCATTTATCAATTGACTGCAAAACTAGAAAAAATAATTTAAGAGACTGACATAAGAACTACGTCTATGAAATACGATTCTAGGGATGTGGTTGATATGAGGCCAGTCCACACCACCTGATTGGCATCTTTCCTTGAATTCTTTTGAGATATTCCCTAATTGCAGTTCTTGCAAGGATTTGAGACGCTGCATCTCTTCTGGCAGTGATCTCAAATTTTCACAATCATCTATATTGAAGAATTCTAGAGAAGTCAAGTGGAACATCCCCTTTGGCAGCTTCTCCAGCTTTGGGAGTTTTGATAAATACAAGGAACGAAGAGAATGGGAAAGAAATCTCCAAGGCGTCACCTCCTTTCTATTTTCTACCTCATCTCTTTGGTTGATATTCTTTTCTTCTTCCTTTTCATCCTCCAACTCTAATTCAGGAAGGTCAGACAATATGAGTTTCTCCAAAGTAGTGAGATGCTCCCACACTCCATCTCCTGACACCGTCTTAAGTTTCTCACAACTGACAATGTCAAGGATGCGAAGAGAGGATAGACGACCACTTTGAAATGCTTTCCATGTTGTCAAACTCTCCATATTGCAGTCATTCCATATTTCTATATAACATAGGCAGTGGAAAGATTCTAGAGGCAGAGAATTGAGATATCCCACATCGTCTATACGATTAATGTTCTTCAATCTTCCTATTCCTTGTTCCTCTCTCCTTATATTTGAGGAAGACGGCCTTTCATCTTTACTCTCTCTAAATATAGGGTTTAATGCTCCATTGAACTGCAACATTGTTAATTCTTCCAGTTTTGGACACAATGGAAAAGTTTTCATCTCCACAATTTTTAATAGCCAAAGTTGAAAGGCGAGGAAATGAATGCCAGAGTTGTTCTCTCCACCACCCTTTCAACTTTCTCAAAATATGTAGTTTTAGTTTTTCAAGGGATGGAAAGAACACCAAGTCTTTTGCTCTTCTTGATGATGTACATATATGAGACCCATCTTGACCACTACCATCCACATACTCCAGTTCAAATAATGATTGTAATTCTAGGACCTTCAAATGTGGCATTTGGCTCATCAATGGAAGCTGCTTCAACCTTGTACAGCAAATGATTCTTATTTCAACAAGATTTGAGATACCTGTTTCATGAATATTCCACCTCGTGAACCTCACACCAGGATAACTCTTCAACATCAACTTTCTAATATTATAATGGGGTTATAGATCTTGTAGCAAAGCTTCCTCATCGCTAAAATCTCTTCTGGACGAATAAATTTTCAACGGCCATACAATCTCAAGTTCCCTAAGATATCTATTGTTTAAAAGATACTCCTTTCGTTTCCTGGCTTCCATTGCATATGTGGCACCCTCTTTAAACTCTATTTTCATCAACTCAGAATGATTATTGATAAGCAATTTCAAATTTGAAAGTTGTCCTTCATCTGAGGGCCATAACTTGCCATTTACTACAAGCATTGTGATTGTGTGCAATGATGTCATTCTACTCATCCATGGAGGCATATATTCCAAATAAGAACATTGATGCATGTCTAGATACCTGAGATGAACTAATTTTGTGAAGTTGCTTCGCAACATTTTTAGAATATCACACTTTCGCAAGTTTAATGTTTGCAAGTTATAAAGGTTGCTAATAAATGTAGGCAACTCAGAGAAAGCATTTTCAGAGAGGTCAAGATACCTCAGATGCAATAAGTTACCAATCATACTCGGTAACACATGCAAACGCATATCGCGCAAGCTTAACGCCCTTAAAGTTCTCAGATCAAGGCATTTCAGATCAGTATCCCATAACAGACACTCTAGCAAAAGTGTTCTCATTCTTTTCGTGTTGGTGGTGTAAACTTCAATGTCTTCTGTCGTGAGAAAACCACCATGAAATAAATGACGAGTTCTATCATGGATTTGTTCTGTTTTTTTGTAGTTGTATGACATGATTTGTTCTCCTGCTACTTGTTTAGCTAGATCATGAATTAGATCATGCATTTTGCATGAAATAATTTCGCCACTGTCACTTAGCTCCACATCTTGGAAGAAGCACCTCTCTGGTAATATCTTTAAATACTGTTCACCAGCATCTTCACGACTTAGTCCAACGGATGTCGAGAGGAAGCCTTGTGCCATCCAAAGACATATCAATTGATCCTTCATAATCTTGTAATCTTTGGGGAATAGAGCACAATAGGTGAAGCAATTCTTCACATGTGGAGGAAGATTATAGTAGCTAATCATGTACACATCCATTACATTGCCATCTGGTGTGATGTGTGCCAAGTCAATATCTATAAATGATTGCCACCTTCTTTTATCCTCCGTTCGAAGGAAGCTTCCAATAATTCTTATAGTCAATGGAACATTGGCACACTTCTTGAGAATCTGTTTGCCAATGACAACTAAGTCTGGTTGCCTTTGATGTTGCCCCTCTTCAAGTGTCATCTTTTCGAACAAATTCCAAGAATCTACCTCAGAAAGTCCCTTCAATTCATATCTCTTGTTAGCTACAATTTGTGCTACTTTTTTTGAGCGAGTAGTCACTAGAATTCTACTACCCTTCCCACCTGTTGCCAACAGAGCTTCTAGCTCCTTCCATTTTTCTTCACTCTCGTTCCAGACATCGTCCAAAATAAGAAGATATCTTGGTGTTTTCTCTATAAGTTCTTGAAGCTTCATCTTGAGTTGATCCTTACTCCACGAACTTTCATAAGATTTGTCTGCTGCTTTTGTGTAGATTCTACGAAGAAGCATTTCAACATCAAAATTATCCGAGACACAAATCCACATCCGAAGGGTAAAGTTTTTCATAATGTCCTCGTCATTACAAACAAGTTTCGCAAGAGCGGTTTTCCCCATTCCTCCAATCCAAAAGAAACATCCTCTGTATCAGTAGTGAGGCGTAGCATATCAATCACATTCCGCTTATCTGTTTCCCTTCCCATAATCACATCTGTCAGAAAGGAGTCAGTCTCATCATTTGGTTTTGCACTGATGGCCGGATTTGTCATGGGAGAGACAATCTGATGATCTTTCACAATATCATCCAACATGCTTCGAATCTTTTTAATCTCCCGATAGCAAGTATAAGCAGACCACACCTGATTAGAAGATGAAAAGAAAAGGCGTACTTCCTTACTGAACTTGTTACCCTCATCAAGTTTCTTGCGAAGAGCAAGAGTGATGACCTTATCAAACAAGTCATCAGCTTGGTAAAGAGCTTCCTTAAGCCTCTCAAGTCTGTCTTGTTCCATATGCGAGAGACCACCATGATTCAGCCGCTCTTTCTGTTCAGCATCATTAAACATACTTTAAATGGTGAATAGTGGTCTTGAGTTTTTTCAGATCAGATTTCACATCTATGATAGTGTAAATCTCCGACCAAACGGACAGATTCAGAACTTGCAAGACAATTTTGACAAGTGCGAGACCTACGATGACATCCATAATGTCTCCTTCTTTTGTAGGCTGGTATGTGTTCTGTTGAGTAGTGCTCTGGAAAATGTAGAAAATTCTAAATAAGTTAATAATAAAGCAGTGCATCAGTGTCTTCATTAGGGAAAAAGTATAAAAATAAAATCATTTGTAGGTCCTAAAGATAAATTTGCTAGGCGTTCTACTACTATTTTGTTTATTAGAGTGTCATTAAATGGTAGAAGTGTGACAAATGGTTGATCTATTTAAAAGAACTTGATAGTGCCAAGTTTTATTAGCAAATGAGGGTGTTGGTGACCAGAAACATCATGGTGAGAGCATTAAAGAACATCAAATCGGTTTGGAAAATGTTAAAAATATGACTACCTGGTATGAAATTGAAATGCATCTTAAGGTTGAAAACATACCAAACTATTGATAAGACGGTTCATAACCTGATTGAGAAAGAAAGAGATCATGAAAAAATAATTTTAAAAGAGGAAAATTTAATTTTAAAAATTTCGCCTTTTGATTATTTTTGAAAAATCTTTTTTTTTGCACTGCATTTTCTTTTAAAGGTCTAAATTACTTATAATCGGTTAAACAAGTAAGTTTTCCAAATTTCTTTCATTTTTTTATTTTTAAAACTCAAAAAGAAGGGAACAATTTCGTCTCATCTCAGTGCCTTCCTCCATACCTTCCAATTTTTCCAACCTCCACCATTATTATGCCCAAAAGAACATCCCCTCCCCTTACTACCTACCCTCTTCCATCACTCTATATATACTCTATTCTGCAACCCTAACCAGTCCTCCTCCCTCCACTCCTACTACTCTATTAGACTAGCATCATATAGAGTTGGTTTGTACTCTAATTGAGGCATCTTATTTTTTTTAATTATGTTCTTCTCTCCAAAATTACAATCAAAATATATGCAATTAGAATCATAACAATGGACGAGTGAATGGTTAATTTTTCTTCGTTACAAGTTCAGAGGAAATTTCGGGGAAGAAGGGAACTTGGATTTTTGTTGTTGCAATTGTTAAATGAGAGAAGTAATTAATTTAATTTGCGGTGGTTGATTGACGGTGATGGTGTATTTGCAGTTGTCTGTGTGGTGGTGGGAGGACTGCTTTGTGGTGGTTGATGGTGGTGGACTATTTACCTCTCTTTTCTATTTGATTTAATTTATGGGTTGTAATTTTAAGGGTTGGATGGAGGTTTGATGGCGGTGGGTTATTTACCCCTTATGTGGTGTGAGTGTTTCAGGGGACAGGGTAGTGGTGGTAGAGGATTATGGGTTTTCTATGGAGGAGGTGGGTTACGAGTTACTTCAAGAGACGATGAGAGTTATGGGCCGGGTTATTCAGGAAGATGGGGTGGTAGTGGATTGGTGTTGGTGGGAATCCAACATGGTGGGAGTTATGGTGGTAGTGTTGAATAGAGAGGATAGGAGAGATACAGTGGTGGCAATTGAGGTGGGAAATGAGGGTGGCAGTTGGGGTGGATAGTGGGCAGGATGGTGGTGGCAGTTGGGTGGGGAATGGGCAAAATGGTGCTGGTAGTTGGGGTATGGAGTGGAGGCAGAGTGGTGGTCGTTGGGGTTTTTTTAAATGAAAATATAATAGCCAATCATTTGGTGACACGTATTACAATTGCGTTTTAAAAAATGTAAACATGCTACCCCAGGTTAATGCAACCTGGAAGTACTTTAAAAGAAAATTACGTGCGAGATTGGATTTTTCAAAAATAATCGAAATGTGAGATTTTTTAAAGATAACTACTTACGGTGGATTTTAAAATTAAATTTTCCTTAAAAGAATCTATAACTATTACTAGAGATCGTTTTATCGTGAGACCAATAGCCTAATCAGCCTAATTTAAAATTTTTAACATATACAATTAGTAATTGATCAATTTAAAGTCATAATTAATAGGTCAAGACTAGTTTTTTTTTAGATTTTATAGCTGATCATTTAGTTGATCACTTTATATATATAATTGTCATTTTAAAATCTGAATTGATTATTTTAACATTGAAGTTAAAGACTTTAAAAGTTCATAAATAATCCATTTAAGATTATAAATTTGTAAGTAAAAATTGATAAATTTAATGTCAAAATTGATAACTTTTACGTTAAAATTGAAAATTTTATTTTAATTGATCCATTGAATGTTTTTATCAAGTTGAAATTAATCACTTTAATGTCAGAATTGATATTTTTAAAGTTAAAATTAATCTTTTTTTAATGTTTGAGTTTAAGCCAACCCATTAATATTGGTCTCATAATAAGGCGATCTCTTTGTGAGTTTTTTGCATATTAAATTTGCATACTTTTATTTTTAAACACAAGTTTCAATCTCTATCTTTCACAAAAGAATACGTGTCAAATACTTTTATTTAATGAAGTAAATTATATATATATATATATATATATATATATATATATATATATATATATATATATATATATATATATATATATATATATATATATATATATATATATATATATATATATATATATATATATAAATATATATATAATGGTATTATTATTACACCTTTACCTTTACTTTAATCTATGATATAGCTTGTCTTTAAATAGTTACAAATACATAAAATAAATTATGATAATTGTTAAAAGTAATTATAAGTGTGTGACTCATTTGCTCAAAATTTTTTAAAAAAATTCGTAAAATAAGTTTTGGAAATTTGTTAAAAATAATTATCATTATAACTCATTTGCTCAAAAGAATTTTTAGTCTTGATTAACTCATAATATTCTGTACAATTAGAATAATTGTTTTATGATAATTATTAATTTTTTCAAAATACACCTAATGTTTTGGAAAAAATACTTGGTAATATTACGAGAAAAATACTAGTATAATAATTGAGTATATTATGAGGTATTCAGTAATGACATTTATTTTAAGCTAATGAGATTATTTTTAACAATTTTTCCAACAAATTATAGTCAATAGACAATAAGTGAGATCTTATTACATTAGTTCTTAATGCCTATGTTAATCATATAACTTTTAATTCTTTTTTCCTAACAAGTTTTATAATTTGTATTTTTTATAAGTTAAGTTATTTACCGTCAAAATTAAACGTTGGAAAATACAAAAAGTATACAAAGATATTTCATAACTTGTTAAGTCATTCAAGAATCTAATAGGTTTGGCAATATATCATTTTAATTAATATTTTAATTACATGAACTACTCAATTTATATTTTTAAATTTAATGAAAACACAATACATGGCACATTTAAAGTTTCATTTTTTATAAATAAATATATAAATAAACATTTATTGAATTACAAGGTAGACGACTGAAAATGAGAAGTGCTAGGTTAGAATCGAACTCATGATCTTTGTCTAAGAAATTATAATTTGCTTCAACTAAAAAAAATTGATTCTCAACTTTCGTAAATTAGATTTGATTTTATATGGAAATTGATTTAGAAAACTGGCCTAAATTAATTAGTATTTAGTTATCAATTATATTTGTAAATAAAAAGAGCAACATTCAAATATTTTCAAAAAAAAAAAAGAAAGCAACATTCAAATTGAATAATTGAATAATTTGCAAATTACAACTTTATAAATCAGGACTTTTGCGAATTACAATTTCAATGTTTATTTTATGCTATTACATCCACCAAAGTTTCAGATTCTATAACGTTCACGCCAAATCACATATTATATTACCGACCATTTTAGTAGTCGCAATTTTAGTTTAATTGGTCGGAGTTCTATGATTTTGCTTTAACGCTGTAAAATTTGATATTTTGATGGTTGTAATTCGCAAAATTAACATTAAAATCGTAATTCGCAAAAGTCATATACTTTAAGGTTATTCAAATTAGCTCAACATGGATTGGTTTTCTTAGTTGTCGTAATTCTTGGTTATCAATGAGAAGTGAGCGAAGAAAAGTGAGAGAGCCAGATTTGAAATGTAGAGAGACACGGTGAGTTTGGCCTCCTTATATATTCAACAAAATCACTATTCAATGGGTTTACTTTATTGGTTACTCTCTTGAGAGACCGTCTTTTTTAGAGACCTATCTCAAGTCTACTTATCGTATTCTTAATGTCTATTTACATCATCCTTAATGCTTATTTACCGTGTCCTTAATGCTTACTTTCAATATCTTAAATATCTATTTACATCATTCTTAATGTCTATTTAATATATATTTTAAAAAATATATAATAAACCGGTCTAATTATAATCTTTTAAAGAAACCATCGCGAACAAGAATTTGTTACTTTATTGCCATAGTGGTTTTGGACCTAATGGTAGGTGGATGTGAGAATTGGAGAACAAAAATCTATTGGATATTAGAAATTTTATACACAAAAAGTGACCAATAAAACAAAGATACACAAATTTTTTATTACAAAAAGTTAATAAATATAAATTAGAAATTATTTACAAGTTACAACTTTAAAATTTAGGATTTTTTCGAATTCTTATAGCTTTAAAGTTTTTTTCGAATTACAATCATCAAAGTACAATGTCTACCACGTTTAGGTCACGATACCTACCGTTTAGTGGTCGAAATTTTAGGGTAAGTGATCGAAATTTTATTATTTGGTTTTGGCTTGAGCGTTGTAGATATAAATACTTTGTTAGTTGTAATTCATAAAAAAAAAAATTAAAATTGTTATTTGAAAACTATTCTAAAGTAAAACAAAATTATTGTTTTTAATATAGATATATACTAAAGAAACCAAAAGTACACCCAAGGCAAAAATGCTTTTTTTTCAGAAGCAAATATTCTTCCCTTTTATGCGTCGAAGAGAACAAAATTAATTTTCTTGATCTCTTTTAAGCATACTTGAAAAAAAGTCTAGATCATCCATCCATAGGACTTTGTCCATCGAATATGCTATATATATGTTCACCATTAAGTGGAACTTCTTTAAAATTATTATAATTAACTAGTATAGAAACTCGTACGATATTATTAGGGTAAAAGTATATATAAATATAAATTTTAAATAGAGATGCAATTATATGTTATTAACATAATATTATAATATTTCTTATAAAATTGATAAGAATTATAGAATATATAGTACTTTAAATGAAATAATCTCTTATTTGTTAAGGTAAATTTGAGTAATTTTCCAACAACGTTATCATAAGAATTCTTTGTTATTATCAAAATAATTTTTAATTATCATGTATCTTTTATTTCTTGATGAAATATTTTAGAAATTAAAATTTTAATGAAGAAACTTTATTAATTAGCAAATTTTCAACATAAAATAATAAATATATATTCTAAGAAGCTTTAATTGAAAATCTTATGTAGCTTAGAATATAATATTCCAAGAAAATTTAAATTAAAATAAATATCTACTTGTGATATATTACTCATATATTAAGGAATAATAAGTAGATGTTAACTTAGGTAAGAATTATTTTATATGGCAATTCACTATGAGAATGTCATGTAAAATTTTACATTCTTTTTATTAGATTGTATGATTTTATTAATAAATGGAATTAGAACATATAATTGTTAAGTTATAATACCAAGTAATAAGTAATATAATCTAAAATATCACATATTGTCTTGACATTCCTAACTACATTGGATAAAATCTATGTTAATCCTCATATTTTCAATCCAATTTCAAAGTGATGGATTCATTTCATTGTATTTATTTTTTTACAACTTAAAATGATGATACGTTACTCTATTAGACTATAGTACTTAATTAATACTCCATGTAAGAATTACAATTGACAAATTTATAAGCTCATACTCCATGTTATTTTGAAATGAACATACGAAGAATTTGGTAGAATTTCTCCTTAATAGGAGTATGAAGTTAAATTTTAGAAAAAATTATAAGAAACTACCTAATTTATACACATTTTTTAAAAAAACTACCTTATCTAAATTTTTTTGCAAAATCTACTTTATATAATACAAATTTTAGTAAAAGACTACCTTTTAATGAATTTCGTCAGTTGACTGTTATCCCTAACGTTTGACCAGCACATCGCTTGCACGTGCTTTCTTAAAACCCACATTCTTCTTCAATTTAAACCCACCTTATATAACGTTTGACCAGCACATCTCTTGCACTGTTATCCCTAATTCATTCAAGATTTGTCTACTGATTTTGATTAGTGAATATAGTGATTTTGGATTGTGTTTTATGTATCAACTCCTACTACTGGTTACTGGTACGATAAAGTGATAGTAGTCAAATTTATGGGATAATGTTATTTGATTGAGATCTCCTAATTACAATTCACTATTGTATCGCGTGCTACTACTACTCCCTATCTATTATGCATTTTGATTAGTGAACATAGTGATTCTTTATTATATTATTCCCTTTTTTCTTTACAATTTTGCAACTTCTGATTTGATTCCTAATCACCCTTTCCAGCACTTAACACCAAAAGCATTAATCTTTCTACAAAATAGAGTAATCAATGGAAAATCCCTTACAATTACACTTTATAATCAAAACCCACTGGAGAAATAGACAAATCTTGAATGAATTAGGGAAACAAGATGAAATGATTGAGTTAGAGTTTAGGGTTTTAATTGTAGTAGAAGAATAAATGGGGATTTGGGAATGCTGTGTTCAGACTGTGTTTAAATTGAAGAAGAAGGTGGGTACATGTGCAAGAGGGGTGCAGCCTTGCAGGTCAAATGTTTAGGATAACAGTCAACTGACGAAATTTATTAAAAGGTAGCCTTTTGTAAAGATTTGTATTATATAAAGGAGTTTTTTTTAAAAATTTTAGATAAGGTAGTTTTTTAAAAAAGGTGTATAGATTAGGTAGTTTCTTATAATTTTTCCTAAATTTTATATATTCCTTATTTTCCTTAGTCCATTTTAATTTTTTATATTTAAAAGATAAAAAATTAAATTGGGTCATGTGGAATCTTTTAGATTTTTTTGATGTAAAGTTTTTTATATAACTTTTATCATTTTTTATGATACATACCTAGAGATATTAAGGCTTAAAAAAGTGAAAAAAAAGGAATGAATATGTGAATGAGTAGGATTAGCATTAACATTAAATAATCTCACTTATTGAAAAATTAATTTTTATTCAACATTATTCAACATAGGAAAAATTAATCTCACTTATTGATTTACCTACAAAAATTAATCTCACAGAATATAGGAAAAATTACCTACATTATTCAACATTTTTATGATTTTCCTACAATAATCTCACTTATTGATTTACCATATATAATCTCAATTTTAAGGGGTATTTACCTAGAGTAAACTTGGGTAACTCGATAACCTGCTATAGTAGGTAATTCGCCCAAAAAAGTAAATTGAAAATTAATTTAAATTGGAGAAAATTTTTAAAAATTTACATAAAAAGTTCTAAATAATAAAAAAATCATGTAAATCAATAAATAAGAAGACCGGTCGTGTAAATTTACATAAAAAGTAAAATTTACATTAACATTTTTTTTATTATTTTTTTTAAATAAAACTTGTCACAGCAAGTCACCCAATTATCGGTTTTACTCTAGGAAAATATTCTTAAATTTGAGATTATTCACGTAAATCAATAGAAAATAAGAAGACCGGCCCGTCGTGAGGTTCATGGCAATTACTTTGTTCGTACTTCGTAGTCATTAATTAGAATCTTAGACTTTAATATTGACTGGAAAGAACAAAAGAATTGATAAATGGTAACCAAAAGATAAAGAATCACATAAACCACTTTTGAATTGTTAAATGCTGCAAAATTAATCATGGCTTCTTTTCATTTCTTCTTTAACCAACTTGAAATAAGTCGAATTAAATTTTATCTCAATTAAAATGAGTATTATATTCATCAGATAAGGTATTATATTTAAATTTTACCTAATATTTTTATTCCCGGCCCACCATATAATTAAAGTCTTAGAAAATTGCCCTACAACTCATAATTAACGTGTAAGAGCTGGAAACATAGGAACAAATTAAATATGCATAAAGTTATGCTCCATTAAGCATTATTTTGAACATGATTTCAAAAAAGCATACTATGAACATGATTAAAGAGCTAATTAAAGTTAAATACGCCTAATTGAGTCCCAATATAGTCGGTCTTGGTTAGAATATAACATGTAGTTGGAGGGAGTATTCTTGTTATTATATTATGTACAATCTGATAAGTCAATATACTTTATACGTCTACTTAGAAGAATAATAATAATATGTATTTATTTTTAATTTTTGACTATTAGATATTTTATTTTCCCACGCTTTATTACAACCACCTAGTAGTATTTCCTTTACTTGTTTAATTTCCTTTCAAGTTTTACACAATTAAATAGCAACGTAATATTGGTGTTTGAGCCTTCTAGCCATGTGTTTATAATAAGGCCCTTGTCTAGAACATTAAAATTAGTTTTACAAAGTAGTAAAACAAATTAAAAACCTCAGATTTACAAAAGATATTTAAATTATCAATTAAAAAAAGTTTAAAAAACTATTAACATTAAACTATACTTAAGAAATATTTTAATTTAGTAATATCATTAACGTAATAATGTATCAAAATCATGTATGGTCGGCAATGTTCTTAAGGCAATTTGATGCATTGATAAAAGATGACGCATCCAAATACAATTTTCCATTCTTTAAGGAAATGTTTCAATAAAGAAACTTCTGAGCTCTCTATTTATTTTGTCCATGAGCAGTTAGAGCTCGCGGGGTCACAAGTCTCTATGCGTTTTTTTTAAAATAAATTTGAAATAAACTTTTCTATTGGAATCAAAATTCGGAGTCCTTTGACCGACCCGCTTCTAATACCATAAAGAAGTTTAGCAGTAAACTTTGATGGATGAATTTAGAGAGGAAAGAAAGAAGAGAGTATTATTGAGTGAAGAAAATGAATTGATTAATCTGTTACAAGAGCAAAGAGTATTTATACAGTAGGTTGTTATCTCTCACTATCTATATCACATGCATCTTCAAATTGATAACCTTGATAATCCTCAACAATAAGAGTAATAGTGTAAAATTAATATCAAAGTTTTTTTATGATAAATACCTCTCATTTTAGTAATTTTATCGTATAATTTATTTTATCTCATTTTTTTATTATGTCAATTGATTTATTTTGTTCAATTTCCTTTTATGGTATGTCATATTTAAAATTTTAGCAAGGGTAAAGTAGTTGTTAATTTTATAAATGAAACTGCCAAAATTTCGTCCTTTAATTAATGCCCCTGAGACTCCAAACCTTAAATCCGCTGCTTAACGGTCCATCTACAAACATCCACCAGATTAATGTCAAACAACCAAGTCCTGGAAGCATGAGTCAATACCATGCATCCAAATATTAACTAGTTTTTCCAATTTGAGAAGAAAGCCTTTCAATCTACCACACTCATTTAGTTATACTTCACGTTGGTAGATGTCGCTAGTCTAGATTATAATTGAGTTAGATGTGAATTCTAATGAAGTGCACAGATTATTTATTTCATAAATTCACATTTCTCAATAGAGACGGACTCACAATGAGATTATCTTTACTAGGCTGATCTAATGTATACTTAAATCTTAAAAGTGATCACTTACAGTTTTAGAGTGATATTTTATATAGTCTTTGAATAGTCACTTAAACTTTAAAGTGATCACTAATGATCTTAAAGTGATCAATTAGAGAAATGAGTTAATTATATGAACTTATCTCAGATAAGACGGTCTCATGAGTTGAGGTGTATTTAAGATTGAGATGTTAGATAAGTACAAGACAGAGGATAGTAAGCTTACTGATTAAAGGCACCTTGGCAGGTAGTACATAAGGGAATACGAATGCGGTTCAAAGACTATAACCGCAACTAGCAATAGCTTTTGAACCTGGCAAGGTTCATTACCAATGAATCAACAAATTACATCAAATCTAGCACGTTTACAATGACCCATACATGGTAAATGAGGTATGCAACCTGTTTTTAAACATGGGCTAGTTACAAGAAGCATCAAACTGGCTTTGGCGAAAATTGGCACCTTTCCTCTGATTTCGACAAATATTGGGACCAGAGCATTGTTAACAAACCAGTTTATGTGAACCACGATATCATCCATATCAAAGTTTTAAGCATGTTATGTATGGGACCAAACCTTAAAAGAGAAAGAGTTGCCGTTATCTTTGCACCTTCCCAATTGAGTGCAAATAAACAGAGACGGACACAACACTGCAAAAACATATTGATTAGAAAGAATAATTCATCCACAGAAAAAAGAACAAAACGGTTCTATATCTTTTTGAAATATAGCAAGTAGACAGTTACTTACGTGGCACCAAGGAAAAAGGCAAGGGATAGATTAAATCCAAACAGAAAAACCGAGACTACCGCTGTCAACAACATTGCTACCGAAGTGGAATATACCTGCAAAATGTTATGCATAGCAAGCACTTTATAAAGAAATATACCTGAAGTGAAACAAGAAAGTAAAGTAACAGTTTGAGGCACAAGCATGAGGCATCGATTGACAGAAAAGCAAAAGACATGATATCAATTGAATAACTGGTCTTAATAGCAATTGGGTTATCAGGAGGAAAATGTTTCTCCCAAAATACCATTCTTTAACTTTTATTCCAATAAGCAATGCAGAAAGATTAAGATACAAGGACCATTTTAAACTCAGCAGACCGACCACAGTCCGATCGGATAGACGAGTGAATGAATCAGGCCAGAGAATGGCTTTCAATACTTGACTATATACATCTCTCCTAACTCCTCAAAGAAGTGCCCTAAATAAGCATCAAAATTCAAAAATGATACAGGAGACCTTACCTTGACAATATTATCAGCAAATTTCATTACCATCGAGACAGCAATGCCACTGCAGAAACAAGATTGAATATTTAGTAACTTCAGAAAAAGATAATTATAAACAGATTGAATAAACAGTAGACAGAAAAGACAGACGGACCAAGAGAGCCAATGACCAAGTGTTCTACACACATTGCACAAACACCTAATTGTATGCAAGGCATCATATACAAGCTACACAGAACAGGAAATTTCATCAACGAAGAAGTAAAAGTATATCCACTTGGTACAACAATAAAAATAAAGCCACATCACATCGCATCGGCCGCGTTGTTAAAGTTTAAAAAACCGCGTTGTGGACTGTATCAAGGGATGTCTCATGCTTTTGACCGATAATTTGGGGTTAAAATAACGGCGTCACTTCCGTTACTGCATCACCGTTACGTACCGGAATAACGACCATTACCACATTTTTGCACGAAGTCCCAATGGTCAACTTATTATTTTCAATGGATGTGATTGATGTATAAAAGTATGCCCTGATTAGGATAAAAAATTGGTAAGTTCTCTTTCCTTGAAGAATATCCTCTTATAATGTTCAGGTAAAAAAAAGGCTTATAGATAAGAGGTGTAGGGATATTGAGAATAAAGCTCAATTAAGAAGACAAAAAAGTTATTGAGGGGTTGACAAAGAAGAAAAGAGCAAAAATGTAAACCGTATCGCTCAAGAGGTTTTGACACAGATTCGTTGCAATTCTAAAGACAAGACATTGAAAAAGAGGCAAGAACCATTTAAGAAATTATCTTCCTACAGCAATTAAAGATGGGAGGAAAATACGTTGCGATTTCTGAAACATAATTGTATTCATCAAAAGCCAAGAAATTCTACTAGTTTAACAAACTCCAGGAAGGCTGGACTGCTGGACTAGTATTTTCAAGAAGTCCCATTTTAGGCAGCATCTTGCAATACAAATTGATGAGTTAGGCCAGCCGAATTTCACATCTGACATTGGTCATAATGTCATATGAACAAATCAGACAACATAAGCCACTGTAATGCGCAAAAAAACTTAAAACAATGAACCCTAGAAAGATGCTATCACAACATCTTTTTGTCCAAAATTCTTAACAGTCATCATCTACATTTATTTACAAAAAACAATAACGGCTCATCAACTAGAGCTCAAGAATGAATCTGGCTATGTGTTGGTGATGCATATATGATGAAGCTTGATTAGTAACTTTTGTAACTACCAAGAAAATTAACACTTGAGCCTAGAACAAGTACAATTAAAAAACAAACCAAGTTTTTTGTTGTGCCATCAAACCCTAACTTCTGCATCATGTGCTACCAGAAAGCTTTTGCACTGCCAAATATAAAATTTAACAGAACAATGACAAAACCGTAATCCCAAAAGATTGAGATTGGCTACATGAACCAATATAACTCCAATGGTCGTCCCGGTGTAACATAATTCGTCGGTTAATTCACTTTTTGAATTCGCAATTCGCTCAAAATGACCCTAAAATAGCCCAAAAACGACCACATGGATTCTTTATAAGGCCATATAAGTCAAAACATTAAAGCACCTTAATAGTCTACACCATGTCTCTCTCAAACTCATCTTTTACAAAGCAACAAAAAGATGGGTGTAATAAAGATGTGGATATTACGTACAGTATAATCTACAAGGAATACAAATATTTGGTGGAATTTTGGAGTGATAAGACATGGGAGAACCACGTATGTTTATTACTTTGTTAGGCAGGTGTGTCGTCCACCGAAAGCTCACCGAGAAGCAGAGTCATGAGCCAAAAACACAGAGATTGTAGAAATCAAGGGAGGCCAAAGATAACTTGGGTATAGGGACTTTTAAATGATATGAAGACAATGGGTCTGCATGAGTATGTATAGGACTAGAAGTCAGGGGAAGCCAAACATAACTTGGATATAGGGAGACTTCAAATGATCTAAAAAAATGAGTTTGCCAGACAGTAAGAGTATATGTAGCACTTACTATGGAGGATGATTAACTATGTGAACAGCCGGATTTGCCCATGATTGAACAATTTATATAATATTTATCCCTCCCTCCCTCCCTCCCTCCCTCCCTCCCTCCCTCCCTCCCTCCCTCCCTCCCTCCCTCCCTCCTCCCTCCCTCCCTCCTCCTCCCTCCCTCCCTCCCCTCCCCTCCTCCCTCCCTCCTCCCTCCCTCCTCCCTCCCTCCTCCCTCCCTCCTCCCTCCCTCCCTCCTCCCCTCCCTCCCTCCCTCCCTCCCTCCCTCCCTCCCTCCCTCCCTCCCTCCCTCCCTCCCTCCCTCCTAATCAGCTAAAAATGATGAAGCAAAATAAGAAAACAACTCAGCATATCTCCACCAAGGCAAATGACCATAAAGCAGAAAAGGTAGAAATCATATTCTATTTCTACCAAGTTATATGTCAACCAATAAAGTCCACATGTTATAGAAAAAAAAATTACCTGAGTGCATGATTTACAATCATGAGTACAGTAATGAATGAGTAGCCATGGAAGAAACCCCTACAAAACCAAAAATGAAGGTAAATATGCAGTGCTACAATACATGCCTGCAACATTAGCATCCTAATGAAGAGAATATGACAGATAATCATTTGCAACTATAATTGATATAACAATTGATACTGCAAAAGTATAATTGCAAATGAGCCTACAACGGCTACTAACACAGTCAATCAAAACTTGGTCAAACCACGTTTGTTAATTAACTAGCCCAATTAAATGTTTAATATTATTTAGCAAACTAGTCTAACTTGTATAATTTAGTAATTGACTCATTTACACTCATGATCAATAGAGTTATCTCATTTGAAATTATTATCACACATTCAATCTCAGGGGATATCACAACTAAAAAAAATAGTTTTAAAAAAATTCAAGGCATAACTGTACAAAGAAAACCACATATTCAAATCAAGGGAATCAATTGCACATGAAATTGTTTTACAAAACTTAATATTTGCACAGTTAAAGAAAGTGCGGATCCTGTTTTAGCAATCAGCAGCACATCACATGTAGAGCATTGACTTCCCTAAAGATTGCTTAAGTCCCTGAACCTGAATAGCATGAATTATAGCCCATTTATCAATATGTTTAATGCTTATTCAAAGCCAACTTGAGTAAATTAGAAGAGCAAGTTTGGCTCGAACTAGCGATTCAAATCAGTTAAGCTTCGGCTGAACTGAAAACATATGTAACACTAAGCCAGCTAAGTCGAATAAGCTAATAGTCAACTTGATTTGGCTCATTGGCATCCCTATGGAATAGCTCCGTAAAACAAGCATTTTCATAATTCAGCAGCATTTAAAGATTTAAAAACAATAGCTGCCACATGGCAACGGCTCCCTTGAAATTACTCTCATCATGTGACCCTGTTACCACTTTTCACAAATCTCAGCTGCAAAACTGCAATTTATGCTTATGTTTTTATAAATTCTATAACGTTAAGCAGAGCCCCCTCTCCACCCTTAAATTTAAAAGTGACAAAAAGTGTTAGTTCAGGGTTTAATATTTAGCCTGGAAATCCAGAAAATAAAGCAGATCACAGTGCCAAACCAGGGTAGCAGAGCAGTGACAGGAAATGATTTCAAATTTCACCCAAACTTTGAAACACTTAATACGAGATGCTACAGTATTCTTGCTCCTTAGAAGCTCTTCAATTGCAACTTGCAAGCCCCATTTCTCGCCAACATCCAAAAAATAAAAGACATCTAATAGAGTATGAAATTCTGATACGATCCCAATCACCAGATACCACTAAAATATTCCATTAAATCCTTGACCCCTGCCATGAGCTTTGCCGACGCTATAGCTTCCCGCAGCCACAAACTCCAGATAGCCATCCATTTTCTAGATTGCTCAACTAAAACAGAGATGTACTCAATACAATTCTGGTAAGAAGCACCAAACTAGTATACAACATTAAATTTGATTCCAGGAAAAGACCAACAAAGTAACTTCATGATATATAGCATTTCTACAAAAATTGTGAACACTAGCTTCATGTTTATCAGCTAAAAAGCAGCTATTTGCTAGTGTCCATGCAGTGTTTTTCGATCCTTTACACATAAAGCTAAAAGTGAGGAGTCTGATCACCAACGTATCATTCCATTGATAGGATTCCCCCCTCCCTCTTTTCCAGTAAAAAAGAGTAATAACAAATGCATCCAGCATTTCAGAACATTGGGAAAATGGAAGTGGAGGAACATGATGACATATATCAAAAACAAATATTGAAAGATACATACTTGTTTGCAACTGCGTCAAAATCTTGAATCACTATTGCAATGGCATTAAAAATCATTCCAAAGACATATAAGTAGAAGTTCTGCACATTGATGTTTCTCTGAGGACGTTTTTTGATAATAGCCTGGGGATAGAGAATAGCATCATCAAAGAAAATTTTAAGTCATTGTGATTTTTTCCCTCTAAGAAGAAATGAAGATAGCTCCTGACACATGAAATTTAATAATTGCTATTCACAAGTTACTTCAGAAGTTACCTCAGTGTATACCCCAGCAAACCCACTCAAAAGAGCCATGACCTACAACAAATAACTAGTTATTCCACGAATGTTAACCCAAGATTCATATTTGATCTTAAATGAAAAGGAAACCTCTTGAAACAATTTTTATAATACTCACAATAGCCATAATCCAACCATACAGTGGAGTCTGAAGAACATGATCAGAGCTGCAAGGATGAAAAGAATGCTGCTATTAAGCAGGGAACATATATAGCTACTAGAAGTTGGGAATATGAACTGCCAAAATTTACAGAACATATCTTTTTTTTCATTAACGGTAGATTCATAAGTAAGAATTAGAAGCAATGCATACACTAGAAGATTAATTACTAACTGAAGGCTTGCACACAATGCAACATGATTCGCTAATCTCCTCGTGAATCGAAAATAGGGATTTATGGTCGATTTTGGGCTATTCTTGGGCAAGTTTAACCGAATTGCGAATTCAAAAAGCGAACTAACTAGCGAATTATGATACACTGCTTGCAAATCTTGAACTGCTGCATTGGAAAGTTCTTACGAGGAGCGACAACGTTACTTTTTTTCTGAAGGTACCAAATGGAAGAAATAGTAGATCCAAGAGGCCTGTTGTGACGACATAAGACATATTTTTTATGTTTTCAGTGCTTAGAGAGTATGACCTTTAATTGAAATTTGTGACATACTTGGGTCCGACGCAGATGATGGATGACCAAATTAGAGAACCAGCCTGTGTTAAAATCAACTATAGTTAAGGTATCTCCACTTTGCCTCTCCGATGTCCCTAGAGTTCTAGGTTACTTGATTAGCATTTTCCTAAACTATTTCAGGTTGCCGTACTCATTCCTCTCCAGAAGCCTACTTGGTCTTTTTGTTGTTTTTATTATTTCCTACAATTATTATCGTCATCATTCTTAGTTCTTAATATAACAATCTTAATTACACAATAATAATTCTCCAATTAAGAATTTTCTACATACATAGGTTTTAGTCTACTCCGTATAGTTTCTGTTATCGTTTTTATTATTTCGTCTATATATAATTGCTATTATTCTAGATAGCATTACTATAATGATAACAATGATGATTACACTAAAATGATTCTCCAACTAATCTTCATCTACATACATCATTTTTATTTTACATGTTACTGTTCTCAAAAGGTTGCTCTAGAACTGAGTAACAATGCCAATACTTTTTCTGCCTACAGAAGAAGCTTAAGAAAAGTGGAATTTAATCGAAGAATGGGGCTGCAATGCATATAAGGGTGTTAAAATTTCATCCCACAAGGACTATTTAAGCTTATATAGAAAGGTGACAGTTCTCTGCTTCCTTGCTCCTTTATTTTGCCTTTTTGGCATTCTAATTCCAAATCTATTCTAGTCTGAAATCAGACAATATTTGGATTCAAGAGCATCTTTTATACCAGCCAGAATCCTCTAGCCATCACATAAAAGAGATAAGGATAAGACGAATTTATTTGCCAAACATAATAAGTACTTTTTAACTCACTTCCCCTCCCTCGTTACCATTCATTTACATCGCTGCATCATGGCACTTGCCCAGAAAGACAGAAACCAGATCATGGCTGTCGAATAAAACTGTACTGTTCCAATAGGCCAAACATTCATCATAGTAATTTGGTGAAATAGCCAATTTTTTCTCTGTGGTTTGATGAAAGGAAACACTTGCTTAAACAACCAGATAAATAAAAGTTGGAGCAGAGAGTCATTTGAGTTTCAAGAATTTGAATGGTCCAAATTTCCATCTAAGATATCAGCATCATCATAAGTTTTCAAGGAGGATATTAAATATTTTTTCTTGAATCAGGCTGACGAAGCCCAATGTAATTCTTATTTTTTGATAGAGGATATCAATTTTTTTCTTGAAGGCTGGATGTATCCAAATATCCTTCCATTAGTCACTCTTTCTTTTTCTTTCCTCCTTAAGGGGGAGAGAAAGAGAATGACAGAGTAGTTCACTCTCCTCTGTTATGGTACATTTGGGGGGGCATATTACCAAGGATAGTACCATCCTTGCAACAATTGAAGTTATTTTGGAGAGACATACCTTACATCTAAGGCAGAAGCAAACTCATACTAGCAATTCTTTTCCTTGTCAATAAATTGTCTTTATACTGTTCTGGTCAGTGCAAGTCTTTGGTTAACGTATACTCTGACAAAGCATATGTTCCAGACCTCTTTGTTGCTTTCAAAACACATGAGTCTACAGCTATTTTGTTGTTAAACTGAACAGAGTACTATCAACACTATATATAACCAACCGAATCAGCAACGCATGATAGATATCATCAACGAATTAAGACCCATCTTACTTGGAATTAAGCTGAGCTGTGGTACACCCAGCACACAGTAGAATGAAAGCTGCCCACTGGATCTCACTTAACCTGAACGCTTCCACAATTAGAAATTAGAATGGTAAATTACTAAAAAAAATTATCAATAGCAGCGAAGATCAAATATTAAGTTCTTTAACAACAGAAATAGCCAAAATACAAAAGTAAAAATGAAAAGACACACGCTATAAAATATTGGTTCAAACTTCAAACACTTCATGTCCCTTGACACAATAATAAACTCGGCTTGTCAATGATACCACTATGTTAGGATAACCATTTTGGAGAAAAAAGAAAGAAAGGGAAGGGGAAGAGGGGAAGGGGAAGGATTGAAAGAGAAATGGAAGAAAATTAACTCTTGTTTTTTTAAGAGGGAAAAAAAGGAAAGGGAAAGAAAGGGATATAAGAGTTTTCCCTCTAAATTTTTCCTACTTTGGAGAGATAGAGACCTTAAGAAAAATTATTCATCTAATCTCTCCAAATCCCTTCCCTCAAATTTTGTTATCCAAACAAGGGATCCTTCATCCCTCCGAATACCTCCCCTTCCTTTCCCTCCATTTCCTTCCATCTAAACACACCCTTAGTGAATGATTTGTTGCCCTTCACTGTTTTACGTCAGTGTAGCTGAAGTTTACAAAACTTTCCAGAAGAGATTTATCACACTTCCATTCAATAAACTGCTCAATACAACAGAAATCCTAATTTCTCAATGATAACCAAGAATATGTTTAGTTCATCAAATTTTTGTAGACCTATAGCTTTCCCTTAAAAAATGTAAAAATACAGTGAACCAAACATACACCATGAATAATCCCCAATGTGCGGACACATAGACTCATTATGACTTCAATGGTTTTCACCAAAAAGTAATAGTTAGTCATCTTTAGTAAATGGGTAGACGCATTATGCAGCATTACAAATCAGTTAGAATAGCTCTATCAGGTTTACCTGGAGATATCTATATTTATACATTTCAAGGTAATTGTGAGACCTTTTGAAACAGTTGAATCTTGAAAAACTCATCAAAACTAAATGAAGTTTAATGAAAATGTAAAATATATTTCCTAAAACTTTCAGAACAATAAGTCGAACCAAACATACATTTTATTCTCAATAGGATATATGGTATTGAGAATCAGTAACATAACAACGCTCACTTTTTCTTTAGAATGATGCGATAGAGAACACCGGTACTGATTATATTGAAGTTTTTCAGTATCTGATATCCTGGAGCATCCACGTATGCAAAGATATAATACTGCTCAAGTCAGATGAAGAACTGGTGAGAAACCGAAGAGGTCTATCTTCATTATAAAGGAAGAAAAAAAGGATTGCCTAAGAATGGAAGCAACCTGGAGCAAGTTCTTAACAAGATATAGTGCTGCAGGAATGGGATATACAATTATTTCATCCACTGTAGTGCTTAACCTGATACATAAGCGTATACAGTCACTGAATCAATATCACAAATACAGATGGATACTAAATGAACACGTTTACGATCAAAATTCAATCAACAATCGATAAATGAAAATATCAGTAAGGATGAACTATTTTACCTCTAGTAGTAAGCATATAAAGTAGATAATCCATGAATAAGCAACTTCTAAAGCACAAAATAGTAAGATAATTGATAGAAGATAGTCATAAAAAATTTTATTCAACACTAACCTGTTATCTTCATTAACACCTTCATTTCTCCAGATTTTCGACAAGGCTGCGAGTGATAATGCACATTTTAACGTTTCAACCTGATTGCGAAAAATATGGCAGACATTACAATGTCAGATTTAATAACAAAAAACGAATTTCCCCCTATATCAAAAAGGTTCTAGAATAGTCAGAGAAATGATTTTCTAGAATAATAAGATAATGCATTGTCTTACGAATGTAGATCTGAGGGTAAAGCATTGGCCACATGGGTACGGAACATTTTATCTCTTTCGTAAGAATCACATTCAATATCCCAGACCAATAGTACTCAAGATCAAGCTTAAGAAACAAAGCAACGAGCACAAAAAAAGGATATGCTGTTATGGACTCTAACGCCATAAACTGATAAACTTGCTACTTCAAAATTATACTTACCAAAAAATTTGCAGTAGTGACACTGTATTCATATTTCCCCGCTCTTTTTGACCAGACAATAAGTATAGCTTGTGAACTCGTAAGTATAGTCAACGCAAACGTAACCATGGACCTATTTTCATCATAAGAACGCCAATTTAACTCTAAAATCCAATACGTAACTATTACTTTAAGTTTCACAATTTTTATCAACAATTAAGAGGGTGTTTGATTTGGAGGAAAACTAAGGTATGAAAAAGGTTTCGCTGGAAATATTTTGCTCCAATTGAAAGGAAACCATATTTCTTCCACTGTTTCATTTCTAATGTCTCCTTCTATCTCTTGTTTAGTTTATAATTTTTCATCAAAATAAACAAAGAAAAACTATATTTTGCATACAATTTCTACTGAAAAACGCTTTTCATTGAAAAATATTTTGGCCAATCAAACACCCCTAAGATGCAATGTTAAAAACAGCACAAGTTTAAAGAACATTAACATACTTGCGTTTCCATTGAGATTTTCCACCAGATAATCCACCCACGGCAGCTAAGTTATTCATCATATTAAGTAATATCAGTCAAAATCATAAAAAAAATTGAATTAAACACACTAAACTCCAGTAAAAATGGCTAGTTCTCAAATTAAATTTGGGCGTAAAATACCTGAATTAAGTTTTCCTCGTAAGCTTTCTAGGTCACCCGCAGATTTTTCCTCATCATCCTTAAACAAGATTTAAAGTTTTTTTTTCAATTCATCTGTTAACTTAGTTAACAGCGATCAAACAACAAAGCATTACAGCAAAAAAATAAACTATTCCACAAAAGAGAACGGCTAAATTGAACAAAGATCAAACGATTGCAAAACTAAAATATCTCCAGTAATCACAGCATGACTGAATTCCTTCATAAATTGATAATGCAACAATAGAGATTTTGTTCATTAATAAACCAAAATAATCAATCACACAACCTAAAATGAGTAGAAATGTCTTCTGGACTGGAGAAATTGGTCATTGATGAACAAGCAAGATGTTTGAGGTCAATAAGAAAACTCCACACATATGAACAAAATTAAGAGGTGAAGGAGAGAAAAAAACCTGATCCTTGATCTTGCGGTACTCCATTTGCGAAGATCAAATCGAATGCGCGAAGATTTAGTCTAAAGAGATTTCAATCAGTGTACAGTGTGAGTGATGTGGATTATGCAACTGGGTTTGTTCGGTTTCGTGTCTGAACAAGCCAGAATCAGGAAGGAGGGAATCGAATTTTGGAGATCTGTTTGTATTAAGTTTCGAACCCAGAACTGCTTTTTTTTTTGCTTTAACGCCTTGTCGGCGTAAGCGTTGGGTATTTGAGTAATATAGGTTGTGGCCTTGTGGCCTTGTGGTGTAGGGTGGGGCATATGGTTCGCTTTGGCTGTGGTTTGACACTAAAATCAGATTAAATTAAAAATTTTGGTTTTCAGATCAGATTGGATCAATAAATAATGAAATTGTATCGGATAAAATTGTCTTACAATGATTCGGTCTACGTTTTTATTTGTATATTTTTCTTCCAAATTAATACGTGTGTTAATGCATATATATTTTGCACCTATGATCACCAAATAATCATCATTTTATAATTAGTTGATTGCATCAACATTATTCAAGTATATATTACTACAAAAATAACTACATCTCGAAATTTCTAAGTGGAAACCTATTTTTAAATAAATAATTATGATTTTCGATCATCAGTACGGTTTGTTCTCTTGTCTGGTTTGAAAAATAAAAATTAAGGACAAATCGAAAATCGTAATGTGTTTTTTTTTAAAAAAAAAGAAAAGACTGTTTAAACCGTAAAACCAGACCAAATACTAAAATTACGGTTTGGTTTGATTTGCAATTTAGACCAAATTTTATTCAGCCCTAAATGTAAATGGTTAAGTTTCAGATGTTTTTCATGGCATTTGAGCCTATTGATAACTGAAAACTAAAATTTTACATGTAGGTTAACTTTTAAAATCGAGTTGAGTAATCTTTATGGAAATATGAAAATTGAAGACTTTATAGTAGAATAAAAAAAATTTAAACACTCTTACAACAAAACTAAAGTCCTATAATAACCTTATTAAAAAAAATATAAGTTTTGGTTTTTAACCTTGTTCAAAACTAGACACTTTTCCCAAAATATTGTTGATAAAAAAATAAGATCACAATTCAAGAGATGGAACTCTACAATGGACTCTAAATGCACCATACATGTGAGTCATCATTATATATGGCGGGCAGACGGGCCATTTGCGCTTGTATGTATGGTTACCAAGTCATCTATAAGATGAGGAAGTAAAAAATGTTAAAAAGAGATGTACAAATAAGAAGCAAAATTATTGATGTCATCGAGTGCATTTCAATATCTTGGCTAGAGGTGTTCATTCAGGTCATCGGGTTAATTTCGGGTTAAGTATTTCAGGTTGGTTCAATATCGGATTCTGCATTCACATTGATTTTTACATAATTGTAAATTCATTATTAAGTCGGGTCAAATCGGTTTCGATTATAAGGTCGGGTGAATATCGAATTGTCGGATCTATTTTGGACACCTCACTCTTGGCCAATCACAAAACCATCTTATGGTACCATTGATGTGCACAATTCTAAGTCATCTAAACACTGAACATCTCATTCTACTATAAGTCAACCTCATTTAGGTCAAAGCTACCTAAATGAATCCTAGATTTGTGTGCTGAAGTTCATTCTTAGTTGCTAGCTAAGACTTGTAATATCCGATAATCCAAACTACCCACCACATTACACTCTTTAGACTTGTAATATTTGTGTTAGGGTTTTGTAACAAAGAAATACAAATAGCATTAATCGACTTAATATGTTCAATTGGAACAGGCAAATATTTCCCAACTAGTGGATATCTCATCACTAATTTCAACTCATGAGTACTTGAATCACACCCAATCATATTATAAACCTTACTCAAAAACTCCTCAAGTCTAGTTCCTTGATTAAGAATCATACTCTCTTCATTCGCTTTACTTGTTTCATTTTCTTTTTCAACACTATTCATCAATCACTCTTATTACGTGATTTACTCTTAATCTATAAGTTACAACATAGTCATGCGAGATCTTGTTTAATTTGACTTATTGTATATTTTATTAATATTAACTTTTTATAATGTTTAATGAAGCACAATTAGAGATATAATTTTAAGATTGAAAACGTGCATTGACAAATATGTCAAAACCAAATGGGACAAGTAAAAAAAATAGGATAAAGTTATCCCAACTTTTCAATAAGGAAAAGAATGTTGCGTTCAGGTGGCTAAACAAAATTGAATTCATGAAGCATCAAGTTTCAATTTCCAAGTCCAAGATATGCTGCTGCTGCCTGCTGGCTGACATTTCTTATTTCTACGACCATTGTTGAACACTAATTTGACTTATCCTTTAGACTTAATTTTTCCAACTATTTACTTTCTGGAATATATAAAATTCCAAACTAAAAAAATACTCCCTTTATTCTAGAATTAAATCAAAGAGAGACTGAGAGTTTTTTAAGAAAAAGTGAATAATAATAGTAATAGATAATGAATAGAGATAATGAATTGCGAATATAAAAAGAAATGAAAATTAAAATGTATGAAAGAGATTAAAAAAAGTGTTAATATCAAAAATAAAAATAATGCAAATTGAGTGAGACAAACCAATATAAGATGTTCTCAAAAAAAACTAATATAAGAATTGATGCAAATTAAATGGGACAGATCAATATAAAAATTAATACAAATTAAATAAAACAAACCAACATAAAAATTAATGCAAATTAAATGGGACAAATATGAACAACGCTACAGAAAAAAAGAATTTAGAAGCTAAATTAGAATTCACACTCCATATTTCTATTAGTAATGATCCTATGGATCAACTAAAGATATTTGCAGAAGAAAATTACACGTCTTTTATTGTTTCATTTTTTGCAATTTTTTGTAAATGAGAAATTCTTAAAGTGTAAATTGTTATCTACATGTGAGTTGTCTCATATCGGAGAAAGAGAAGAAAATGTGTTACTTTAAAAACTTGAAAAGAAGCTCCTAAATGAGCTTTTTTTGGGTTTATATGTAGATTATCACTATTTCCCCACGTTTGAATTGCCTAAGATAGTGTTTGGGAACGAGTATTTCATTTGAGATTTTGGAATTCAATATTGGAAATTCCAAAACAAAAATTTCAAATTCAATTTTAGTGTTTGGGAAATATTAAAATTTTCAAATCAAAAATTTCAAATTCCAAAGGTTGTTTGGCAATCTTTGTAATTACAAATCATTAATTCAAATTCTAACACTGTTTGGTAAATATATGTAATTGCAATTACAAAATTCGATCATCCTTGCAAAATGACCTAATATATGAAGTACATGACAAGGTAAAATATAACACTAACACATTAATTGCACTCGAAATTTGATTATGTGATCACCGTAAGAGATTGCCTATAATTGGCCCCATAAATTCAATACTTTACAACTACTACTGAACTTTAAAATCTAACTAGAAAGACTAATAGACTATAGTACTATTAATGAACTAAAATTCCTAGAAAGTTACTACGAGTGAAGACATAATATTACCCAATCCAACTTCTCATTTTCAGGTAAAGTCTTAAGCATTTCAAACTCTTCTATATTGTTCAAAAATCGCTTCACTGCCTTCAACACTTCATGTCGATCAAGTCCGACAACTCTTGACACAACATCGTAGATCTCTTTAGAATCGGGCTTTGGAGGATTTCTTGATATCGTATACTCCTTAAATGTCTCCGCAAAGCTAGTAACAACATCAGCAAGACGATCCCTCTAATTTCTTGCTTGAAGATTCTCCCGATGTTGCATCTGAGATGTGGGCACCTTGATTTTCAGTCTCCAAAGCAGCAGCTGACTCTTCGTGTTGCTCAGCACCATCACCAAGCGCTCTATCCACTGACACCAAAGCACAAATGTCATCCCAATTCTCAATCCTTTTGTTCATATATGCCGACGCATTTGGATTATTCTGCATAACATTGGAAAAGATAGATGCAATCATTAATCATCAATAGTCAATCCATATAACACAACATTATCACGATAACTCACAATCAACCCATTAAGAGCAAGAGCACAAAGTGTCGAACATAAGGATATAATCTAATTGTGTTGGATTGATAATTAGAAAAGCATACATTACAATATTCGTTCCATTGGGCAAAATCATTCATACCAATCTCAAGCATCTTTTTCTCATCATTCCACGTAAACTTAGTGTAAGTTTGGATGTCGGTGATGATTGCATGATGTTTCTTCCATACCTTAATCCTATTTTTGGCATGCTCCATCATAATAAATATGCCCAACTCATTCCTTAACTTATCAACAACAGCTTGATAAGCTTGAGGCTTGAAATCACCTTCACCTTTATTCCCCTCGTTTATTTGGTCAATTAATGTTGAAGCGAGAATTGCATCCATTTGGGGAGTCCAAGATACGTATCCTCTCTTTGATGTTGAGCTTGAACCCAACTGCCTTTTCATTTGTTTGTTCATTATGATAGCGAAACTATAGCCTAAGGTCCTGTTCTTTTCACCATCAAATTAGATAATAAATAAATAAATAAATAAATAAACAAGTTTTGATATACATAAGACAAAGGCATTGTTAGAGTAAATATTATCTTGTTATTTTGCTGCTGGATCCTTAAGAAGACTTTCCTATTGAACTAGATAACATACTATCATGTAGATGTAGTTCATGGTAAAGAAAAAATTTTGATGAGCAAAATGTACATGGTAAAGAGCAAATTATGGAGTATAAAACAAGCAGAATGTACATGGTGAGCAGAATGTACATGGTAACATACTTTAATTGTTCCGAGGTTGTGCCCTTCGCCTTTGGTAATCTGCAAACATTTTTCTTGCAAGCTCATCTCTAAAATTATTCCACTCGGGTGATGAGCGAACAAGTGAAATGTAAGCTTCTTCCCCTTCTTCATCAATTCCGGGTACATTTGATAATTCATTATCTACCTCATTTAATAAATCCCCTTCTTCTAGGTTTTCTTCCCTCAAGAAATTATGGAGTATAAAACAAGCATTTATAATTCTAACTTGAGTCATCTTTCGAAAAAACTCGGATGTCTAAGAATACTCCAACGTTTAAAGAAAAGATTAAACCAAATAAAGCTTCAATATGGTCAAAATCAGAAATTAAAATAAATTCTAAACGACACCAATTTATTTGTATTCAAGTCAATCCAAACTAAGAAGGATCTATATAATTTTTCATTAAAAATCATAAAAAAAGCTTAAATTCAACCATTAACCATTAATGGCAACAAAATTTATAGAAGAAATTAGAGAACAAGTACCTTCGTTAGCTCAATAGATTCTCAAAAAGCCAAGAAGTACCAAGGTGCTAATGGTTTCTAGCAGGAAACAAAGGGATCTTTAGGTGCCAATGATTTTTGTAGCAATTTGCAGGGACAACAAAGTGTTCGTGAAGATCAGTTCGTAATTGAATATTGTTGACTAACAATGGATATCATTGACTCCTTTTTTCTACCTTAGGGTTCATAGAAAATTGAGAAATGATTGAAAAGAGGCCAGAAAAGAATTTGTAAATGACAGGTTATGAGGCTAGATTTTGAATTATAAAAATTTGGCTCATTTGTTACTTATTCTAAGATTTCATAATAAATGGTCCATTTTTAAATTACGAATTTTAAACTTGCCAAACAAGATATTTGGCCCAATTTAGCATTTGGAATTGAATTTCATGTTCCCAAACAGGCCATAAGCTCATTTTAAAATTCTAACATGGTATCAGATTCATATTTATTGTTAAGCCTTTATGATTAAGCATAACTCCCATTAATACTTATACCAATTAATTTTAGTAGAAAATCTCTTATTTTTAAATTCTAACAGAGATAAAAAAAATCTATATTGATATAGTGGCTTAATATATTTTTCTTTTCACTATTATAGTAGATGGTCAATCATCATCATGAAGAAATTAATTTGAATTTTTTTAACCTAATACTTTCTTTGTTGTACCTTACTTGTTATATTTAACTTTTTACCGCAATCCAATGTATTAGTCTGATCATTTATATATTGAACTATAAAAGTTATAAAAGGTTAATATTATAAAATTATACGATTAAACGATTCAAATAAGATCTCACTTGACCATGTTTTTCTTTACACATTAATTGTAAGATATAAAGTAAATTTAAATGATGAATAATATCAAAAAGCATTAGATAACAAGTATTTCAAAATAGAGGAAGTAAAAAGACAAAGGCGTACTTGATGTTAAAATGGAAAAAACAAATTTGTGTACTATGCTTCGTTTGAAAGCAACTAATTTCAAAATCTAGCCCAAATTTGACCCTTTTCATCCAAAAGGAATTAAATGGTTACAAATTCCAATACTATAATAATATCATGGTGGAGATATGAATTATGATAATATTATAAATGATACTATTCATCTAAAATCTTGTTTGATTTGTCTCATTGCAAAGATTATTAATATCAAAATTTTAAAAGTTTTTATAATATATAATTAAAGATAATAAAAGTTGAATTGATAAATTGAAAATGAGAAAGTAGTAAAATTGGTTAATGGGCAATATATGATGGCCGATGATTATTCCATGTACACACAAAACATTGCCTTTTATCTAGCATACCATTTTCAAAATAAAATCAAATAATTACAATAATAATTATAACATCCAAATAATTGCTTGTACAACTTTACAAATTTCACTACTATACCAAATTATTTTACTCAAACAATCAAAATCAAATAACAAATAACATTAATCAATATAATATGATAATATAATTCTACTCCTTAATATTCTATTTACCCATCAAAAATTAAAAATCTAACTTCAAAACACCATCCATCTCCATTTATAATGAGTAGTTCTTACTTAATGCAAATTTAATCTCTTGAGCTTATCTTCCCTTTTTCCATCTCGCTTCCCAAAATAGTAACACATAAAAACACATCAATTATTCATAAATAAAGAAATAATCTTGATTAAGAAGATTAATCTTTAGGTAACTTTACTAAAACCAACATTTACTTAATCCGCTTAAAATAAATCCACATATTATTTATTTTTAAATAAACCCACTTAATAGGTGGATTTATTAAAATAAAATAATAATTTAGTTTATTTTCAGCGAATCGAGTAAAAATAGGTTTTTTTTTTACAATTTCACGTGGGAAGTTAATCGGATCACTTTGCTTTTCTGTTACACAAAATTAAATCAACCAATAGTAGTAGAAGTTCTCCTCATTCCACCATGAAAAGATTGATGATTATGATACTTAAAAGTTTGAGGAAGAGACATATCATCATATCTTAACAACTTCCTAACCTCAGATTTAAGCTTAAAAAACAAATGTTTTAAACTTCCTCTGTTTTGAAACCCAATAACATGTTTTTCCTCTTCATTCATCTCAAGATCTTGAACAAAAACAGGTTTTCTAGAAAGAATCCATGACCAACCAAAAACCCACCATTTTTTGATCGAAATCCCAGCATTTTCTCCCATGGAAGACAAAGATTTAGATCTATGAATAGCCCATGAAGTAGCAGGAGAAGCAGAGATTGAAGGGTGAAGTTTAAGAGAAAGAGAAGAAAGTCTTCTTCTAAGAGATGGTTGATCTTCTGATGGGGATGAAATTGGGAGTGATTGTTTTGTTGTTCTTTGTTGGATTGTTTGAACTATTGAGCTCATTTTGAAAAGTGTCGGTAATGGGAGGAAGAAGAAGAGGAAGAGAAAAAGTGTCAAAAAGGAAGAAAAATGGAGGATTTGTGGGAAGAAATGAAGAGAATATAGGAGAAAAGGAGGTAATAAGGTAAGGACAGGCTGGCTGATTAGGGATTCCTTCTCTTTACTCTGTTTTCATTTTAACTTTAAGGCATTCAAAGGAAAGGATGATTGTGGAATGGAGGGTGGGGTGATCATGGTAGGGTCAATTGCTTATTTGTATTGTTTGTTTTATGACCTTTTTTTGTTTTTATTAATGTATTTTTTTTCTATGGTTCTTGGACGTTGCCACGTTGGCGTACCCACGTATTATTCGGCCATAGTCCAAAAATAAGACTGCATTATCATATATAAAGATTTTTTAGTTTAGCTCGACTGAAATAACTCGAATTGATCGTAAAATTTTTCATATTGACTTTGAAATCCATTTCACGATTGTTAATGCGACTATAATCGAAACTGGTTTTTGGACTACGGCTCTGTCCCATAAAACTTAAAATTTGTTTTTTTGATTTATAAATTTTACTTATCACAAATTCTTGTAAGTGACGGTATCTTTGAGAGGTCAACTTTATTTAGGCCAGCCTATTATATATTTTTGAAATATTGTAAGTAGACATTAAGAATGATGTAAGTACACATTTAAGATATTAAGTAAGCATTAAGGACACGGTAAGTAAGCATTAAGGATAATGTAAGTAGGAATTAAGAATACGATAACTAGGTATTAACCTTTAATGGATTGGACTTAAAATTAGTTTCTCAAGAGAGAAGGGTATACTTATTAATTATTAGTATTGAAATCACATCATATTAAATCAGACTTTGTTAGATTACACTAGATCACAACAAATTAGATAAAATTAGAGTATTTTGATTACTTTTTAGTGACAGTGATTAGATTAAGTTTCTTAGTGATTATTTTAAAAGTGGTCACTAAAAAAAGTCTCACCCTGCAGTACATAGAGAGATAAAAAGTCGGACTTTGGCTAAGATTATTTACCCTTCGATTTTGGTCCAAATAAAACTCGAATTATGTTTTTCAATCTAACTTCGCTCAGAGTCGGATTATACATACTTTAATTTTGCTCCGGCTTGGACTCTTGGACCTCCAACGAAGTTCGAATTATTATCAAACTCCAACGAAGTTCGAATTATTATCAAACTTTTGTCTTATTGAATCTTTAGTATCATATGGAATCGCTAGAATCATATACAGTCGCAACTAGAATCGTATAGACTCGTGGAATTGCAACTAGAATCGTAAAATCGCAGCTAAAATCGTATGATTCTACCAATTCTACACGATTTTCAAAAACACTCCACAAAAATGCCAAATTGGGTCTTAGCCCATCCAATCAACTATATCCTTAAATCATAGTTTCTTTTTTTTTTTACTTTCTAATGATTAAATTGACATTCGTGACTCGTAATATAACTTTGTTGTGAAAAGCACGCATATGAGTTGGCACTGATAGCTTTTTAATAAAAAATTTTCTACCTCAGAGATGTTTTTTTTATCTCGATTACCTATTGAGGTTTGATTTCATTTGGTGTTACTGTTCAACTGACTTAATAATTGAATTGATGTTCATAAGTTATAATTTCTAAATTATTGAGTGTGAAAACTATTGAATTTTTTCATTTGCTATTATGAAATTAGTAGGGCTTCAAAATTGTTAAAATATAATGTGTCTTTGATAAACCTATTAAAATATCATTCTACTTGGCATTACTTAATTTACTAAAGATGATTGTTACTATATCTATTTAGTGTGTTTGTTTTACTAAATACTAGTATAGAATCCCAATATTGGTCAAGATTAAATGCATTTTATTGATTTAGTCAATTTTATTCAATTTAGTTTAATAAATATAACAATTAATCTTATTCTATGTGAAAAATCTTTGAAAAGATGCCACATGAATTTTTTGGTTCTTTTAGTTAATAGTATGATTGGTGGATTTATTTTAGTTTAATAAAATAAAATCAACTTTACCTTATTTAGTTTAATAAATATAACAATTAATTAATCATATTATTAATAAATATAGCAAGAATCCAAAGATAATTCCATGTGGCAAATCATTGTGAGCATGTCACATGGAATTTTCCAGTTCTTTTAGTTAATAGTATGATTTCATGTGGCAAATCAAATTGAGCATGTCACATGGAATTTTTCAGTTTTTTTAGTTAATATACGATTGATGATTATATGATTAATGTATATCTTTTTATATTTGTTAGTTTATAAAAATAAGAGAAAAATGAATAAAAATAAGAAATATATATGTATTTTTTTAAATAATAACAAAAGTTTTTAACATATTAAACGAATTTTAAGTGTTCTTTTACAATAAAAATGGCTAAACAATATACATAAGCAATTACAACTTCTTATTTTGCAAAATTTTTGAATTATTTGATTCTACGGTTTGATTCTTACAAATCTGATTTTAAGAGTTGTTTTGATTTAAGTTAAATTCACGCTTTTAACAACCTTGACTATAATTCACTTGATCGCTCTTTTAATATTCAATTCTAAAACCAACACATTTAATTTAAAACTTTGAGTATCATATTATTAACTGATAGTAAAACATAAGTTTTGTGAATTTGACTTAATATGAAACACAAATCAAGCTTAGAATTTTTACTTGAATTGACATTTAGTCTATGATTTATGTCAAGTGCGCAAATTTGAGTTGAATAAACTTATTGTCATTTTATTTTTAATATAAAATCAAAATTTTAAAATGGGTTAAATTTGAATTTAGATTCAGGTATTGAGTCGAGTTGGAGTCTTGTCGAAGTATCAAGGTTTTTTTGAGGTCCACAGCCGATCCGTCTCTAAATCGGACTTGGCCTGTATAGTTGAATTCAAATCAAATGTTTTTTTGTCTCGAACTCTAATTAAACAGGTGCTCTTTCGAGAGACCGTCTTTTGTAAAGACGACTCTCAAAAGTCCAGCCCAAATCTATATTTAGAGTTTTAACAATATATATTTAAAATTAGACTGGGCTTTTGAAATTCGTCTTTACAAAATACGGTCTCAAGTAAGAATTTGAGTTAAATTTTCGAATTGAATCGGATCAATGTAGGATTGGACTCCCCCATACCTAAATTGTGCATAATAGAACCGCTCGCACGTGAGTACGTGACGCAAAGTCGCAAACCCGGGAATAAGAATGCGAGGGAATGGCAATAAGATGTGTGAATGTATATATAGTTCCTTTGTTTCATATTACTTGCAACACTTATTGTTTTTGAAAGTTTTATATTATTTACAATATTATTATTTTTGGCAAAAATAATCTACTTATCTTATCTCACTTTATTCCTACCCCATATATCACCATCAATCATACATCATTCCATTAATTATTTAATATACCCACAAGTCACAACCACTATCTACTTATAATAATTTTTTTTATTTCTACCCCACATATCACCATCAATCATACATTATCCTTACTTTTATCATACTGATTTAACAGCCCTTAAATCATGTGTCAAACCTATATAGTACAACTAAAACGGATCAGAGGAAATACTTCATTATGCGTAAAACACAGCGGTGGCGTGTGAAAAGTGGGGCCATGTGAAGCTGTCGGTTGACAACACGCCGCCGACACAATAATTTACTACTTCTATTTCCTTTTGTGTTATGAATAAATATTTTCTTTGTCTCTTTTATTTAGTTTTTACACTAGACATTTAGTACTTCCCCCGTTCCATAATACTTGCTACATTTTTCATTTTGGAAAATTTCATATTACTTGCTATATTTCCCTTTTTAGTAAAAAACCGATTATTTAAAGTTATACTTACTCCTATTTTTATCCTACTCTATATCTAATTACTCCTATTTTTCTTTTTCATTTTTCAACAAATAATATTAAAAAATTCCAAAAAAACAACTTTCCACCTACTACTCATCATTGCACAGTAACTTCTTAATCTTTGTGCCCATGCAATGGTAGCAAGTAAATCAGAACGGAGGAAGTATAAAATGAAATGAGTAAAAATTTAGTATAGAAATCTTCAAAAAAAATTATTATAGAAGAAATTTAGTTAGAAAATAAAAAAAAATCAGTGGATAATAAAAATAAATAGTTTGATGAATTTATGAACATAATATAAATTTGTGAATAAATTTTAAAAATAAAATTACGAAGAAAAATACATCATATAAAATTAGTAAGATAAATTAGAAAAATAGTGCAAAATGATAGCGATACAAGAGTAAAGCGCCCGGTTCTTAAAAAGAATAGGACAAATAGCGTAACAGATACTCTCTTGAGACGACTCTCAAAAGTCCAGTTCAAATCTATATTTAGAGTTGTAACAATACTTATTTAGAATTAAACTGTGCTTTTGAGAGCCGTCTTTACAAAAGATGGTCTCAAGTAGTCAAGTAAGAATTTATGATAGCGCAAAAGGACCCTACTTACGAGTTACTGGGCCCAAGTCTCATTAAAGAGAATTTGGAGCTAAGTAGTTGTAAATTGAAATATATTTTTAGTAGAGCTAATTTTTTGAGAGATTGTTTTTTAGTAAAATAATTTTACCTAAAGAATATTTTTTTTTTTCATATGTTCTTTTCAAATAAAATTTACGAATTTTAGTGTTAAATTTTGACTAATATTGTTCATCGATCTTTAAGAAAAAACGTATTTATGTAGGATTTTGATAGATTCGTCTTAATATACACTTTTTAAAAATCAACGTTTTATAATTTTTAGAAACTCAAAATTAAAACAGATGGAGTAATATGAAAAGATAGGCTATTTAACATATATATATAACTATATAAGGCGTGTCCAAGGTTGTCAGGATCGGAATTCTACGTAGGATCGAAATCAACTTGTGGGATCGGATCGTAGGATTGGATCGTAGAATTGGACGATCCTACAAATTTGCAGAATTAACAAGTTATATTATGTCTATGTTTATTGTTTTGCCTTAATTTTCTTAAAACCCATACATTTTCTTAAGATTTTTCTTTAATTTTAAAATGCCGTTTTTTTCTCTATTCTTAATGAAATGACACTCTATATATAAGATATACACTACACAAAATATATTTTAAAGCACATGCACACAAGGATACAATAATAAACCATAGTAAAAGAAGAACAAAGATACTAGAAAAAAAATTTTAATTAGTAGTTTTGATCGATTCTACGATCCTACTAACGATCCTAGCTGATCCTAACGATCATGCCCACGATCCTACACGATTCTGACCGATCCCACCGATCCTACTGATCCTATGCTCGATTCCGACTGATTCCGATCCTATGCACTATTCTAGTCGCTAGCACCGATCTGGGTCGTAGGATCGTACGATCGTACGATCCAGATCGCGATTTTCATAACCATTGGCGTGTCTCTCGGTGAGACCGTCTCATACAACAATATGTGTTTCTAATAATAGACATAAATGAGTAGCACCAACTCTATTAACAAGTATATTTTTTAATGATTGTATTTTAATTAGTCAAACACAAATTCTTACTTGAGATCGTCTTTTGTAAAGACGACTATTAAAAGCCAAGTCCAATTCCAAATATATATTGTTACAACTCTAAATATAGATTTGGGCTGAACTTTTGAGAATCGTCTTTACAAAAGACGGTCTCTCAAGAGAGCATTTGATAATCAAATGTAGCTCACTTTTCGATATACTCTTTTAATCTTAAAAATAAAATAAATAAATAGGCTTATTGGCTAATGAAAAGTGCACTCCCTTATATTCTAATTAATCAAATGTTATACTCTTTTAATCTTAAATATCCTTAATTGTGTTTGGTTAAAATTTATAAAAAGTAAATTTTAATAAAATTTATATGAAAACAATTCAAATTAAAGTTCAATTGACTATATTTTAATTTTTTTTTTGAAAAGCAGACTATGTTTTAACTTATTAATTAATAAAATACAAATTAAAAATAATTGATAAATAATAAAAAACAAATAAGACCATTTAAGAAATTTTTATCTCTAATGTAGATGTCGTATGACTCTTTATTAATAAATTAGGTATTATTAAAAAAAATTTGACGTGAAAATGCCAACCGCCTAAATGTTTGGTTTTGGTAGAAGAAAAAGTAGACGAGCCATAGTTTTCAAGTTTATGGCAAGCTTAATTAGGTGATACTCAGTTTTATTTGCATTGATGTGTCTTCTTTAACTCGATCATATTCTCATATACTACTATTATAGAATTATGTTTTCCGATACTCTTTTGTCACTCTAAATTTGTTTAATTTTTTTTAGTTTGTTTTGCTGATTTTGCAATTTTTCTTTTTTATAATGGTTTAACTCTTTTTAATTTGATGTAATTCAAAAATTTATATTTTCTCTCTATGTTAACCATTTATTTATATGATTTACTTATTTTTTTTGTCTTATTTTCTAATTCAATTCTCCTTTCTACTAAATTTTGTTTAAATTGTAAATTGTGCAAAATAAGAAATAGGAAAAAAGTGGTAAGGAAGAGGGTAAATATTTTGCTTATACTTGCTTGAATTGAGTGTAAATATTTAAAGAGGTAAATAAAAATCTATGTAATTCAAAGTTATTACGTCTCCACCCAAATCCGCTTTCCCACCGCCACCACAACCACCCCATCTTCTACACCGACCAAACCCACATGTCGACCCAACTTTAGCACCACCAGCCACAAACCGTGCCATCTGGAAACTTACAAAATGAAGAGCCCAATTCTCATATATTATATGCCTAATTCTAACAACTGAGCGAGATATGACGACAGGTTAAAGTTTGCTTTCATTTTTAGTGCACAAACTTCCGATGTACATCACTTTCTTGGACCATTTGAGATATGACTAAGCGTTCCAATGCAATTGGAATTAGGTAAACTATGAATGGTACCCCTGAGTTTTGACACTTTATTAATGTAATCCTAAGTCTTTTATTGTCAATGGTACCCTCGTATTGTTGACCATCTTACAATCGTAAACTTTGTAAAATAATTTGTCCAAAACCATTAACTTGTTTTGTTTTTCTTTTACTTTTCAAGTTAAAACATAAAAAAATTTGGACGGACAAAAAAAGTTAAAATAAGTTACAGTCATAAGACGCTTTACACAAGGGTACCATTAATAATAATAAAATTTAGAAATATCATTGATAAAGTGCCAAAACTCAAAGTGTGAATCGATAGTTTCACTTGAAATTATTATTTACTACTTCTATTTAAGTAATTAGCGTTTAGGTGAAAATAATTTAAAAGCAATTTGAGTAGTTGTTAAAGAGCACATGCTTCCTATCATAATTCATAATAACATTAACATCATTCACCGACAGTCACAAATGAAGTAGTTATCAATTATCATGCCCAAAATATGCTGTTTTAGCCTCGCATTGTTTTGCCAAATCACATGCAAATGCAACCGTCGAAATTCTTTTTCATCAAACACATTATTAGCCATAACTTTTCAATTAATATAAGATTACAACGGTATGTTTGACAACTTGGAATTTATTTTCAATTATTGAATTAATCTAAATATTATGTTTGGTAAATCTTGAATTTGAAAATGTTGGAATTGGGTCAATTCCATGGAATTACAACAAATGTAAAATAGGTGAAATATCACAATGCAAATTCCAAGTATATAGGTGTCATTTACAATTCTTAAATTTGAATATTAAATTTAAATTCCTTATTTTCAAATGAAATCTATGTTCCCAAACACTACCTTAATTCATTTTATTTTTGCTGATTCAACTTAAAACTAATAATTATTGATTTTTACTAATTGCAATTACAACTAGGTTTTCACTGTTGTAACTTGTAATTGATTATTTATTGATTGAAACTCATTTTCACTGATTGGAACTAATTTGTACTGACTGGAATTGATTTTTACTTATTGCTATTAATTCTTAATCATTTTAGTTATAAAATAATCGGATACTTTCACCAACACATTAATAATCATATAAAAAATAAGAAATACAATTAATACTATGACTACTACTAATAAATTATTATTATTATTATTATTATTATTATTATTATTATTATTATTATTATTATTTTGAACAGTATCCATATATTTTTTTTCTTCCGTCCACGAAATAGTACACCATCACTGTAAATGTCACGATAGAGGTTAATAGGGATGACAACTGGTCGGATCAGGACCGAGTCTAGGTGGACCCGAATCCAGATCCATTTTCAAGAGCAGGATCCAGATCCAGATCCGGATCCGCGGGTCCAATTTTGCAAGACGTAGATCCGGATCCATGGATACTTCGGATCCGGGTCCAAAACGGGTCTGACTTGTTTTTGTTTTATTTTTTGTATTTTTGTATCGTGTTGAGATTGCCATAAATTTATATTTATAGACTAATGATAATAATATACATAATTTCACAATCGATCACCCCAAAAAATATTATACAACTTAAAATTGTTTTGAAAATATCCAACGAACACAATTAAGTTGTTTGTTACAAAAACAAACATAGCCGATAACAAGAATATATACTTAATATATCAAAAAAGCAAGAATATATTTTTAATATTAGTCACTTGTCGAGGCAGTGGGTTTCGTACGTGTGAGAGTGGGAGGAAATTAGGAGTAGTATTCAAATGTATACAGTGAGTGACTAGAGTGAGTTAGTAGTCATTGTTGAGGCAGTGCATCCTCCGGAATAGGGCTTAGCAAATACCAAGAATATATATTTAATATATATAAGAAAATATATATAAAATGGGTCCTCTAGATCCGCGGGTCTGGATATTTTTCTCAGATCCAAACCCGTAAAAAGTTAAACGGATTCGGGTTCGACCCGAATTCAACGGGTCTATTTTTTAGGACCCAGATCAGTGAAAACGGATACGGATCCATGAATTCGAGTCCGGTCCAATACCCATTGCCATCCCTAGGTATCGTTCTTCAAAAATGGTCAATACAATGAGTTTTGTATAATTTTCACTGGTCTTGCACTTAGAGTTTTGGTGTGGTGAATAATGTCACCTAACAATGTTACCAATAAAAAGGATGACTTATAGGCGAGCTAAGATCCTCTCCAGTACTAATATTAACCGGAGGATTAAGTTCTTTGTCCATTAGTTGACATGTGGCACCACAAAAAATAAATGGCTAAGATTAATTGTTTTATCTTTTTATTTTTATAAAAGCATTAATTTTTAGCTAATGTGTAAGTGGAGCTGTGGAGGTAAATGTTGGCGCGAATTGTACCACAATATATACTTTACTTATTTTTTGTCAACTACTTAATTCTTCTCCAAGGCTATTACATTCAAGATTTTTCAACATGATCACTACAAAACTTGAAAGGTAATGTGTTCTTACGAAAAGCTATATTCAAATTTTTATACCCAACAAAAATAATTGTTCTTCATAATACAAAATTGCACTCCCGTATAATTGTAGAGGCATAAATTTTAAATAAAATAAAAATATAGAACTAAAAGCTTTATATTAACTATGAAAGTAATAAAATGGTTATAACTATCATCCTTTGTTTGCAATTTGATTGAAACCTGTAATAAATCATTAAAAAAAATTGTTAGTATTATAAAGTATATATTTTATCAAGAAAATGATTAAATAATATTGATAATTTGTGATTTTAATTATCTTTAAGTATAATAATATGTTTATCAAATACTTAAATAAAATAAATATATATCAATATATGCTTAAACATGTAATGTATAATGTATCTGATTAGTTTTGTTTTTCTTGTGTATTTAGAACATGAATGGATTGTCTGAAATTGGATCTCAAATTATAGAGAACTGGTTAGGTAATATCCAAGAAAATACTGAGCAAAATGTTGAAGAAGTAAATGACTGGAAACCAAAACTCGAAATTGAGTTCATAGATGAAGCAACAGCCTATAGTTTTTATAATGAATATACTAGACTAATAGGTTTTAGCATTCGTCGAGAGTAGAGAAATATTAGTAAGAAGGATGGAGTTTTGACATCAAGAAACTTTACATGCAGCAAAGAGGGGGTACGAGGTCATGATAAGCGAGATTATAAAACAAAAGAGGCTAGAGCAGAAACAAGAACTCATTGTCCCGCAAAAATGGTGATATCCCTTGAACGAAAAGATGGAATGTATAAGGTTGTTCAATTTGTGGCTGAACATAATCATCCTCTCCAACCACTTAAATTTGTGCACATGTTGAATTCTCATCTACACATCACTGAATCTCAAGCATCACAAATTGATATGGCAAGTGAATCTGGACTAAGAATACAGATGCTCATGAATTCATGGCTAAACAAGCAGGGGGAATAGATTGTCTAGCTTTCACAAAAAGAGACTTCAAAAACTATCTTAGAACAAAAAGAAAAAAATCATTGAGGTTTGGAGAAGTTGGAGCATTGTTCATGTATTTCAAAAGTCAATTAAATCAAGATCCATCATTCTTTTATGAGTTCCAAATGGATGCAGATGAACAAATAACTAATATATTCTGGGCTGATACTCAAATGATCAATGACTACCAATGTTATGGAGATGTCATCACTTTCGACACCACATATAAGACTAATGACAAGTACAGACCTTTAGGTGTATTTATTGGTTACAATAATCATAGGCAGACAGTGGTTTTTGGAGCAACATTGCTATTTGATGAAACGATTCCTTCATTTACATGGTTGTTTGAAACTTTTCTTAAAGCCATGGGAGGGAAAAGGCCAACCACTATTCTGACCGATCAAGATGCAGCTATGGCCAGTGCGATCTCATTGGTAATGCCAGACACATTTCATGGCTTGTACAAGTTGCCAATGAATCAAAAAGGGTAGTGAATGGAAAACGTTACAATGAATCAGAAGCAGAAAAAGATTCCATAGATAAGTTGCCAATAGTGAAAATGAAAAAGGCACCAATGCTTGTACAAGCTAGTAAGGTTTATACTCCATGTATATATAAGGAGTTTCAAGAGGAGTATGAAGAATTTCTAGGGGCTTATGTCATAGAACATAAAGAAGAACATTCAAAACATGTATATAGAATTGCCAATGTCAACAACACTAAGGAGAGAATCGTGCTCATTGATACTACACAAAATGTAATGTCTTGTGATTGTTCAAAGTTTGAAACTCATGGCATTCTATGCAGTCATGCACTTAAAGTTTTAGATGTGATGAATATTAAGTTAATTCCAGAACAATATATTCTCAAACGTTGGACAAGAGAAGCTAGGAGAGAAAGTAATGTAGGCGAGGGTAGACATCATGTGGATTTAGATGCTAATGCTCATTTTTTGAATCGATATAGAGAATTGTGCCCGCGTGTGATTAAGTTAGTAAATCGAGCATGTGAAACTCGTGAAACATACACTTTCATGTCTAAGGTTTATGAGGAATGCTAAAAAATTGTTGATCAAATGCTCAAAAAGAGATCTTTAAACAAAGAAGCTACTAAAGAATGTCATGTGTCAATATCAATTTCAAATGAGCAAGTAGGAGATTATGAGCAAATCGAACAAAATGGTCAAATCCAAAAACAAGCTAAATAAGTGGATGGCATCATGGCAAAAGGAATTAAGAAAAAAGATTGCTCTTATAAAGGCAAACGACGTCAAAAGACTTGGCTTGAAAAGGCTAAGAAAAGAAACACCAAGCAAAAACAAGACAACTTGAGAAAACCTCGATAATCCTCTTTTCAAGTATGTTATTTGACAATAATTTTAGAAAATCATTATATCTTATAACATTGTAGGTAATCCCACAAGAGAATTTACATATTATCACACCACATTGTCAGAGCGGTGTTCCTAGTTTCACTCAATTGTTGACGGTAAATAATTTTTTATTTCAATAATTATCACACTTGTAGTTTCAATCATGTTGTTAATCATCAAGTTAAAACAATTTCAAGCCCCAATGGAGAACGTTGATTATTTAACGGTGTGCTTGGGTGATGAAATTGGTACTTTTCATTAACTATGCAAGGTTCGTGTTCGGAGAGCAAGATTAGGATTATAAGCCAACCTTGCATGCTCATCTAAACATATAAAGACTATCTATGTTTTTGCTTTTTTTGTATCAAGCTTAATGTTCTACAAGTCAAAAAAGCAAGCTTGTGAATTATAAGTTTATATAAGGATTTGAAAAATTAGCCTTACATAATAGTCATTGCTAGTTCTTCTATCTCATTTTACACTATTGTGAATCTCTAAATTTTGGACCAACATTAAAAGTTTCTAAAATCAAACTCTAAAATCACCTAATCACATATTTTGCTCAATACCAAAACTAAAACCCAAAAACATCAATTCCAATTGATAGTTCATCCACGCATAAATTATGCAACAATTAACAATTAGACATATCAAAGAACAGAACAAAATTAAATGCAAAATTTCAAGAAAAATAGACGAATAATAACCTGATCTAGAATTCACAGATGAAAAATTTTGAGCTCCTTCACTTGATTCCTCAGCCCACCTTGTTTCCTTATCAATGGCAACTTTGGATTTCAATGCACAAAACACTGTTGTACATTTCTTTCTCAAAATCATGATCAAATTAAACAAACCCACAAAGTTATACAAAGAGCTAGATTAAAGAACCAAGCCAAATTTGATTTTAGGGTTTGAAATTGGGGAAAAATTTCATCTACTATCATCTCTTGGAAGGAGCGAGAAACCCATAGAATATTTATGAATGATACAAAGAAGATAGTTATGAAAAGCAAGAAGCAGGTTTTTATTAATATTTATTTAAAAAAAATATTTGTAAAGATATTAAAAAGATAGAAAGTAAATCTTAGCCATTGATTATTAATTTGCCATGTGTCAATTTATGGACAAATAAACTTGATCCTCCAGTTAATATTAGTACTGGAGAGGATCATGGTTCCTTATAGGCAGCTCCACCTTCAATTTCAATCCTTAGTGGTAACTTACAAAACCCTTATAAAAAGGGGCCGGATAATGGCTCAAAATGAGGGTTCGACTCGTTGAACACCCCTAATTAGGAGTGTTTAATGGGTGGGGCCCCCATTTTGAACCCTTATCCGGCCCGTTTTTAAAAGGGCTTTGTAAGGGTCGGGCCGAAAACGGACTATACTATAAATAAAATAAAGCGGGCTATAAAAGGGCTTAATAAGGGTCAAAAACGGGCATTTGTAAATAATATAATTAATGTATAATTTAAATATTAAAAATGACAATGACAATGAAATTAATAATATTTTTTCAATCTAATTATTATAAACTAGTATAGAAACTCGTGCAATGCACGAATTTATTAGTGCAAAATATATACAAAAACAATTTCAAGTAATAATGTAAGTAGTAACTACTGTATTAAATTTACCAAATACATGATTTTCTAAATCAAAACATAATTACTGACGTTTATTTTAATTATTTACCTGATGTATAACTTTTTTTTTCATTCAATTGAACATATTAAATTCGAAGTTAACTAAATAGAATTACTATAGTATAATACTTTACCTAATTTAGCTTCAAACTTAAACAAAAAATATTAGATTTTAAATTTGATAAATATTGTCATGCCTCTTTAATAATGACACTTGAAATTTTCCAAGACTTTTATAGTATTGTATCATTGTATGATTTCATTCAATTGAATATACTAAATTCAAAGTTAACTAAATAGAATTACTATAGTATATCCTACAAATACTTTTCCTAATTTAGCTTCAAAATTAAACAAAAAATATTAGATTTTAAATTTGATAAATATTGTCATGCCTCTTTAAATGATGACACTTAGAATTTTCCAAGACTTTTATAGTATTGTATGATATGATGATAATTTAATTGTTATAAATTGATAAATGGGATTAAAATAACTTTTAGTAGTTAAAACACAAAAACTTGCGTAAGACCGTCCTATTTTAAGACCACAACTGGGCCGGCCCATTGCCCCTATTTCCCTCCAAAATTCCTTTTTTTTTGTTTTTTTCATTTTCTGGGCATTTTTCAATTTGAACCTTAAAGGTATCAATTTTGACCTTAAAGATATCAATTTCAACGTAAAGTAGTACTTAAACATATCAATTAAAGTAAATTTCAATTTGAACCTATAAGTGATCAATTGTGGCGTTAAACTGATCAATTTCTACCTAAATTGAAATTGATACTTTTAAGGTCAAAATTGATACCTTTAAAAGTAAAATTGAAAAATGCCTAGAAAATAAAAAAGAAGAGAGAAAGCAGACCTTTGAAAGCCCGACCCATTTAAAGCCCATATAAATTCTAAAGGGCCCTTATCCGGCCCGACCCATATTTACTTAAGCCCGGCCCGGCCCTTATGCGGCCCATTGAACACCCCTACCCTTAATGGTAAGGGATGCATTAAAGTAACATGTGCTCTCTTGAGAGTCCGTCTTTTGTAAAGACGACTCTTAAAAGTCCAGCCCAATTCTATATTTAGAGTTGTAACAATATATTTTTAGAATTGGAGACTTTTAAGAGTCATCTTTATAAAAGACGGTCTCAAGTAAAAATTTGTGTTAAAGCAATTAATCTCATCAGCTCATATCTGTTAGAGTATATAACATATTCTGGGGCCTCAACCATCGGCTTAAGCTTTTGGTTGAGTTGGTTCCTTAACATGGCATCAGAAGCCAACGTGACAAGAGGTTACGGGTTCGAATCTCAACCACCACTCATTTGAGTGGAATATTTAGCACCAGGTAAGAAGAGAGCCTGTGTTGCATCCACACTTCTAGCCCAAAGGGCCCTCGTGTGAGGGGGTGTGTTAGAGAATATAACATATTTTGGGCCTCAACCATCAACTTAAGCTTTTGGTTGAGTTGGTTCTTAACGATATCTAGCTATCTAGTTATACTTTATACTATATTAAAAAAAATTTAAATGATAGATTTATCACCAATTTCAAGTTCATAATACATAAATGAATAAATTCGACTATATGTTAAATATTAATTATTGTATTAAAAAAATTAATATGTTCTCCAGGAAAAAACTTATTTTAAAATTTTGCAAAGAAAAATATTGCATGATTCCATTCCTTGATTTTATTGCATATAACAGATGAATACACCAATTAAAATGAAAGTGCACATCATTACAAAACATATCATTACTTTGTGAAAACCTACTGCAAAATCTTCAATCACATTCTTGAGTGGCATGCTCTAATGAGCACCAAACTACTCGAACAAGTGCCTGTCAAGCAACCAACTTAACCAAAAGCTAAAGCTGATGGTTAAGGCCCCAAGATATATTATATACTCTAACACGCCCCTTCACACGAGAGCCCATTGGGTTATAAGTGTGGATGCGCATAGGCACTGAATATTCCACTTTAAATGAGGGGTGGTTGAAATTCGAACCTGTGACCTCTTATCACGTTGACTCTAATACCATGTCAAGGATATGTTATATACACTTAGACATTAAGTTTTAGTACCATATATTTTGTCCCACTAAATTATTAGTATAAAGGCCGGATATCCTAACATATGCTAAATTATGCCCTTGTCACCTCTAAAAAGTTCTAGTAGTTATTGTGTATGCAAACAAATAGTATGTCTTGGTTGTTTTGCTACTTTTTTATTTTATTTTTAAATTTAGCTAAATTTTAAAAAACTTTACGAAAATTAAATTGTGTAAGTCTAACATATAGCACATAAAAATAGCAATAGTCGAGTTGATTCATGTTACATGCAGATGGTATCTTATACTAATATGTTGTATTTGTTGGAAAATAACTAACATGTGCCACATCGAAAAATTAGAAATAGGTTGACTACCATATATACCAGCCGACTACTCCCAATAACATTTGGTTTTAGGATGGTACCTCATTGAATTTGTCTGCAATCAGCTCTCCTCTTTATACGAGTCTTTCTGTGTACAAGCCCGATAACAACAAGTAGGTATGCCTTAGTTTTTATTTCATCTTAAAAGGCGAAAATAGCCAATAATATTCTTTTGATGGGCTTATTTTGACCTTTCATTACTTCTACTTCCAAACTGTCCTCACATTCAGCTAAACTGTTCAGAAGTCTAAGCTGAAGATAACAAACAGATAACAATTAACAGGTTCCATAAAAATGGCAGCATCATCATCATCAGCATTTAACTTTGTAATCTCACACAATAGAAGGACTATTATATCCTCAATACTTAAGAATAATCATTCTCTTTTACCTATATCTGGTTCTCAATCTATCCCCACTAAACTGCCTTTGTTTCCTAGCAGTAAACTGACTGTTTGTTCTGTAGCTAAGACTATTCCTCAGCAAGTTCAGATTGATCAGGAAAGCAATGTTTTGAGTCCATCTTCTCTTAATTCTAGTATGTTCTTTTACTTCTTTTTCCTTATTGGTTTCTCTTAGCCTTATTGTTTTACAAGTTAATACTAGTCTTGATGCTTTATGAATTTTGATTGAGTTTTAATGGTGTGGGCCCAACACTAATCTTTATATGTGTACATAATCATTTCGGCTTTCAATTACATATATGTTAATTACATAATTCAATTTTTAACGGGGTTTCAATCAAATGACCCGGTCCAGGGCCTACGCAGGCCGGATTCTTCTTGTTTACAATGTTTGTTAAACTTGCTTCCCATACATAAATACTACCTTTGTTTGTTTTAATATCTACTTTTCTCGTTTTTAGGTAAGACCGTTTTTGAGAAAGTGTAGCTATTTAAAAAGAATGGAGCATGTAACTTCAAAGAATTGGTTTTTGGATATTTGAATTTGGTATGTGAATTTGTAGTGTTCGTGTTGGGTTAATTTTGGTTAGTAAAGCATCAAATGAGGAGTTTGTTCATCGATGTAAGTCGTTATCATCATATTCAGTGTATCCTACTTATAGAAGCTATGATCGACATAAGTCATGAAATTTGAATTTCTTTGCAATATAAAAGGGGATAACTTGCAATTCATTGCTAAAATGCAAAATGTGTTGATTGCAACCTTAATTATCACAAAACATGCATTTATTAGAGCACTTTCTCTTTGTACTGATCACTACTGATCTTATGTACTCTTTACTGCTTAATTGAACTTACTAGTGCTAATTTAAACCAAAAACTTTCATTGTATAAATGGATTTTACAAGTCTTATAGATACTTTCCTTTTACCCCTTTATTCATATTTAATCCCATTTAAGGAGCAAACTATTCATCAATCTGACAAATTTGTTATCGGACTTGTACACAACAAAACTCACATAGAGTTGACTGCACATAAACCTAACAAAGTTCCATAGGAGTTATTTTTCCAACCCCTCTCTAATTCTTCGATGGGGATCACATGTGGGTTATTTTCCAACCCAATCAAAAGCTTAGGTAACCGAAAACTGATGCAAACAGCTTTATAATATGTCACAGGTTGGGCCGAATTCGCCTCCAAAGTCTCAGGAGAGTGGGATGGATTTGGAGCAGATTTCACAATTCAAGGAAAACCCATTGAACTTCCTGAATCAGTAGTACCTTCAGCATATAGAGAATGGGAAGTTAAAGTCTTTGATTGGCAAACCCAATGCCCTACACTAGCAGACCCACAAAACTTTCATCTGTCCTACAGGTCCATTAAGTTACTTCCTACAGTCGGCTGTGAGGCTGATGCCGCAACAGTATATAGCAGTGACGACAGACTCATAGCCGAAGACACTAACCGTGTCTTAGCCTTTGCATATCAGAACACTGGCTGTTATGTATCACTTTGGTCTGTTGTGCAAAATGATGTTTATCAAGTGTTCGAGTTAGAGCATTGTTTGATTGATCCTCGCGATAAGGAGTCTCGAGTTAGGGTGATTCAGACCCTTCGATTCGAGGGTTTGAAGTTAAAGTTACAGAAGATTAGTGTGTTTTGTGAGCTTTGGTATGGACCGTTCAGAAATGGAGATCAGTTGGGTGGTTGTGCTATTCGTGATTCTGCGTTTGCGTCTACACCTGCGTTGAATGCTTCTGATGTAACTGGTGTTTGGCAGAGCCAATATGGTTTGGCTCGCTTCGAAAGCTCTCAGAATGTAAGTTTTCTTTGTGTGTAATAAACACTGATTTGTTTGGGTCATAGGAGGTTCTGGGGCACATGCTCGACCACACATGACCTTGAAAATAAAGAGTCTCCAGTATTGAATGATACATAGAGGAAGCTTGGTTTTAAAAAGCCTGCCTCGCTTTGTTCCTGGTGCGCCTCGAGCTCAGACTCGGCTGAAAACACCTCAGCTAGGTAAGGCAAAGCCCACTACAAGAGGCGCGTGCCTTAAACGCCTGGAAGCGCTTTTTGTGTCAGGTGCACCTCCATGTTGGGTTGGTTAATTAATTTACACTTGTTCGAAAAAGAAATGAAACTCGAAACCCAAATTTATTTGAATATAAAGTACGAAAAACCGTTGCTTCTTAAAGAAAAACAAAAAGCATGAGAAGAAGCAAAAAAAACTTTGAGAATTCTTCATATTCTCATCATAATAGTTTTGTGCTCACGTGGTGTTAATAGCAAGGATAAAGAATGTTTTCAAGCTTGTTGATACTAAAATATTGAATATCATGTTGTTTGAAGTATTATATATGTTTTAAAATTGATTTTAAGCTAGCTTTTGCAAAAAAGTGTGTCTCGCGTACAAAAAGCTCACGCCTTTACCTTACACTTTGCGCCTAGTCTCTAAGGACCTTTTACGCCTCAGTGCTTCTCGCGCTTTTTAAAACTAAGCGAGCAACTGATAAAAGTTTTGTATATATGATAATAGGAGGGTTCAAAAATGAAAGGCTCACTAGGTCGTACAATTATTTGCCTGCCCTTACTGATTTTCATTTTGATTGGTCAGAATCTATTTCAAGAGATTGTAGGAAGCAGTACACAGAAGCATATCAGAAACGAGAGCGAGCTGATTATGCTACCGCGACAATTATGGTGCTCGCTTAAAGAAAGCGACAATGGCGAAACTTGTGGCGAGGTAGGATGGTTATTAGATCCTGGATTTGCTATTTCATCAAGATGCATTTTCTCAAGTGATGGCAAATTGAAGGTTTGTTTTCATTTTACTCAATTTTGATCAAATCAAAATTGCCTATTTACTAATAAAATTCTAACACTAATTCAACTTCCTTTCTTTGTCAGGAAATAGCAGTAGGGAATGAGATTGCAGCTGTGAATTAAATTGGGCATACTGTAGAAACTATACATGAATACTATTCTACATCTTTTGATTTAGTTTTTCCAAAGATAATATTGAAGTTGTGATAGCATCATATATCTATAAACAAGGGGTGACATTGTTATTTTGATAATTCTAATATATACATACATATTCTATCGTATTTTCAAAGCGTTGGATATTTCTGATAATCAGGTTTTGTTTCAGTTGGAGAGTAAATACAACTTCTCGTAAAATCTTGGATTCGATTCTCACCTAACCCACCCTTTTCCCTCAGCCTAGTGAGTAGAGCCTACCTTATAGTTAAAAATAAGCGTTGGATGATCCTAAAAGAAAATGTGTAGTCAAAAAAACAAAGACATACAAATGGGATGAGCTATGATCTTTTTACAAATCGATTCAATAATTGCCCGACACATTCATCAAATCACGGACTTAACCTTTTGAACAGATCAAGTCGCTGGCTCTTAGCGAGGCCTCCTAAGTCCTACCTGTTGCACAACTCTAACTATGACTACCAATTTATCAGCCACAGCCCACAATGACTGTTAGACACACAATTATCAATAACGGCCCGTTTGGTTAGTGGTACTAAATAGTGGCAATGGAAATGATTTTATAGTGTAAAATTTCATTAAAAGTTTCATATCATTCCCATGGTAATGAAACTTTGATCACAAAAAAGTTTTTTTGTTTACAAGCATGTCCATCAAGGTAGCCAAAAGATTTTTCAACCAAAAGTATACTAATTTTCCATTTCCATTACCACTGTTTATTACCACCTACCAAATGGACTGCAAAAGTTCAGGATTCTCACCTAGCTTTCCCGTTCTCTCAAGTCTCAACCTGATGTATCTATAAACTCAAGTCTTTGAGGCCCATTTGGTGTGAGTTTATGACCCATCAAATTATATCATTCTGGATGCTCCAAGAGTTGCTAATCACATTTTAATAATCAGCAAATAGCAACTAGTATTATTAAAACTACACCTAGTCAAAGTTGCAAGGAGCCAGATTTACAAATCTGATCAAGGCATTGACTTTACAAACCTTACATAAAATCATCTCAAACATAAGATTCAGAATCTCTTAATATTTCCCATTTATCTCAATCAAACAGAATCTGAAATCAAAGTAAAGATGAACCAGAACTTAAAAGCATTAGCAATAGGAATGGTTGGAGTAGGTATCACCTTCTCGGCATACTCTCAAACAGCGATTTCATCGAGTAATTGTATCGCCATTGGCTTCCTCGTCCTCATCTTTGCACTTCTCATTCATGAAGGTTTCATTGATGTTTGATCAATACTACTACTTCTTTGTTTCATCAGTATAATACTATTTGTCATGTAAGGATATTGTTCATTTATCTTTAATGCATCATTTCATTGTTTGCCTTTTTTGATTAGTACTTTCAACATTTATTGTGCTCTTAATCGATCTTGTTTAATACTCCATGAATTAAGATTTTGACGTTGGTGTAGTATGTTATATTTGTCATATAAATGTTTCATGATCGTATGTTGTGTTTTCAATTCAAAGTAGATTCATAAAATTATATTCTTGGATTCCAACAGAATTTCATTTAGTGGAAGCTTGTAGGTTTTTCTTTTATACAAGTATACTACCTTTTCTCGAGTGCTAATAGCCACGTCTTTGAGAATGAATTATAAATTTCGCTTAATTAACATGTCAAAGATGTTCATAAATTTTAGGGTAATTTGTTACTAATAAGTCAGCAATCAGCATTTGCTTGATCCGCTGAAAATGAACATGTCTATTATTTCTCTTTAAATAAACTTGCTAACTCATCATAAATAATAATACTATATTGCATACTATATTGCGATTCACAGAGTCAATCAAACTGTATACTATATTGCGATTCACAGAGGCAGAACTTTGCATCGAGTTTTGACATTGAGACAAATAATAATACAGCCGCGGATAGAAGAGCCAGTGCTGTATGCCGGTTGACAAAAATTAATCATCGATAAAAAAAAACGAGTAAAAGAAATTAAAAGAACCGAGTTCAAAGATGCTATTTTCAGTTTTCATTCATGATACAGAATCTAGAGGTTTAAACCTCAACATTAACAACATACAACACTTTCTAAAATTACACTGGCAGCCGCTTAGACAAGTCTTTCTTAACCTTCCGTTCAAAGCGCAACCCAACAAAAATACACGTGTACAGAATGAGCACGAAACTCCAATCTTGCCTACGAACCATCGGTTGATAAAACATGTTCTAGCAAACACATGCAGATCGTCTAAAGACGACGAAAGTAGGCAACCGTTTTCAGAACAGTCGTTGCAGAGCTTGTAGCTTCAACTCCACGAGTCCACGTAGACCACATAACTTACATAAAAACACCCGTAAAAGGAAGCTGTTGAGCCGTGGAAGAACAAAACTACATCTCATGGCTTTATCGCCCATCACTGTACAAACCTGTAAACCGCCGTACAATCAGCATCACCAGCACGAAAAAAAGGTATCAATGTTTTACGTATGCTTGTTTCAATTATGTTGGAACAAGCAGTGACAAAATTAATGTGCAAATACACAGGATCCATATATTACTGATAGATTGTTGATGAGCCAACGAAATTTGGAAAAGACGAAAAGTTGGTACCTTAAAAAAACTAAACAGGAAAACTACTGAGGTCCAGGCGTGTCTCTCATGCTCATACGCATAGTCCTTCTTCCTATACCACCGTCACCTTTCCTCATCATTGCAACAAATTCACTATAATCAATTGTTCCATCCTGAAAAGAAAGCCAAACATAAGATTGGGACATGTAGAAACATAAGAGCGAGAGAGTATTAGGCCGTGACAATTCGTCACTTGATCACACCCCATGGGCCCACTCGTGCGGATACACCCACAGGGCACCCATGGACTCGAACAATCAAATTTACGGGTAATGAGTGTTGACTTGCATACATACTTGTAGAGGTTCACTCTTCCAAAAACCACATGGTCTTAGGAGAATTACCCATCAAGCTACAACTCACTATTTTAGGTAAGTGATGTGGGATCTTCCTCACATGTGAAGTATTTCCAACAGAGATATGCGCCAATACTCCAAATTTCAAGTCAAAAACAGCATCTCAAATATAAATAAAATGAAAGAATCATTAAGGAAAAGTCGACAAGAAAAAGGATTGAGGCAGAAAAATGCGACTAAAAGAGTGACTGCTTACATTATTTTGGTCCACTTCCCTAATGACATCTTCAAGGTAAAGATCATTAAGGCCCTGTTCTTGACAGGCTTGTTGGAGCTCATCAATGGTAATTGATCCACTTCCATCCTTGTCAAAGTATTGAAAAGCTGCAACAAGATGCTCCTCACGCTCGAGCTTGTTGAGATGGATAGTAGCAGCTATAAATTCGCCATAATCTATTGTACCACTGTTGTCAATATCAGCCTGAAAAATATAACACGGTTAGGGAAAAACGTAGCACGTGCAAATGCAACAAAGTGAAGCTTCTAGCAAGAAAATTGAGATCTCGAACAAAAGAGATAATGCTTCTAGATAGCTTCATCGAAAATGCATATATTGCTTATCTCCGAAAGAATAGCTACAACTGTAAAAATAGCGTGATGGTTTGAGATACAGCTATTGCGCATAGAAGTGTCGCATAAGCGGCACACCGCAGAATTCAAAGTCGCATACAATTTCAGAAATGTCCAAAATAATTTAATTTCTAGAAAGATTAAATGCCGCATGAAAGACAAAAGTTTTATGTATACGGGGTACAATTAAAAGGATGCAACAATGAAGAATTTGCTACAGGTAAATCGTACCGCGTCCATCAGATCACGTATCTCTGTATCTTTAAGGTTTGAACCGTATCTTTTCAAACCAGCTTTGAGTTCCTCGAATGTGATTGCACCACTATTATCGGTATCCATTGATGTAAACATTTCTTTCAATCCGGCAATTTCTTCCTCTGATAAGCTTTCAGCTATTACCTGCCAAAGTCAAATAAGAAAAATTACTTCCTGTTTTGCACTTTTTAATATGTAGAAACATTCACAATAAATGGAATGATGCTAAGGAAAAAGAACATGGGATTGAAGAACAATAAGGTCATTCTTGTACCGGAGTAAATACTAATAAAACTTTTAAGTCAAAATAAGAAAACTAGGCTATTACTAATAGCTTATTAGAGTATGAAATCAAGAAATAAAAACGATTGTAATGTGACGGAAAAGGAGAAATGGAGGAATTTGTCCCTTCATTTTAGAGGTAAATATTTACCCTAGTGGGATGGAAGAAAAATGGAGAAATCTTTACCCTAAATGCCGGTAATTGAGATCAGTAAACAGGTTCTTTTGAATGATGCATCGTGAAAAACAGAATAAATTTAAGCAGTAAATGAGTAGCAATTACTGTGAAACATCTTAAACTTTTTACAAGCAAGCACTAGCGAGGGATTGATAAATGTAAGATAGTAATATTGTCCAAAAAAATTGTTAGATCCATAAAAATAAGGGATTAGTACACACAAAAAGGGAATGTCTTTTGAATGGTATCTAATTTTGACATTTTATAAGTGATTCCTTCATAGCCATACGAAATTTTTGTATTTTCTCTTTTTATATAAAAATCATAGGCATTGTATATATATGTGCCCGCAATGCCATTTTCTTTAGCTTGGAAAAAAAAAAGGCACTCTATTGGCTACTACATGTTAGCACAATAGATGTATCGCTTGTACAAAGTTTTGCAAACAAGAGGAATCATTTATAGTAAATATATGTACCCGCAACGCCATTTTCTTTAGCTTGTTCATCGCAGAGAAGTGTTTGAGACGAGAAAGTACAGCTGGATCCAATGCTCTATCTGGAGCAACCCCACTTTCGCAAATCCAAGGATGACCTAAAAAAGGTAGCTTTTCAGTCAAAAAGTTCTCCAAACATTGCAGAGTAGAGAAAAGTTTTCAAATCTGATGAAGTTAGAAGTACGCGGATGATTCAATCGAGAGCAGACACTCACATAAGACTTGATGAGCAGTTAGACGTTTTTTCGGGTCCGAACACAACATCCTTCTAATCAGATCCTTTGCACTGTCAGATATGAGGGGCCACGGATCCGAGTCGAAGTCAATATGTCCCTTCAAAACTGCATCGAATATTCCTTGTTGCGTTTCTGAGGCACCAGAGAAAAAAATCATGTTTAATAAATCAAAAGCAATACATTATCCATGCGTAACAATACCAAATCCTTAGTCCCAGCTAGGGGTGTTCAATGGCCCCGATAAGGGCTAGGCCGGGCTTAAATAAATGTTGGCCGGATTGGATAAGGCCCTTTAAATTTAATATGGGCTTTAAATGGGCCTGGCTTTCCCAATCCGACCCATTTTTATTACCACAAATTATTTTAATCCCCATTTATCTATTTATAACAATTGAATTATCATTTATAATAATTAAATAAAAATTATTAATAATCCCCATTGACATTGTCATTTACAATATTTAACTTATCCATTAATTATACTACTTACAAAGGCCCGTTTTCTACCCTTATTGAGCCCTTTATAGCAGGCTTCATTTTAATTATAGTAGAGCCCATTTTCGGTCCGACCCTTACAAAGCCCTTCAAAACCGGGCCGAATAAGGGCGCAAAATGGCACCCCGGACCATTGAACACCTCTAGTCCCAACATGTGGGGTCAAATACATAAACCATGTACGGTCCGTTGCATTAACCACAACAAATCAACGTGATAGATTATCAATAACAAAGATTGTTTAGCTTATCTGAAACCACAATTTATATGTTCTTAAAAACAATTACATACCAGCCCAAAATGGCGGCACACCACTGAGCAATATATACAAAATAACTCCAGCAGTCCATACATCTGCCTCGGGACCGTAATTCTTCGTCAGAACCTCCGGCGCAACATAGTAAGGGCTTCCAACAACATCGGTAAAGATCTGGCCTGCAATAACCAGCCAACTGCATTTAGTCCATGGAAACAGAAAGCTGACTAGTTTAGCTTTACCAACATTACATGAGTTCATCAATGCAGGCATAAATAATACTCCTCAATTATTAAACCGTGTTTGACGTCTATTTCACTCTTAATTTATATATTTAATTGTTAGTCTATAAGTTCAAATATAGTCAAGTGGAATTTTGTTTGATTCGTCTCAATGTGATGGTTATTCATAAATTTATATGATAATGGTTGGCTTTCACAATCTTTACAAATGATGTTAAATATGCAAATGAATAGATCGTAAATTAGCCTTAAATGCCTTGAACATGCTAAGGAATATATCGAAAGAATTGATAGACAACTCAAGCTTCATCAATCGTAATTAGCTAAACATCACAAATTACGAGCGAGAAAATGCTTAATATGATACCTGGTTTGAAAAAGACAGACAGCCCAAAGTCAATAGCTTTGAGAGAAAAATCATTATCCTTATCGACCAACAAGAAATTCTCGGGCTTAAGATCCCGATGCATAACCCCAAGCGAATGACATGACTCAACGACCCCAACAATGATCTTCGTTAATTCGGCAGCCTTTCGCTCACTATAATGTCCCCTCTGAATGATGCGGTCAAACAACTCACCCCCCGAACAAAGTTCCATTATAATGTGCACAAATAAAGAATCTTCATAAGCACCCTTTATAGTCACAATATTCTTGTGACCAGCCAAATGGTGCATTATCTGAATCTCTCTCCTAACATCCTCCACGTCTTCCTTAGATATTAACTTCCTTTTCGATATCGATTTACAAGCATATTCATTTCCTGTAGAAACCTCAGTGCAAAGATACGTAGTCCCAAATTGTCCTTGCCCTAATTTACGACCGAGCACGTAAAGATCCCGAATGTTTGGAGTCTTATGACCCAAAACGTAGTAAGTTAGGTTATCATTTTGCTTCCTCATGTTACTATCTTTAGTCGTGGATACAACCACCACAGAATTATGATCTTTCTTAGGATTATCTTGACTAAATTCCTGATTAATAAGCTGTTGGTTTCTTAAACTATTAGGAGAATAATCTGAGTAATCGGAATCGTTTCTCTTATTAGTGGTACTTGAATTGGAAGTTACAACAGAATGGTCCTCGGGCTGACCTTCGCCCTGATGAAACTTTACACCAAATGATCCCCGGCATGTGTTGCCCATGAAACAACCTCAATTCCTCCGCCAACAACTTACCAATTCACCTTTTTCCCAATTTAAACCAAAGTTTCTCATCCAAATCAAACTAAATGCACTGAAAAAGTGACAACAACACACAATAACCAGCATTAACTATCAAATTAACATATATTTCACAATAACAAAGTAAACTAACCAATATGAGCATTCAAATCATCAATATTTCACAAAAGAAAAAATCCCACTAACTATGGAATCATCATGAATTTCACAATAACAAAATAAACCCACAAAACCAACATGAGCATTCAAATCATCAATATTCACAATAAAAATCCCACATCAAAATTTTCACACAAAACCAACATTAACTAGCAAATCATTATAACTTTTACAATAACAATATAAACCCAAAATACCAATATGAGCATTCAAATCATCAATATATCACACAAAAAATAAAACATATCCAAATTTCACTTAAAAAAGAAACCCAACAACATAAAACAAATAAATCATCAATAGAAAAATTAATTACAACAAACCCACATGAGAAATATTCCCAAAAAAAGAAATAAGATCTAGATGAGCATGAGCAAAAGATCAACATAAGAGTAGAAAAGAAAGAAAGGAAATGGGTATTACCTGAAAATTTTGATGGCGTCAATAATAATAGTAACAAAGGAAGGAAGATAGATTTATTGGTAAAGATGATGAAGAAAAAGAAAGGAAAGATCTTTCAAAGCAAGTTCGTATTGCATGTGGCAATAAAAATTAAATTAGGGGTGTCAAAGATGTTTCATTTTTAATCAAAGAATAATCAAAGGTTGCTCCTTTAATACATTTTCGTTTTTTTTCTCACAAATTTGAGAAATTTATGAGGTGGGTTTATTTGTTTCTTCCTGAAAACAATTAAAAAAATGTCTTTTACTCTTAATAGGGTGTTTTTTTTAACAATTGGAATTGCATTGGGTGCTAAGAAACATCTAAGAAGAGAGTGGTTAACAGGTCTTCCATAGAAGATAGATCTTACAATCTGATCCAGCAATTATTAGTTTATCAGATGATTTAAACCAATGATTTTATTTGTTGAGTGTTCTAAAATCTAATTAACGCGGTTTCTAGGAAAGGGATGTTTAGCATTCATTAAAGAAAAAGTCTTAGTAAATAACGGTTATTCGTGAGATTCACCCTTATGTGTAGGATTTGATAGGGTGAGATTTTTGTTATTTTAATTTATTTTTTTTGCTTTTATTTATTTTATTATTATTATTATTATTATCGTCTTTTTATGATGATTTACAAATCACGATTATTGATTAGAAATTTTTATTCACTAATCAAGGGAAAGAATTTAGAATTAGGAGTATAGGATAGGATCATTGGATGGTGTTTGACTTTTCTTTTCCTTGTTTTTTTTTTTTGAAATGTTTCTTTTACTTGTTTGATTTACATGTTTGATTTTATTAGTAATGACAATTGTTTTATTGATAATGAGATGAGATAAAATAAAAAAATTAAATTAATTGTATGGAAGAAGTGATGAAATTGAAGAAAAAGGATAAGATCATATGATAAAAATATAAATTGAGCAAATTTAATTGAACAAATTCAAAAAACAATTAAAATAATTCATGGGTGGAGTAAGTTTTCTCCTTTGTGCAAGTCTAAATTGTTTCTTTGGTAGAGTTATACTCTATATTATCAAATCTTATGTGTTATGAATCTCTTATTGTATATCTAGCGTAAAATAGATGAAATTTAGTGGAAAGAAAATTGGATTGGAGTTAAGACAAAACCAAGTGGAGGCTAGAAACTAGTGGGTATACGTATAATAAAAAGAGTATAAATTTCTGGATGAGATTAAAAAAAGAAGAACACAACCATTGCCAAAAATTAGTGCAAAATTAGCAGCACAATTTATAATAAAAAGTGGTGCAAAATGAAAGATACAAAGTGAATATAAGTTATGGTCACGATTTTATATTAACTAGACAAAGCGATTAAAAGTAGGAATCTAATTTTATAACTCGATTTGGATTAATGTAAAGCTAATAAGCTATATGATACAAACTCAATTATCATCAAATTGAACTCGATTATATTAAACTAATTTTAATTTTTTGACGTTATATCATGTATACTATAAGTTATAATTTCAATACAATTTATGTACTCTCAACTTAAATGTTCCATTTAGTTTTTCACACTTGCCGAGGCGATATTTTAACCCTTAATATCTCAAATTATTCTTAATTAAAAATTATAGAAATTTGATATTAAGAATCCTTGTATTGAGACGAATCAAACAAGATCCCATATGACTATGTTTTAACTTATAGATTAAGAGTAAAATACAAATTAAGAGTGATGAGTGAATAGTGCCAAAAAAATATAGGACATTTAGGCTGAATAGGAGGTAATATAATTTTTTTATTTGTAGGTAGATTAAAGAATTTCTGCAAGCAAAAAAAACAATGAGATGAATCTTTTCTAGAGATTAGTGAAAATTGAAAACAAGAGTAAAAAGAGAAACGCTCGATCAATAGGCCTTAACCCATGATTTTCATCACCTTTGGCGCTTTTAGAAGCACATAATTAGTTAGTTTTTAATGAATATTACACTATTAAAACTGAAGTGTATTAAAACTTATGTTAGCCATTAGAGTTAGTAGTAATTGTCATTTTAATATCTTTTTAAAAAAACAACATTTTAATAAAAAAAATTGCTATTTTATTCATAATAATAATACTTCTATATCCCAGGAGTAGAGACTCATCATGAAACACGCTTAACAGTATACATGGATTAAATCTATACCTATAACTAAAACAAAACACACTTATATCATCTAACCCTAAAATTAATGAGGTGTCACTTTGTAAATTAAAACTTTCCCTCAAAGTAAGGATGATGATGTCATACTAAAATGTTAATTAATCTTTATATGACTAGATATTACAATAATAAATACATTGGAAATAAGTTTATATAATCAATATATGTAAATGCATTAATGAAATTGTTTAATATGATCTACCTTTCAATAATCAAATTAATGTATCTAATTCACAAATGACTAACCTTTCATTAATTTTAAAAAGTCATTTACAAACTTATAATAATCAATAAGATAATTGAGCTAATTACATCTCAACATTGAGATAGTCTCATACAAGATAAGTTATTTTAATTTTATATTTGTATTATTATTTAAATTATTTCATTTGATTTAATATTGTAATATATGTTCAAAATAATGTATAAATTAAATATTAAAAATTATTTTAAACATACTATGTTATGCTTACTTAGTAAATATTAAAATAATATCAAAATAATATTATTTAACATTATCGTACAAAACTTATAAAATTGTATTTGTAAAATTAAAATTAAATCAAATATTAGCTATTATATGCAATTATTAATTCATTGAAAATGAATAATCAATAATTTACAATTTATTTTCTTTATTTTTTAAATATTATAAAAAACAATAAAATAAAAAAAATCGTGCATCACACGGGGATTATCTAGTAATAGTATAAAGAAAAAATAACTCCAACTTGGGGGGTTTCTTAAAATAATATCAATTTTAATTTATTAACTAATTTACCAATGTTTTTTGCCATATAATTTCCTATAGCTTGATTTTTAATATGTTAGGAATATTTTAGGAGAAAATACTCTTTTAAGTGGGTATTATTCATAACTAATTAAAAGTTGGTATCATTATAGAAAAATAAACAAAAGATTGTATTATTCCTGTTATTTTTAATTTCTAATTTTCATTGTTATTTGAGATTGTCATCCCTAGTTTTAGTTGATTAATTAACTAGATAGTGCCGGTGTGATGCACGATTTAATCAAATTTTTTAACATATTTGTATAAATTCAGAAATTAAAATTATAAGAAATAAATTTTACATCTCAAAATATCCAATACACTAAATACTCCTTTAATAAATAAAATCAAAAAGATTTTACAATAGTACTCCTTTAATAAATAAAATTAAAAATATTTTATAATTGAAATAAATTAAATATAGTATATATTTTTTTAATACATTAAATAATGTGAATTAAAAAGTAAAAAATAATCAATATGAATTATTATACTCAAAATTTGAAAATAGTAAAGTCAAAGATAATCATAATAACAACGATGTCATCTTTGCATTTTAGAGGGAAAATGTTTAATGAGGAGATGACATGTAAGTGATTTTAAAAGGTGATGATGTCAGCAGTGTTTTGTTTTAGTAATAGTTAAGATATTGCTCGTATTGAATGAATAAGATCCAATGGATTATCTGTGAATAAAAAATACTTTGTTTATGTTTAAACTGTCTTATTTGCTTTTTGAGTACTATTTATTAACCACTCTTAATTTGTAAGTTATTCTAAATTTATAAATCAAAACATAATTAAATGGAATCTTGTTTAGTTCATCTCAACATAAGGCATATTAATATCTATAATTTTTAATTTTTAATCATACATAATTAAAAATATTAAAAATTTTAAAAAAACATTAACAAATAAGATGTTATAACAAAATGAATCCATAATAGAAGTTGACGAGTAGCTGGACTTGTAGCATATGCATTCGTTGACTGACTATGGGTGGCTATTTGCAGTCAACGAGTCAAATCTAAGCTAGTGTAATGTACAATCAATCCTAATTAGTAATATCATCAAAAATACTTTAAAATAAAATTGAAACCACCAAATAAAAAAAGTTCAAAAGTTAAAATTGTCTATGTTTTACATTATTACACTTAATATTGAAAAAATGATAAGAAAAATAGAAAGTTAAAGCTTAAAAAACTTAATAATTACTTTTTCTGTTTTTTAATAGTTATTACACTTCTGTTTTTCACGCTATCCTATTCACGATTTTAATCTTTAATATCTTTAAATTCATATGATAAAATTTTTAAAAAAAATCAATATTATGAAAATATGCATTAAGACGAATCAAACAAGATCTTATTAACTATGTTTTACATTATACATGGAGAAACATATACTAAATAAGTTTAGTTGATGAACAATATTTGCTACAGAAACTATAGCAACCATTAAAAACGAAGAAAGTATACAATTATTAAGACTAAAAAACAAAAATACCTTTTTTTTTTTTGAATTTAAAACTACATATTTTAGTAATATTCTAAAATTACAATATACTAATGTGTGAATTTTTCCATTTTCGGAATAAAAAAATTAAATAACACACTAACTTGTCAATATGAGAGTCTAATGACTAATGGTATATAATGTATTAGCAATAAGTACATAACTGAGGTCACTTTCTTTTAGTATTGACTTTTTGACAAATGACAACAACATTTCAATTGTTAGTCCAAACATAACACCTTTACTTTTCTTTATTAAGAGGTTATTAATTAAGATAAAGTAAATTATTCCCCACTCCTATTGATCTTAGAAAATTGGAAGTAAACAAATGCTTTTATAACGTTTAACTTGAATGAAAATATTTTTGGTGAAAAACAAAGATTATAAAAAAAATTATTTGTCAATAAAAAATACAAATGATAATTAGTTTTCTCTTGTTTAATTGATTACAAAATTTTAGAAGAACAAAAAAAATAAGAGTACCTAAATACCAAAAACTAAAATTGATCTAATTCTAATTTTAGAAAAAAGTTAACATAATCCAACTTAATTTTTCATGTTTAATTTTGTTTTCAAATCATACAACCATAATAAATAAATAAAAGAAAACTACATTTTTTTTCAAAAGTAAATTGTCTTATTTTATTTTTGACAATTTCACAATAAATGTCTTAATAATTGACTCCTACAATTTAAAAATTATTTTTATGGTTCATACTTGTTTGAGACTCATAAATTTTTACAACTTTAGTTTTTATGTACTAACTAATTTTTTAAACAAAAATTTAGATAGAAGTAAATGATAATTAAACATCTAAATAATGTTTCCTAGTGCAAGTTAAACGATTCAAAGGGTGCAAAAAGTTTAAAAGGGGTTGATATGATTGCCATGTGCAAATTGCAATCTACTTGGTCAAGTACTCAAGTGATTGCCTAGTGGCTTACTTGAGACAGTGTACAGAGGTCTTAAGTTTTGGGGATGATCCAATTTATAAATTAAAAAAAAGTTAGTTGGTAGTTTTGTAAGTTAGAAGGAAGATATAGACTGTGCTCTTGGGAGACATCTATACTATAGACGGTCTCTCAAGAGAGGATCTGTTTGACTTTTCATTATCTTTTTATATTTTCCACTTTTCCACGCAAAAACAATTAAACAATTGATCATATTCAATATACATTTTTATTTCTTATTTTTTTCATTTTAGATTTTTTTCATCAATCTCATAGGATTTCAAGAATAGAGTATAATTATCTTTCAAAACTTGCTGAGAAAATTTTATAGATTGTTATTGTTCATATTGCAATATAGAAATTTTATGAATAATTTATGAATCACAGCTCTAAAGTTTAACATTTTTGCGAATTATAACCTTAATGTTTATTTTTTTGCTATTTCAAAGTTTTCAAGTTTAGACCGAAAACATAGAACTTCAACCATTTAACCTAAAATTCCGACCACCAAAATGGTTAAAATTCTGTGTTTTGGCCTAAACTTGTAAACTTTGATACTTTAGTGGCCGTAATTCGCAAAAAAATAAACATTGCGAGTATAATTCGCAAAAGTGCTAAACTTTAAGGCTATAATTATATTTTATTGATAAAACAAAATCCTTAACAAGTATAGGATGCACACCAATTACTTATATTTCTCATAATGTTTATTAAAATTAAGTTATTTTTAATACAATACTAATTTAGTTTAATTCTATATTCCAATAATTTCATAAAAGAATTTAAAGGAATTGGTTCAAGTTTCCCAATTCTAAATTTCAAAAGAAAAGCAATTCATGTAATTGAAGGTGTTTTCTAGGAGGTACCATCAATCTAATTGAGATTACCCTTATGAGATTGAATCATTGAATCGTGTTATGAATTAGGATGTTATCGCCCATATTCTTGACCTTGGTAAGATCATAAGATTCCACTAATATTAAGGTCATACGATTACTCGTTTGTTTTTAGATCATAGAATTGTAAAATCGTAGACAAGATTAAGATTTTGATAACCATGCCTATCATATCATTTCTTTCCATCGTAATAATTCCACAATCCAATTTTTTATGTACTACAAAACTCATAATAATATGAATTGTTAGTATTTCCCTAGTTTAAAATCTTCTATAAGTCATTATCATAGTCATTATTTGGTGGTCCATTTTTGTAAAGAAAAACCAATAATATATATGAACCAAAATCAACACCTAAAAACAACAAAAAAAACAACAAAAAAAGCTGTCTACCAAACAATAAAGAATTCAATGTATGAGGCTTAGTTGATCACAAAAACGAGCACATGAAATCCAAATGATAATGCTCTTCCTAATTCCTACCTCCCAAGATTCCAAGCTTTACAAAAATGACTTTTAAACAACATGGTCCCACTCCCTATTCCCTATTATTTATACTCCCTCCGAATCTTTTTATTTCTCATTTCCTTATTTGGCAAATTCATATCAATTGTCCCATTTCCTTTTTTGTCTATCTTTTTTTACCTAAATACCTTCACTTTTACTACTCCCAATACCCAACTACCACCTTTTTAATGGACCCCACACCACCCTTAATAACCGTAAAAACCCAAATAGAATATCTAAAATGATTCGGAGGGAGTATATAGCAACTTGGCCTTTTACAACAACCACAAATTTTGTGCCTGCAGATCTGGTAATTGGGTACATGTATGCCCAATATCTGAATAGTACTTGTGTTCAACATCTAACTTCTCTGTTTGTTAGAAATTGCTACATCATACAAATTGAAGTAATGGCAGATCCAAGAGTCAAACTCTTACAAATACAATATTTTTAATTCTATAAACCATTTCGACGAGTTTTCATATTGTTAGATTAATTTTCCAAGTTGCGAATTGAAATGTATATATACTTGTTAAATAATGAGAATATCAAGAGACAATGAGCGCGAGATTCAGTTGAATCCGCCCCTGAATTGAAGTGAGCGCCTTTTAGATATACACTAGCAAATTCAAAGAGACTTAGATGGCATATTCTAACTGTAGATACAATATGAATACAAATTTGTTTTTGTTGCTAAAACGGTGTGCACCCACCTAGATACATACATACATGAATATAGCAGTGTAACTTGCACCGCGATTTTTATCAATGATGAGTAATGAAGAAGTTGATACCTAAAAATCAAATAACAGATTTATGAACGGATATTAACCTGTACAGATATTCTCTTCTGTTTCGTATGGACCGAAGAAGCTAACGAAGAAAGTGTCCGAGTGTTGCTATGCTAAAACTTTGCAAGAAGCCTGCTGAGATTAGCCCGCAGAAATCGAGTCTTGAGCTTGCCTGGGAAGTCCTCCACTTGTAGGTCTTCAAGAAAAGAAGTAAACAAAGATTTGAGAACAATGCAGATCATATATCAAGTCGAGAATCCTCAAATCGAACTTACTAAATTGAATCATGAAAAGCATATGTTGCAATCTCACTGAGAAACAGAAATCGCACACAAAAAGACAATGGAGAAGAAACTGCAAATTTGATTCACAAAGATTCCATGGAATATTAAAAATCTTTAGTAAGCTCACTATATATTCATCCCAATCATGATTTTTGTTTATGTAACAATTTTAACCAATGCCTCACATCATTCACTCTTTGAATCTTGGAGTTAATTACCAGAATCTATGTTACTTAGACTCGGGTACTGATGTCGGATATAGGTACATCCAAAAATTCTAACTTTACGTCTAAAATAAAGTGTCGAAGTGTCATACCAATGTCCGAGCATCAAGGATCAGACACGGGTATGTGAAGCAAAATAAAGAGTTCGAGTAACATAGATCAGAATAAATATAGAAGTAATGCAATAATAAAGTTTATATGTGAAGGACACACAATCAACAGTATAGGCTATATTAGTAGCTGTCAAACATGAAGAATAGTTGTAAGGGCACTTCTTGCCGAGCCTGCTTTAGACAAGATAATAGATGATTTTGTAGCAAAAATGGTTGCACAAGGGAAAATACAAACTATCACTATTATACGGTAGCATGCTGATTTTGTTAAAAGTATACTATATATTTTATGGCCTCAACCATTAGCTTGAGTTTTTCAATGTGATCCCGAGGTCAATTTCATAAGTCAATACATAAATTTTGTGTTGATCATGGCATATGTTTTTGTTTAATGACAAAGATGAGCAAAAGATTCAAAGTCTAAATAATATGATTCGCACCATGGTTTGTCATGCCTCTATGCCTCCTTTCTGGCCTCACGCATTTCAAACTACAACATACCTTCTAAAAGTACCTTCTGAGACTCTTGGAAACTACACTCCAACTCACAAATTCATAAACTTAAACATCGTTCCACTCCTTGCTTATTTTTAGGTTACCCACATAATCATAGACGGGTGCAAATGTAATAACATTTTAAATCGTCAAAGAATAATTGTTCGCCATGTCTATAATGATGAGTCTACTTTTCCTTTTTCTAAAACTTATTCTTCTTCACCTACTTCCTATTATCTTCGATACCGATATTCATGCATACAACATTCATCTTCATCACAATTAATCTGATGATGCCTCTCGGCCAAATTTATCTTCCTCTCCTATTTCGACTCAAATTCATACTCAAGTCCTAATATCCTATTCAGTAGCTATAGTCCCAAGTCCCAACTCCCATCTTAAGATCTCTAACGCTCAATTATTCTGTTAATCAAATGGATCAACTCTTCACCTATCGACCTCCACACCTCAGATTTGGTCTGCTTAGTCTTAGCCCACAGTCCTCACACATTAACAACCCATCTTCTCCACCTATGTTATCGTTCCAAATGTTTACGATTACTAGAAATCAACAAGATATTTATAAACCTTACCCGAAAATACTCTTAAAGCTCATTATTGTCACTAACCCTATATCTCCTATTCCCAAATATCCCTTGTGCCTATGATCCGGACTGAAAACAAGCCATGCAAGATAAATTTGATGCTTTGATAGAATATATTACCTAGGACATTGTTCTTTAGCAACAGTAATATTCACATTAAAAAAACAATTTTTAGTCACGAATTATTGTATAGGAGACATGAGACAAACAAAAGTACACATTATGAAGATATATCTTCTTTATTAAATAGATAGAACATTTCTATTCAATGCCATTAATTATTTGGAAACTAAAGCAGTATTTTCAACATCGGTCCATTCGTTTCCACCAAATCATAAACTTCAAAAACGACAATAACAAAAGTCAACCAGTGGCATCTTATTTCCTCCTATCTCCTTTGTACTTGACAGTACTTATGTTTGAAATGAAAGTTGAGAAAACTGTTAAGTGTTTGAGATTCTAAAAACAAAATGGCACAGAGGAAGAGGCTTGTCAAAGTAATTTTTAGAAGAAAACTTAAGCAACAGTAAGATAAGTGTGACTATATTTAGGGCATTGCGAAGAAAGGAAAGATGAGAATAAAGTAATTTAGGAAAGATAAGAACAATAAAAAATTTTAATTGAGTTTGTATATAATCTATTCAATCAATTGTGCAACCGTGAAATATCCCCAATAAAAATTCCAAACAAAAATGCTGACAGGGCATCTCAACGGCATAGTTGGCTGTCCTAATTCAGTTTTTCTCTTGCATCATTAAACTTCTAGTCACTTCCACATTTTAGTAATCAAACAGCTGAGGGAAACATACTACATTCCCTCTTCTTTCATGCTATAGCAAATATAACCCCCGATGAAAGTTAGTTCATTAACAATCTTCTACGAAAACCTTTTATGCATACAATAAAAAATAATTACTCAAAGGCTAGTTCATTAACAATCAACAATTTGCAAAATCACTCCCACTTATTGTTGTAAACATGAAAACACAAAATCCAAATTCATTCTCCATTAACGAATCAACTTCATCTTCTTCCGATAATTCCAAACCTGAATCCTCTTTCTCTAAACGGACTCTCTCATCTCAAATTTGAAATTCCTACTTATTCAATATCTTTTTTGTTTTTTAAACCCTTTAGATAATTAATAGCATTGAATAGAATGCTATTTCATATAGAGGATATATTTTCATAATTCGTACTTTTGTTTGTCTCATGTCTCCTATACATTAATTTGAGATTAACAATTGTCTTTTTAATGTTAATGTAATTTTAACTTGATTATTACAGAAGAAATGTCAAAAAGACAAAAATTATTATCAAAAGAAGATTTTAATGGAGGAGATCTCAGTATATATGAAAATCTAACAAAATTAGAATTTTTGCTAGTTGCGCCTGATGTAGCTTTAGAAAAATATAAAGGTGAACAATACTTCCTTTGCTTTCGATTGCTCTAATTTGAAAGACAAAGCAATTACAAGGTGAAAAACCAAAAGTAGTCATTAAAAAGCCGATAACAAAGTTCGACTTGAATCATGGACAAGCTCGTCTAGCCATGCCCATCAGCCAATGTTTAAGAAATAAGTATAAGTGATCACTTTAACACATTAAATGTATATATGGACCAACTTCTTAAGATCTTAATTTCTTAATATCGGCTGATGGCCATGGCTAGACGAGATTGTCCAAGATCCAAGTTGGACTTTGTTATCGTCTTTTTAATGGCTAATTTTGATTTTTCACCTTGTTATTGGTCTATCTTTCGAATTAAAGCAACTGAATGTGGACGCAAGTATTGTTCACCTTTATATTTTTGTCAAACTATATTAACCTCAACTAGCAAACATTCTAGTTTTGTAAGATTTTCATATATGCTCAAATCACCTCCATTAAAATCCTTTTTTGATAATGATTTTTGTCTTTTTGACATTTCTTAATTGTAATAATTAAGTCAAAATTAAAATTAATATAAACATTAAAAAGACAATTTTTAGTCACGAATTATTGTATAGGAGACATGAGACAAACAAAAGTACATATTATAAAAATTTATCCTCTTTATTAAATAGAAAATTTTTGTTCAATGCTATTAATTATTTAAAGGTCAAGATATTGGATAAGTAGGAATTTGAAATGTGAGACGAGAAAGAGTCCATTTGGAGGAAGAGAATTCAGTTTGGAATTATCGGAAGAAGATGAAGTTAATTCGTTAATGGAGGATGAATTTGGATTTTGTATTTTCATGTTTACAGTAATAATTGAGAGTGATTTTGCTATGATCTAGCTACTTGAATTAAAAAGTAAATTTGGGAATGAAATATTCTAAGGACAAAAGTAAAATTATATTAGAATATTGATTAACAAAGAGATTACATCTCTAGAAATGGTAAAAGAAAGATAAATCATGCATTTCGAGAAGCTTGAGGTCTCCTAAAATGAGTATAAACTCACCCACCAATTACTTAACAATTTTCATGATGATAATGAGCCTCTAATGCCCCTTATTTATAAGAAAACTACCAGACTAACTTATTCCGCAAGTTACCACTAAGGCACTAACAAGGTAATTACATAATTACCCCTTCGTAAATCAATTAACCCCAATTATCAGGTCATTGCAGATTTTGCAAATCTTTGAATGTTAATGAACTAGCCTTTGAGTAATTCTTTTTTATTACATGTGTAAAAGATTTTTATGCAACTTTATTACTTAATCCAACAACTTTATTCAACTCTATTGCTTCTCACATTTTTATTCCACGTTAATGAAATGCTAATGAGGTACTTGTGAGACCAGGCAATTTAGGATGAAAGGTTTCTAAAAAATTTAGCTACCATCAAACAACCACAGATTATTTAAAAGTGATTGACATAGAAAGCAATATTAGGCCAAATAATCAAAAAAATATACAAATGAGTCCATAAAAATCTCAAAGGCAATTAGTCCTATTAGTAAGAGAGATAATGTCACATCAGCAATATGATCATTGCTTGTGATCATGCTTTATCAAAAATACCATACAGGCTTTAAGGTGATTATAATCAGTTGGGTCTTTTGGTTGAAGGTTTTCCCTATCAAACTTGTAACAAGGATTCGATTCTCACCATGTACTGTTTCCCCTTCCTCCTTGTCTGTACGAGATTCTCCAGCCTTACCCCGGTCAAAAAAATAAAAAAACCATCCAGACTCAGAAGGGAGTCTTCAACACAATCATCATCAAACATTCAGAGCTTCCAACTTGATTTCGTGCATAACTTTAATTGATGCCATTGACATACCTTTGGAGATAAACATTACAAAACAAACAGAAGGGGTTGAACTTACAGTCCGCTTAGAACTTTGATGGTATCATATAGAAACCATTGCGTAGTCACAACAGGCCCCACCAATGCTATTCGAACAGGTAAACTCCTGGTGAAGAGATTGATGAACCCTATTTTCTTCATAACCTGAGAGATAGCAATTGAAACTTTTCAGTGAAAGTAATTATTTGGATGTTTATGAACTTGGCATCATAAAAGAGAATTCCCTGTCATCCACACCTGAATCACGGAGTCACCCTTTTTGTTGAAAAGAGAGGACATAATAACATCAGCGGGATTTGATACCAACGTGCCAACAGCTCCAGCTGCGTATCCTGCCAAGCATGTCACTCCTAGCTGCTGGAGCCTTGTGCAGTCTTCCTTCCTTTGCTGAATGATATCACGATATATGAAGTCGACTGAATGCTCAAATGTTGAAAACATTACCATGGAAACTGAGAAGGAAGCAACATGTACTCATATTAATCACTTCCTCTAAATCACTGAAAATGATAGGAAACTTGATAACAAACAATTCAAAAAAGGAAAAAATAGTGATTAGAAATGCACCAAATCCTTCACAAACAATCTTCAGAATCAAGATTGTTTACATTTAACTTTTAGAATTTTTTATTTTTACAAATCACAAAAGCATAGCTATTGTGTAAGAGCTAAGACAACATTAGTTATTCTCCAATATTTCTACAAAAGACAAAGTTTAAGATCTGACAAGAAAAGAAAAGCAAGGATCCAAGATCCTACTTGTTCACCCAACTTGACTTTACAGAATCAGACCAAACTCTTTTATGAGGTATTGCGACTTTGCGAGCACATATCTTTAGGAGCAGAGAGCAAATTCGAATTTATGTATCTAAAAATATTGTTCTAAGTCTCCAAGTTTCATACATTCACACATAATCCATCAACTACTACAAATTTGTTATTTTTATCATGGATAAGGACAAGCACCAAGGCAGAAATAAACTATCTGTTTCCCTCATTCTAGCGGCTCTACTTATAAATAAAATCTTAAAAGGTAATGTCTAAAAAAATCGTCTGATTCTAAAATCTATATTGGGCATAACTTGAATGCTGAGATAGTTCTATTGTTGCTTTATAAAGAGGTGAATGCACTACTACCTTTCACAGAGCACAACTCGAAAGTAAAATGCAACATTTACATTCCATTATGATTAATACGAGATTGTTGATGAGCTTAATATGGTGAAAGCGTTAATTTTACCATGTATGGAGAATAATGTTTAATAAAGAGAAGAAATACAAAGTAAGAGGAAAATCAGTATTTGATCGGCCATACAAGAATAATGTGTTTGATAGCCCATTCAAAACATGATCATTGTTGTCCAAAATGAATTTTTAGCTTAGTATGCAACCATGTAAACAGATCACAAACTTCAACGTTAAGGAAGTTACAGATACCCAACACGGCATATAACTCACCAAATGAATAAAGAACTGCAACATTGACAAACAAGAAAGTATGTAAATGATTATTTCAGGGATGCAAGTTAAGCACTATTACATGGAAGATTACGTCCCCAAAGTGGAACAAGGCCCTTGTAGAATCTGCATTACAAAAACCAAGTATCAGCAAACGTAAAGCGACAAAGAGGGTACAAGAACACAAACCTTGGGTATTGTAATAAAGCTACTATTAAGTTTTGTGAAAAATACCCAGAGAAGCCTTCAGTTCTGTACACTTTAGGAAATCCATCAACTAAACCCTTGCCAAAGTTTGACTGAGTTTGCACACGGACTTTAATAGATTCGAAAGGGCATAGAGCTACATCGGCAAATACTTGAGCAGATGCACTACTCAGAAAGAATATCATGCTCTTGTTGCGACCTACCAACATATCAGAGTATTGTTTCTTAAAGTACTCATATAAACCAAACTTGCAACCACCCTGAATCCCATATCCAAAGAACTTCCCTGACCAGCCTCTCCAAAGCCCAGACGCACCATGTTCACTCCATATTGTGGAGAAACCAGATGAAATGCTTGCATATTTGATGGGATTCACCTACTAATTCAAACAAGGAGAAATTGAATAATGACAATGGAAGTAACCCACACTATTACCTATTTGAACAATTTTGGATTATGGGTAAATTAAATGTTGACAGTAGAAGTAACCCACACTATTACCTATTTACAGCAATCATAATAAGGTAAATCTAAGATTTATATCTTGTCTCCCATTAAAGGTCCTGGGTTCGATCATCACCTAGCACTCCTCTTCCCTCGGCCTACCCTGTAACCGAACAAGTGAAGCTAAGGCATAGAAAAAAGTAACCGACCCCAATCACTGATTTGAACCAAATGTTGGTTAATAAGCAAGTGGGTGTTGACAATGAATGAAGCTACCAAAAACTTGTATAATTGCTAAATAATCAAAGATTAGGTTCAATAAAGAACATCCCTATTTTACTATATGATTTAGCTATACGAAACTAAAATGTATAATTACATAACAACCTAAACAAGGATCAAACCAAGAACCCAACACATAAAGATTCAAACCTTGCACAAATAAACAAAAGAAAAAAATACACATAAAATTATTGAGAAAACCCAAATAAAGAATCAAAAAAAGAAAGAAAAAAAGGTGCAATACTGCAATCTTACAAAGGATTTAAGTAGGGTTTAAGGAAAAAACAAAAAGAAACAAACAATTACCTGCATATTAACTTTGAGAACATCAAGAGGAGTAATAAGTAAATGCGTAGTTCCAGCACTAAGCATTCCGCCAAGAGTGCAAAGGCCATAGTACCCAGGTGTAAATTCCTCACAAAATCTACCATTAACACCTTTCATTCTTTCTATAATGTTCATGTCCGTTTTGTTTGTTTGAGCAAAAACAAAAACCCAGATTCTTGGGAGAAAAAAACCCAAAAAAGTGAAAAGTGAAAATTCGTTTTTAGATTTACGTCATGGATTTTGAATGAAAGAACTTTGGGGATGGGGTATATAAATGTATACTAGTAGCCAGTAGCCAGTAGCCAGTAGGCCAATGTTGTGAAAATTTCGTTGCTTGTGTTTCTTCCACGTTACAAGTTCTAAAACACAAGGTCTTAGTCTTTTATTTAGAATTTAGAATAGTTTTAGAACTACTAGAATATAGCTAAAAATAAGCTTTTTAGGTGGAATTTGGAAAGAGGTCAAATCTTAAGATTGTTGAAAATAGAATTTTTTGGATTTAATTAAGTAAAAGATGAGACCATCTCACCATGATATTTACTCGTACAAACAATTCATTTCTCTAATTGAAGATTATAAGTGATTACTTTTAGGTTAAAGTGATTATTATAAGATTATAAAAAAATAATCACTTTAAACGGACTTACTCATAGGGATGGTCATGGGGAGGGTCTGGAGCGGGTCCAGCCAGACCCGAACTCGGACCCTTTTAATTTTTTGAGATCCAGACTCGGATCTGGACCCTAAGGGTCCAAAATTTTCAGATCCAGACCCTCTGAATCTGATGGGTCTAGGGTCCTTAATGGTCTAAAAAAATCTCTTTGACTTGTCAAATTTGAACCATTTGTAAGTCATTACAATTTTCGTATATCTGTAAGAGAGTTATTATCGTATTTTTACAGATATTTAATACTAATTTAACATCTAAAGTCGCATAGCAATATCCATATGCGCTTAAATTCTATTATAAATAGTAGTTCGAGTCCATGAAATAAGGGTAATTGGGTTAGCATTTAGCAAGTAGCATATATATTATTTATATATATTATGATTATATGAAAAGAAAATAAGTGTTGGGGGCAAAATTCATACGTAGAAGACAAATATAAATGGACAATTCAACATTTATAAGGGTCCGAGGGGCGGGTCCAGGGTCTGAATCTCGGACCCGGATCCGGACCCGCCAATTATTTTTAGATTCAGATTCGACTCGGATCCGATGTGTCTCAAAAAATAAGACCCAGACCCTTAAAAAGGGGCGGGTCTGGGGCGGGTCCAACAGGGTCCTAGACCCGTGACCATCCCTACTCACACATATAATTGGTCACTTCAAGGTTATAGTTGGTCACTTTAATATTGTGAGTAATCACTTTAATATGGTAAGTATTCACTTTAAGACCGAAAAATAATTATTATAAACTGTAAGTAATCATTTAAGGTTACAAGTGATTCATTAAATCTGTACACGTGATAAGTTTGATTACTTTAAGACTATAATTGGTCATTTTAAGATTATGAATTTGTGGTTGATCTTTCTAAGATTATAAGTCATAACTTTACCATTGTAACTATATATTGAGCCAACCCAATATAGCTAGATGGTCTCACAATGAAATTGTCTCATTGATTTTGTGTTGGATTTGTTAACATGTCAAAAGTTTTTTATCGTTCTAAATTATACTACCTCCTATTTATAGAGGATAGGATATTTATTTTTTGACACTATTCACTTACTCTTAATTTGTATTTTATTCTTAATTTATAGATTAGAACATAGTCCAGTGAAATCTTGTTTGATTCGTCCCAATGCAAAGATTATTATTATTATTCACTTTTTATAATATTTCGTTATGTATAATAAGAGATATTAAATATTGAATAAGTGCATTAAATAGTGTGAAAAAAGAAATGTTTCATCCTCTAGAATAGGAGGGAGTAATAAATGAGTAAAAGATTGAAAAAAAGCTTATTAACAAAAAAATTCCAAAAATAAGCTTCGAGAAATATTAGTTTCAAAAATAAGCTTTGAGAAAATTTAGTTCCAAAAATAAGCTTCGAGAAAATTTAGTTCAAAAAATAAGCATCTTTATGCCAAAATTGATGTCAGGGGTGTCTGCTGTTACTAACAGCGAAACAAAAGGGAGATAATGTCATAGCGTTGGAATAGACAAAAAAGTAAAACAAATTTGTTCGTTGTTTGATTTTTTTTTCCTTCCAACGCTATGTCAATGTCTCCTTTTTGTTCGTTGTTAGTAACAGTTTGCTATTAGTAACAGCGAACAAAGAACTTTGACTTTAGATAGAAATTGATCAGTTTAACGTCAAAATTGATCACTTAAAGGTTCAAATTGAAATTTTTTATTTTAATTGATTTGTTTAAGTTTTACTTGACGTTAAAATCGATACCTTTAAAGTCAAAATTGATAAGCTTGGGGGTATTTGTTTTTTAAGTTATCGATTTTATTACATTTAAAGATGCATATCAATGTTTGAGTTAGAGGCCTACTGTTTTAAGCTACGGGGCGGGTCAATCCAACTGGTCAAAGGTCAACTTACATTTTATTAGCGGGTCGGATTATTAACAGGTTTTGGTGTAAGCCGGGTCGAATAATTATAAGAATTGGTTGGAAAAATTATTATACCACTTTTTGAAATAATTTTATGAGTATTATTATATACATAAGTGAGTCGACCCAACAAGCCATAAAGTAAAATAAAAAACTTTTTTATGAACTTTTTAAAAACGAATTAAAGTGAGTCGGAATTAAATAGGCATTGACCTGTACTTTTTGCCCATTTAAACATGAACCATCTCGACCTGGACCATTTAAATTTGACCCACCCAACCCGTTGACCATTTAAAATAACAGCTGGTCTTGGTGTCAAGGGTGTGATATCACAATATGAAAGTTTACATACCCCTGCAACAAGTATCAAGTTTTCGAGTGACATACCTTGTTGCAAACATATTTTCAAGGTAAAGTTCGTTTTGGTGAACAAACATACAAGCATATCGGTCACGAAGGAGGACATAAATTTGTTCTTGTGTAACTTGTATTGTATTTACGAATACCAAAATCTTTAGTTCTTTAATTTCAAATTATTGAAATTAGTGTTAGAATTCATGTTAGTGGTATATGGAGAACCATGGTCTACCCCGTTCCCAAATACAAGTGTAGGAGAAACATCACAAAATGAATCTATTTATGCCCCTATAACTAATTATCAAGTTTTTGAGTGACAATCATTATTGCAAACTAATCTTAATTAAAAGCATTCTACAACTTGATGATCATATATAACAAGGAGTTCATTGCCATTCACACAACGAAATACAAATTTGCAGTTTGTAGCTAGTATTGTATATTTACATTATATTTCTAAGTGACATGCATGAACTTCACCTCTCCAAGGACCTGACCAGGGATAAGGCCAGTTGGCGGCGCCTTATCGACGTCCTAGATTACTAAACCTGTCCCTTTACCCCCTTGTTCGTCCTTGTCCTTTGCCTTTTTGTCGCTCTTTACCTGTTCCTTTTCTTATCTTTGTATTTGTGTGTATGCTTTTATTTTATCTGTCTACTGCAGGTTTCTCTTTCTAGAAGACGGTTCTCGAGCCGGGGGACTCTTTGATCGCACTCTCCTTTATGAGTATGAGCATGCCATCGTTCCTCCCTTTTCAGACCCTGATCATAGTTTTCTATGAGCAGGATACACTGAGTATTAAGATGATGATGATTTCTAATATTATCTCCGAATAAAAAAGAAAAACTAATATTTGTTAATTCATCAAAGACTCGACAAATTTCTATTTTCATCAAAGGCTCTAAGTAATTCATCAAAAATTCATTAGTGTTTGCTTAATTAGCCTACTTTGATAACACAAGTGTTTAATTTAGATTTGCAATAAATAGGATGATTGAAATACTTCCAAGTAAAAGAATATTTGAGTGGCTTGGTTGATTTCAAAAGCTTACAAATTTAAATCACATCAATTTCAAACCTATCCTCATTATTGCAAAAGGCCCCAAGTTTTATTTCTTTCTTATGTCATCATACCACAAACTTCTTTTTGTCTTTTAAAATATACTCATGCTAGATTTTAATGATCTAGATTTTTTGTTTAATTTTTATATTATCTTATTCTAAAATATCAAACACAAATTCATAATCAACAATTTAATCTCATTTTTGCACCTTTATTTTTACTAAATTTTTGTTCACTAAAACTAAAATATTCTTGGAAAAACACTTCAATCTAATTAATATAGCAAAAATAAAATTGATTTATTACTAATACAAAAAAAAGGAAATCACTTAAATAAGTTATCGCAAAAAAAGTTTTCACATAACTTTTATGCTAAGTGCCCAAGCTCAAGAAAGGAACTAGAGGGCACTCTTTCGAGCACTTTAAATGCCCGTTCGATCATTCTACTATTCTTTGAGGTATTGTTGGGTGCGTGTTTTCGCGAAGTAATGTTTTATTTCGTATGTACAATTTCTTATTTTAATTAATGTTTTGTATAATTATGGGGCACAGAAGAACAAGATGAAAACATGCATAAACTCTAAATCCTCTTCTAAATACATAATTATTTAATTTAGTTTGTATGCTTTGTATTAAGTTTATACGAGATTAATTTTTGTATCTCTTTATGAGCTTCGCTCTATCCTATTGTAAACGAAATATCACAAAAAGAAACATTTTTATATAACTATAATCTTGTATCAAGTTTCTTAGTGGTTTAAGAGTCGCAAAACAATCTTCAAAGCTACTGCCTACTGTCCATACTTGATGATCAAGGAAGGAGTTTATTGTCATAGACAACGAATACTTATTTAAATATGATGTTGTAGTTTGTAGTATAATTATTTAATATGCAAAATTGTTAATAATAATTCAAACTCACATATAATTTTAAAAGTGACCTATTAGGTATTTTTTTTTTGACAAAGTAAATTTTATAAAATATCAGAAAAGTAGCCGAAGCTTACATCAAAGGTTCTAGATACTAAGGAGTTCTTTCGGCCAAAGCTCAAAGGGCCACACCCCCTTGTCATTTGCTTGAATGGGGGAACGCCTCCAAAAAAGGTTCTAGTGACTTATTAGGTATTATTGTTGAAAATAAACCTATTATTATTATTATTATTATTATTATTATTATTATTATTATTATTATTATTATTAACTATATATTAACCCTCCTTGATAAATTAAGCAATAAGGAATAAAACTCATTGTTGTACACTTAATTTGAATAAATTAGACATGTATAAATTAAATTAAATCATGAAAAATGTCACGCTTTGAGAGAAAAATAATCCTAATAATTAATAAAAAATAATTTGAAATTCAATCATAAGAATCTTTTGCTTTTAAAAGTCTCCTTTTGAAGGTGCTGGGGCACAGGTGGGTGGTCACATCTCCACCAATAATCCAAAAGCATACGAAGCGGAAGAATTTGTAATAAATAAAGAATTAACGACATTTTATTCTAATAGTATTATCAACCTTTTACAAATTAAAGTTGTCTACTTTGCAATAAATTACTCCTACTATATATTATCAGTAATAAAAAATTTATGGCATTTGCATAGAGTATTACTTTTTATTTGGCTATTCATAATTGCATATGCATATGCATATGCATGAATATATGGGCATGCTTCTATTTGTTTTATCTTTGTTCTGTTTATTGAACGGAGATACCATCATATCCAGTATATCTTGCTAATTGTTTAGGATTTATATAGAAAAATAAAACAATAATATTATCATCATCCTACTCAATATATTTCGCTTGTAGAGAACTATAGATATGATCTGAAGAGAGAAGGACGACGATACTTATACCCATGAAGAAGAGCAGAAAAATAAAACAACATATCATACCTTGATGAAAGAGGTTGTGGCCAGTGAATTGATATTGTAGACTATACTATTTTAATATTATTAATGTTAGTAAATTTAATTATTGATTAAATGTTGCCAAAAATGCCTAATTAAATTCAATAATATTAATGTTTTTCTATATGGTATGTTAATTAAGGTTTACATAAAAGTGAAAATATTAAAAATATAAAAAAAGTTATCATAGAGGAGTATGTAGTTCTAAGGGCTATATATAATATAAGCATTGATTACATAACTTAAATTGAGAATTTATTATCAAATTATGCATTAATTGATTATTGTTATTAAAGGTTTAATATATTTTTGAAATTTGTAAACATAGCCTACGGTCAATAGATTTATTTTTTAATTTTAAATACGTATTTTTATCACTTCGAAAATTTATGAGAAAATTATGGAACAATTATGTTAGGAAACTCACTGATAACCATAAACAATATACATGGCATGACTATATAATACTCTATTCCATAGTTAGCACATTTAATTGGGAAACAAATATGGTACAATGAAAGGTGGGAGCAAAATTTTCAAGGTAACAATTAAAATTTAAGATATCCCCTAAAAAAATTGAGATCAAAAATATGAAAAAATAAATAAAACTTTCACCTCTTAATTTTCAATTTGAGTTTATTTATTACATATTTTTAACATAATTTTCAAATTTTCAAGGTAACAATTAAAATTTAAGATATCCCGTAAAAAAATTGAGATAAAAAATATGAAAACATAAATAAAACTTGCACCTCTTAATTTTCAACTTGAGTTTATTTATTACATATTTTTAACATAATTTTTAAATTTTCGAAATTAATATGCGACAAAAATTCTTGTATCTATAACCTAACTATTATAGATATATATCAATACTCGTTACTTAAAATAAATATGCTCATCAAACATCAATATTGACCAAATTGATACTCGTATCCACTACGTAAAAGCAAATACTAAACAAATATCTACAAAATTATACCCATACCATTTCTATCTCCTACAAAATACAAATACTCTGCCCAACAAAAAGACAAAGCAACCAATACCTGACCTTTTTTTTAACCATTTTAAATATAAAAAAATTACCATGAATAATACAACATTTTGTTAATTTCCCTATAATAATATAAACTTTTAATTAACCATGAATAATACCAACTTTGAGGTTTTTTTTCCTAGAATAATACCAACTTTAGTTTATTAAATAATTTACTAAATTTTTTTGTCATATAATCACCTATAGTTTGATTTTTGACATATTAGGTATATTGTAGGAAAACACCCCCATAAATTGGTATTATTCATGGTTAATCAAAAGTTGGTATTATTACAGGGAAATAAGCAAAATATTGTATTATTCCTGGTAATTTTTCCTTTAAATATTTACTACATTGCTACTTCTGGTAAACAACTATGAAAATGTCTATATTCGCCTATTTTTTCACTTACCCATTATTCCTCATCAACTTTATACACCTTTTTAGAGATTACAACAGTCTTTTACCGTAAAATACAAATTTCTTAATTCTTGTGCAAAATCCTTATATAGCGAGTAAAATCGACCATGGACAAATATGAACCTTCTTATACACTCCACACAATCAAAGTACCTATCATTACATAATGAACTATTCCCATGAACCCATCAATGATATAAGCGTATAGCGCCAAATTGAAGCACATAATATACTTCTACACCATATCATATCATATCAAACATTAACTATAATTTTAATTTACTTGACCAAAACCCCTATAAAGATTTTGTTAATCATTACTTAAATCCTTAATTTGTTGGGTTTAATGATAATCACTACCTCTAAACACTCCTATTTTAGAGATTAAGGAAAGTTGCTGAGTTGGGAAGAAGGAAGAAGAACAAGGCAAGTGTCATATACAGTCGGTTGCTAAAAAGGTATGCTGCTGACATCATTTTCTCTCATTTTCTTAATTTTTCCTGCTCAATTATTTTATTCATATTTTGCTTCAATAAGTTAAAATAATTTCCTTTTTTTTTACTAGCCAAGCTTTTTTGGCCAAATTGCACATTGGCAATGGTTACAATTTTCTAAAAATACTCTCTTCTTCCCATTGCAAATCATCGATTTTTCGTGAAGCTGGGTTCCAATAATTTCATGTAAGTTTCCTTTTTTTCATCTGGGTTTTAATTATTTTTGTTTTTAATTTGTTTTTGCATGTGGGTTTTTACTACCCTTTTTTTATTTTTTTATTTTTTTTAAAAAATTTAATTTGAGTTTTCTGGGATTGTGTGTGTATAAATGTTTTGATCTGTTCTTGATGAATTATCTTAATTAAAGTTTAATTTTTTGATTATGGGTTTTTTTTGACAGTTTGTTTAAGAAAAAAAAGGTGATCAAGTGATTAGGGTAAATAATAATGAGTGGAGCTGTATTAGTTGCAATTGCTGCAACAGTTGGGAATTTACTTCAAGGATGGGATAATGCTACTATTGCTGGTAATTTGCTAATTAATTCTATTTTGTTTTATTTTTTTGGTAATTAAATCAATTTATATTGTTTTATTAACCTGTTAAATTGTTTTTCAACTTAAATTGACTGGGATTGGAAGGGCAAGTAGCCGATAAAAATGGATTATTTGTGTAAAGGGTTTTTTTAATTTATTTTTTTTATTTAGTGCTACTTTTGTCAATTTACATTGAAAACTCATGGAAACAGATGAAATGTGCAGTATAGGTGTAAGATTTGAGAAGAATGAATTAGAAAATTAAATGAATGAATATTGATTTGCCTTATTTTTTGATTAATTGATTTACCACAGATTTGTTGGATGTTTTACTTGTTTGTTTTGGAATTGTTTTGGCATTGTTTTGGAAGAAAATCATGAAAATTTTCCCTAAGATGGCCGATTTTGACACTCGATTAATATGGAGTAGTGTACAACATTCCATGGTCCCAACGCCATAAATTTGGCTCCCACATAAGCGGGATTTTGGGTGTTGGATGTAGGCAACCATATCCTTTTTATGTCATGCTTGTATGGAGAGTAGAGACGGAGTGAAATTTGAAAAATTCTTTGAAGGCCCTGTGTAATATTAAAAATTATGATATTTTTCAAACTTTGTATTTTTAAACATTTTGGGGTCGTGTGCGATCGAATATGTTGAACATGCTCTAAACATCCTCTGATTGAGAGTAAATATTTACGGGGAAATAAAAGTTAAACTAAGAAAACAAAATTATCAAAGTAGAAAATTAAGAAAAATTGCTATTGTCAAAGGTCAAAAATAGTTATGGGATGTTTGGCAATTGGTTGTTGGCTGTTGGTGGTTGGCTTTTTAGTTGACTTGTTTGACAAACTGGAAATGTTGATTGTTTCTGTTGGCTTTTAAGCTAGTTGAAAATGCCCGCTGTTTAACGTGATGAAGAAGACGAAATAGAAGAATTAGTCTCCTCATTTTGGGTATATATTTATGCCGTAGGATGGAGCGAATTTCCCTCATTTTTGCTCTAAAATAAGATTGATCATCTTTCATTTTCTTCATCTTTCTCAGACCATTTTATTCTTTATCCTTCATCTCCCCTTTCAAGTTCACGTCTACTTACCTTTATTTGTGTAGTTTGGTTTTTATTTCCTCGTTAAATACTAGTATTTACCTACATGACAAGCTTGCCCTTAGTGATAATAAAGAAATTGTTTCCGATTGACTCTTAATACCAAACAAGTGAGCCATTTAATATAGTTCATTATAATCCAAAATCAAAGAACTATAAATCTTTAACCTCATCGAAATAAGGGACATGACACACTCGATAAATACCATATTGAATATGAATTTTGTGCTGCGTTACGGTACAGATTTCAGAGACAAGGGTTACTAAGAATTTTTTGTGTGTTCCAGGAGCTGTGTTATATATTAAGAAAGAATTTGACTTGGAGAGTGCACCAACAATGGAAGGCTTAATTGTAGCCATGTCACTTATTGGAGCCACTCTTATCACAACATGCTCTGGACCAATTTCAGATAAAATTGGCCGTCGGCCTATGATGATAATCTCTTCTATTTGCTTCTTTATTAGTGCATTAGTAATGTTGTGGTCTCCCAATGTTTATGTTTTACTTTTGGGTCGGCTTCTAGATGGATTTGGGAGTGGTTTGGCCGTTACATTGGTTCCCCTTTATATATCCGAGACAGCGCCAACTGAAATAAGGGGTTTGTTGAACACACTCCCTCAGTTCACTGGTTCTGGTGGAATGTTTGTTGCTTACTGTATGGTTTTTGGGATGTCGTTAATGGAAAATCCCAGTTGGAGATTGATGCTTGGGATTCTTTTGGTTCCGTCGATCATTTATTTTGCATTAACTGTATTTTTCTTACCTGAGTCTCCTCGGTGGCTTGTTAGTAAAGGACGGATGAACGAGGCTAAAAAGGTTCTTCAGCGATTGCGGGGCAGGGAAGACGTCTCTGGTTAGTTTTTCTGCTACTCTTATAATTCCATTTGAAACTTTTCATAATCAATTTATGTCGCCAGTCAAACTCCCGGCATTTACATAGACCAATATATTCTGTATTTTTCATGTTAGCTGTCCTGGTTGAAGAGACTAAACATACGTTGTGCAGTGTAGGGGTAGGAATAGGTTTCAATAGAGCGCTTTGTGAAGTTATCCCTTAACACTTAACAGCAGACTGATTACGTATACATATGATAGTCAAAATTTGAGACATGCCAAAAGAAATAGGACAGTCACTCTAATTGGAGTTTATAACTTTTACCTATGTTACTTGGACTCGGGTACTGATTTCGGATACTGGTACATGTCCAAGTGTCGGATACGTCTAAGCTCTAACTATCCAATTTTACACCTAAAATGAAGTGTCTAAGTGCCATAGCAATGTCCGAGCATAAAAGATCAAACACGGGTACGTAAAGCAAAATGAAGAGTCCGAGTAACATAGTTTTTTACATGAAATGCGAAGCTAAAGCAATCTGATGTCTTGTTACATTTTCTTTTGGATGAACAGCTGAAATGGCTCTGCTTGTTGAGGGTCTCGGAGTTGGAGGGGACACATCAATAGAGGAATACTTAATTGAGCCAGATTCCGGCTTAACTGAGGATCATGATCCAATGGTTGTCAAAGATCAGATTAAGTTATATGGATCTGAAGTAGGCCGTTCCTGGGTTGCTCGACCTGTCACTGGCCAGAGTATGCTAGGCCTTGCATCTCGTCAGGGAAGCCTTCAGAGTCCTAGTGTTCCCTTAATGGACCCACTTGTCACACTTTTTGGTAGTGTACATGAGAAGCTTCCTGAACAAGGGAGCATGCGAAGTATCATTTTCCCGACATTTGGTAGTATGTTTAGTATGGGAGGGAAAGAGCCTAGAAACGAAGAATGGGACGAGGAAAATGTTAATGTGGATGATGATGATGATTACGCTGGTGATGATGATGATTATGCGGATGATGGCGATGACGATGAGAATTTACGAAGTCCGCTTATATCTCGTCAGGTCACAGGTACAGATAAAGCCATGGTTGCTCCTGCCTCGGGTAGCATGTTCAGCATGAAGCCGAGTGGTCTAATACAAGGAAGTGAAGCTAGTGGTATTGGTGGTGGTTGGCAGCTTGCTTGGAAATGGAGTGAGAAAGAAGGTCCTGATGGAAGGAAGGAAGGAGGATTTAAAAGACTTTATCTACACCAAGAGGGTGATGCTGGATCTAAACGAGGATCGTTAATGTCTCTTCCTGGTGGGGATGTTGTCGGTGAGACCGAGTATGTTAAGGCTGCTGCGCTAGTGAGTCAACCCGCCCTTTATTCGATGGAGATCTTGGACCAGCGTCCTATTGGGCCAGCGATGGTTCATCCTTCGCAGGCGTCTGCAAAAGAGTCTATTTGGAGAGAGCTTAAAGAACCAGGTGTCAGGCGTGCTTTGGTTGTTGGTGTCGGAATTCAAATTCTTCAGCAGGTAAAAGAAGCTACTTTTTAAGTTTTCTTGTTAGTTATGATTTGCCAAATGATTGTCGCATAAAGATGCTTTTCTTACTTGGTGCAGTTCTGTGGGATAAACGGGGTTCTCTATTTCATCCCTCAAATTCTCGAGCACGCAGGGGTTGGTGTTCTTCTTTCACACATAGGTATTGGGGCTTCTTCGGCTTCGTTGCTCATCAGTGCACTTACAACCCTTTTGATGCTTCCTGCTATTGCCGTTGCAATGAGGCTTATGGATATTGCTGGAAGGAGGTAACTACGTTTCCTTTTGGAGGATTTCTTTATTTCGCTATAACACCACAAACCTTCTTTGTTGAATGGCTTGTTCTTTTGAATGTTTGATGATAGTGCTTCTTCAATTTACTTGGCAACAATCCTTATTGAATGCATGGTCACCTCTGTTGACCTATTTGGCAAATTATGTTTTTGCTATTGTCACTTTAGGTTGTGTTATAAATTAGTCTAGCACGTGCACGCGACATCCCGGTCCTCCCATCTCATGACCGTAACATAATTTGCCAACTAATTGGCCTTTTGATTGTTATTCGCTCAAGATGTCCCAAATATACACCAAATCGACCATAACTTTTTGATTCACGATAGTAGATTAGAGAATCATGTGATTGACGATAAGAAATGTACAAACATGAACAATTGGTAGCGAAGGCAATTTTCAAAGTATTGAGGATCCTATGAGAATCGGGTCTTGTCTTAGCTGAAGCAAGTACCAATATCCCTAGATAAGTCCTGGGTTTGATTCTCACCTAACCCTCCCCTTCCCTTAGCCTACCATGACTATATTCACAAAAAAAATGTTTTGAGGATGCCCTAAGATATGCCCTCATCTTATTGTCATCTTCGCTAAAAGCAACACTCATCTTATTGTAATTGCTTCTTCCTGCCCTTTCCTTTCTAACCCAAGCCTGCTCGGGGGGCTTACGACTGACTTGGTAGAAATTGGCTCAAGATCAATCTGAATTGATCCGAAGCCAAGCTTCGAGCCAATGCAACCGGCATCATTTTGTTCATTATTTTTTCCTTATTTAAAATTCTTCTATATAATTGCTCCAAATTTTCTGATTTTGATTCAAGTAACCGTAAAAAGGAGCTTGAGCCCTAGCTTAGCTCAGCTCCAAATCATATTAACGTCTTAATTTTTGAACAAAGCCTCTTTTTTGTGTGACATGCTTATTCTTTTGTGCAGGTCTTTGCTGCTGACAACTATCCCTATATTATTCATTTCTCTAGTTGCTTTAATACTCGGAAATGTCATAAAAATGAATGCCAATGCGCAGGCAGTGATTTCTACCGTCTCCGTAGTTCTCTACTTCTGCTTCTTTGTAATGGGCTTTGGTCCGATCCCTAACATTCTGTGTGCAGAAATATTCCCGACCAAGATTCGTGGTGTTTGCATTGCCATTTGCGCACTTACCTTTTGGATCTGCGATATTATAGTCACCGACACACTCCCTGTGATGCTCCAAGCTGTTGGACTTTCCGGTGTGTTTGGTTTTTATGCCGTTATCAGTGTAATTTCATGGGTTTTTATCTTTCTAAAGGTTCCGGAGACTAAAGGCATGCCACTTGAGGTGATTACAGAATTCTTTGCTCTCGGAGCAAGACAAGCTTCTGATGACAAAAACTGATGCGGTTTTTATAGGGTAAGGGCGGTTTCCTTTTTCTATTTGTGGACATTATTGATGAGTTATTGTATATAGAGTATCTATTGTAGCCCCTTTGGTTACAATTTTTCTGAACATTTTAATGTAAAATTACAAGTTCCAGACAGTACATTACTTTTACATAATGGTTCTGTATTAGACCATTCAGAAGATAAAGTTTTTTACTTAGCAGTGTCACAGCATCATTATCTAGGGCTGTAAAAAACATGATCTGTTCAAACTCCAATTTGGAACATGGCTAGGGCTGTAAATTTGATTAGGTTTTGGGTCTCTTTTGATATTAATTCATTTTCAGCCGGGTCGAATCAACTTAAAGGTTCGACTTAAGGTCCTCTCGACATTGCGTCTTCACCGAGTAAATACCTAATCCGGCTAGTTTTAGTCAAACTTAGGTCGAATTTATATTTAATTAAGTCAACGTAGTTTATATAGGCTATTTATACTTTTGGTAAACCTTCAACTAATAAATTACAAGATTGGTTTAATCAAGTCAGAAATACAAGTGGGGTCTAAACAAAATCTTACACTGCCTAGATTCAAATAAGTCGGTTATATTTTTGATTAGCCTTTAAGTAAACAAAGGATTGGATTCTAGTCAACTCTGAGCTAGATTGAAGTTAGTTTGGGTCAATTACTTATCAAATTTATAGAAATCATGTTACTTGTGAGTCATATCCCATACACATGGAGTCAAATAAAAACACACTTATTAAATTCAGATTCAACAATTGTACTTTCATCTAACCTAAGGGTTTGGAATGAAATTAGGTTGAATCAATTGCTTATCAAAATTACATAAACCGGGTCAATAGCGGGTCAAATTAGCTACAATTGGAGTCAAATAAAAACTTAAACTCAGGGAATATTTGGCCGAGGCACATAAGACAACTAAATAAGAATTACAAATTCCTATCATCATCCTGACTAAAATGAAGACTACATGATATTGCTCCAATAAAATTAGTGGTTCTTGCCTAGGCCTCCTCACACGAGAGTTTTTGGACTAGAAGTATGGACGCAGAACAAACTCTTATCATATCTGGTGCTTACTATTCACTTTAAACGAGGGATAGTTGAGATTCGAACTCGTGACCTCTTGTCACGTTGGCTTTGATACCATGTCAAGGAACCAACTCAACCAAAAGGTTAAGCTGATGGTTGAGGCCCATGATATGTTATATACTCTAACTGCTATCACATAGTCATAACAACCATTAGCTAAAGATTGAACTTCAAGAGCAGGAAAGATGAAGCAGAATTGAATGAAGACGATAGGTATACTTTTTTGTCCACAATACAGAACGGTCAACCAGACTTCCACTGTTCGTGTACAGCTCTCTGTTTCTTTAATACTTTCCATACTTGCGGATTACTGAAATAGATATCAAAACAGTTTCAGGACCACCACTACAGCATCTGTTAGTGTTACAGTAAGCAAGCGGGCATCAGCATTAAAGTCTGAACCAAATAAGTAAAGAATAAGATACGAGCTTAAGGGGGTTCCCACTAACTGGTATATACTATATATATACTCTTCTTTAGCCATAAACACTATTAAGTAAACAAGTAAACAAAAAATGGTGGAAGTGCATAGAAGAACAATAGAATCAACATAGCATTACGCACAAACGACATGGGCTTAAAATATCATAAATCATGATTGGTGCTTATGAAAGTGACCTAACTAATCAAGGGCAAATATAATTTTGATTAGCAAGTTCAGTCTAAAGCAACTAATAAATGACTAAAAGCTAAAGTGAATAAAAAGTCACATAAAAAGCTCCTTTCACTAATGGTATATCTTAAGACAACAAAGAACTCCGAAATGACAGAAAAGTTAACATGAATTATGCCTTAGTACCTGGAACTTGGTTCTTCGGTTGCAATTTGTGAAAAATCGAGCAAGTCATCTTCTGGAAGGAGCGGAGAGAGACTGTGGAATATGCCTTGGTGAGTGGAACTAGGTTCTTCAAAAGCAGATAACTCGAGCAAGTTGTCTACCGTTGATGTCAACACCATAGTTCTTGAAATCTAGATTTCTAACACTGAACAGCATAAAAGGGTCCCGGACAAGTACAGCCGTACAGGCGTACAGCAAGATGAGTGCATCAAAAGTTCATAGACAGTATATACTGATAAATGAAGTTCTCAGCAACATTTTACCAGTGAATTTGTTTTACAAGTCCAAAGCAAAAGTAACAAATATAGAGCGGAAAAACCAGTAAATATACTTCTATAAGAATGTCATAATCAAATACACCAGTATGAAAACTAAACTGCTTCTGATTCATTCTTTTATTTAAAGCCTAATATTATGACTAAATGAACATAATGGACATAGTAACCAGAACGAGAAAAAGATAAGAGAACACAAAGGTCACTTGCTATATTTCTAAGGTAAAAATGCACGCACATTGTCTTGTCTGCACATCATATCAATTTCTCTCACACGTACCTCAGAGGGAGTGCCATGGAAGCCTCGATGAGTCGAAAATCCACCACAGTGACAACATTGACCAACTACCAGAACTAACTGTCTACAAGATGGACATGATGAATGGGAGCCAAGCCAAGTGTCGATGCATGTTACATGAAATGCATGGTTACATCGCGGAAGAATTCTCATCATATCTCCATCACCAAAATCCGTCAAACAGATGGCACAGTCAGTCTGTTTGTTACTACCACTTGCTTCAAAAATGTACTTGGTTGTTGGCAGTAGTTGGAGGGTCTTCTTGCTAAGACCTGGCGGAGAGGGTGCTGAGGTCTGAAGGGCTGAGCCTGTTGTGAAAAGATTGAGAGGGTGGTGGAGACAAACACAACGAGCTGCCATAATGAGACCGATTGAACAGATAAGAGCACAAAAGAGCGCAGCCAGGATGATGACATAATCTGATTGGGTTGATGTTAGTCCTCCATTATCGGCAGTCATTGATGAGTTAACAGCCGAAAGAATCCTAAGACTATCAGGCATGATATTCCCTTCTTTATTCGATTTTTTTAATCTTTACTTGGGACTGTAGGGTGTATAGGAGTGTGCAGGTAAGGGGTGTAGGCAGAATATAGGAGTGTTCAAAGAGTTTTTCTGTCAAGGATGCACAAGACTCCAACCTGCATAGCTTTTATAGCAATAGCAGATTAGCAATATATAAATAAAAAAATTTCTGTCAGCCAATAACAAGACAGCAATTGTTTTCCTCACCCCCTCCCAAAAAGAAACTCCTTTCACTTTCTCTCATTACTTTCTGAAAATAGTACTTAAGCATTAGCTTATTCCAGCAGGACTTGATATCTAGTGAAAAGATGTTGTCACAATCACAATTGAGGTAACAACACGGTGATGCGGTTTTCGTACCACCAAATATCTAACGAAAAATTCGAGATTTCCCTTAATATGGCTTAAAATGCGTTTTTTTTGCCTTGATAACACACGTGATATCAATTCACTAAATTAGAAAACCTTTATAACGCGGCTGATAAAATAAGACGCGTCCTTGATTTTGTATTATGCTTGATACCAACATTCTCTCGTGAATATTTTTCTATTATGTTGTACCTAAAGCGATTTGAGGACTCGCTCTTATATCAAGCCAGAGTGATTTCGGGACATCATGAATCAAACATCACCAAAATAACGAAGCAACTGTGCAGAATATAAGTCAAGAGATTAGCTTCTTTCTGAAAAAACTAAATCAACACACTTGGTAATCTTAGATATATGGCAGACAAAGCAATCTCAGAATCAGGTCACAATATGTTCCCATTTAAAGCAGAACACTTATGCTTAACTAGTTAATACTAGAAGTATTAAATTGTAACTTGCAAACTCTATTTCAGGAAAATGACACTACAAAGTTGTAAAATTCCGTGTCACAGAACATATCTAGCACACATTTCTGTTAAAATTATATATTTCCCCTTTTAAATAGTTATTCTCACAGTCCCTTACGACAACGTTTATAAAAATGACTCCTTAAGAAATTCATTAAATAGAATTTGGGCACTAACTTGGGAATTGGACTGCTGGACCATAAGCCATAACATTAACAGCAAATAAGGATACTGGTTAACAGAATGTGGGACATGTGTTCTTTCCACTATCACTAATAATTCACAATATCTTAAAGCATTTGTTATAAATAATATAATTACGAATCTGGCACTAGCAAGAGGAAAGGAACCAATAGATTACTTGGTCAGCGGCAAGCATAGTGTAAAAACAAGCCCGTATCGCATCGCATCGGGTGCGTTGTAAAGGTTTCCAAAACAAACGAACCGATATTTACCGAATAGTAAAGGCATAAAAAACTGCGTTTTGGGTCGTAGTAAGCAATATCTTATGATTCGATCAATATTTAGGCGTTACGATAACCGCATCACTTTCATTACCGCATCATCGTACCCTTACCGCGATAGCGACCTAAATCGGATAATCAGCAGAAGCACCCAAATTGACTGGAGCAAGTTAATAAGCAGAGTTACATTTCTTTTCTTTTTTTTTGCTTCTTCAATAATTACATCCAAAAAGTATACAGTTGATGTACAAAAATGTCAATAATTTAAAGGAACTTTTTGGTAGTGGCTTGTCCTAATCTAATCAGAGAAGGCACACTCCATGAGTAGAAAAGGTGATATATAAAGGAATCTTATTCATTTTTTTAACCAATGTTTTTATTCTCCATTGCACACCATCCATTTTTCCAACATCTACCTAAGTTCCATCCAGCAGTATGACTATTTCATTGAATGATTCTTAAGCAGTGTTCTGAAAATGACATCGCCATTAACCACAAATATTACTTAGACTCGGGTACCGATGCTGGATATTGGTATGTATCCAAGTGTCGGATACGTCTAAATTCCAATTTTTACACCTAAAATGAAGTGTCTAAGGGCCATACTAATGACCAAGCATCAAGGATCTGATACGGGTACGTGAAGCAAAATGAAAAGTCCGAGTAACATACTCGCTACTCTTAACTCTCAAGTGAACAGTGGTAAGGCTGCATAAACCCTCTTAACGCAGCCGAATGTTTATGTTATAATTTGACAGATAGTGGACTGGTGATGGTGGCAATGGTGGTTATTCTTCTCAAGCCCAAGCCAGTTGGCATAGTAATAAGCAATGAGTTAGAAGATATTTTCCATTCTATATTGTTTCTAGTAAATGTCCTTCCTACGATTTGTATAGGTGGAAAATAAAAACAAACTTTAACCACATCAGTATACAACACATCTAGAAATCAAATATGGAGGCCCGACACTTTGTTTGGATAACAATTTAGGATGAAAAGGAAAGGAAGGGAAGGGAAAGGGAGGGAACTGAAAAGAAGGGGAGAGAATAACGGGGGAAGTCTCCCTTGGTTGTTTACGAGGGAAAGGAAAGGAAAAGAGATATGACATTTTCCTTCCAAGTCTTTCCGAATTCCACAATTGGAGGGATTTGATTATTAACAAAGTAAAGGGACATATTAATCCCTTCAACTCCTTTCCTTCCAAATCCCTCCCCTCCAAATTGCTATCCAGACAAATGAGTTACCTTCCAAATGCCTCCTCCTCTCCAATCCCCTCTATTCAAACAAAATGTAAGTCTAACATTGTATAGAGATATTCTTTAGAATATTACCTTCTCAGTTACAAATAAAGAAAGGATTTGATGGATACCAATATCATAGTGACAGTTCTAGTAGGTGACCTAAGTTCTCTTTCACATAAGTTAAAGCAAAATAAATAAAGGTATCATAAACCATAATTGAGTTATCTCAGTCCAAGATCTACAAACTCCACCGGTAACTAATGAGAAACAAGTAATTCTTTTCACATTAAAATCCCTTCAAGATTTCTACAAAACTTTAGGACTAAGAAACTAATGCAAGAACTAACAAGAAGCAAATACGCTATGTTGAAACTATTAATAGAACTGATCCATTAAACAAGATATATAAAAAAAGACATGCCAACATACTATACCAAAACTAACCACATATCCTTTTCAGTTTACAAAAATCAACAAAATACCAGGGTGCCGCATACTAGAGAACCCACAGCCTGTTTTATCAAAATTGTGCACTCCGTCTTCTAATTAACAAGCTAACTCTCCAGCCTCAAAGTATTACAATATGTGGTCGACTACATGAATCCAAATAAATCAACATGGAAAATTGTTGCTAGTAAAGCTGTACTTTATTCGCCCCTAACAAAATACTGAATATGCAACTAAGAAAACCAATTGCAACGATCATCTTATTCGTCTAAATATATTCCCCTCCCCCCTTCATTCCTATCTAGTCATTCTCCTTCAAGTCCCAATTTTGCATATTATTTTCCACTCCATCTTCAGCTTACCTCTTCTTATATGCATCATTTCTTCTAACCAAGCTAATAAAATGGATTGAGCATGGGCTATAGCCTATGAAAAATAGTGCACACAAAAGATACTTCAACGTTCAAATGTAACAGGCTTTATAGACCCTACAAGTCTATATTAGCTGAAGTCCCTCAATTTCCCATGTATGCTCGCTTGTTTCACCACATTTATTCAGTTTGCAATATTTCTATGACTAGGAAACCATTCAAGGTGAAGTGAAGTGAGCATCTACAAAATGGTTTATGGTGTTCAATGTTTCACAGTTTACAGTTCACAGTTCACAAATACTGATAAAAATACAAGCAGCAACAATGCCGATGTCTTAATCCCAACAACAATTACACGAAGTCTTATTCACAACAATTTGCAAGAAAAGTCAGGGAAAATTCTTAAACATTCAAGCTCGTATCAAATTAGGTAATCAACGGGAAATCAACCTCTGCAGGAGATTAAGATTCAGGTACAATATAATGGAGATGAGCGTAAAGCTTATCCAATAAATTTAAGTAAATTTCTGATTTCTACACCAAATACAAATCTATTTCCATTCTCCACCTCATCCAAATCTAATCAAAATAGGTCAATTGTCAATACTAATCCAAAAACACAACTTCAATTATAAACAGCTTAAAACAAAAACATACCTAAAAAGACATACTTCCTAGTACCTATCATTCAGGAACACTGCTAACAACTCTAGCACACACTATCAAGTTTTTGAATAACAGCAGTAGCCTTCAATCCTCCTTAATTCCAAAAAGCATCCATCATTCTGTTCCCTCATCCAATCCATCAATCGCTGCTGCCACGGCACACGGTCCAGCCAACGATTCGTACACCCGAACGCGAACGCTCCTCCATAAATGGCCGTCTTCTTACTCCTTCCCATCCCAGAAATCAACGGTCCCGAAGTCTGCTCCATACCGGCATTGCCTTCCCTAATCCATCAACATCTGTCATTACAGCAGCCAACTATGCGGCCGCCTGATTCGAATTCCATACACGATGTAACATATCAATCTCTTTAGGCAATGCAGCTCTCATTTTCTTAATTGGAACTTGTGAAAATTGAAATTTCTTCTGATGTTGTTGTTTTGGTAGGTGCGCTCAAATGATCATCTTTGATCGGTGTGTTATTTTGGTAGGACGTCTAGGAGACATGGTAAGGGCTTAAACACACAATTCATTTCACAAAATATACTCTTATTTTTGTAAAGAATTTGATCAAATTCTTTGAATTGTTTAACATAATCTTTGTAATTGATAGGTGAAAAAACGAGTACTAGTATTATTTTGTATAACATATTTTATTCACTAATTTTTATACGAATAGTGAGAAATAAAGGACATGATTGACGAGAATGAATCAGAGTTTCAGGGCATGGATTATAAATTAAAAACTTAAGATAATAAGTATTAAAGTTTAAATTGAATTCGTATGTTGAGTTTTGGTTAAAACACACATCGATCAAAGATAATCATTTTAATTTAGTCATAGTCATAGTCATCAATCTGGTATCCCGCACAAGTCGGAGTTCAAAGAAAGGAAGGTAGCGTACAAACCATATCCATAACTCTTCCAAAGATAAATATTTGGGTCAGTTTTGTATCAGTTCAATGCTTTATATTTTTCAATTCCAAACGTTTTGTTTTCGATTTTATCATTATTACCAATTAAAATAAAAGAAATTTTCTAATTGCGAGAATAATTTCATAATTGAACTTTGCATTATAAAATAAAACTAATAAGTAAAAGTAATTTTCCACATCTTACAAACACATTCTTTTACATGTACTAAAATCAAATTTTAAGTTTATAGTTTTGGTGAAAGTTGGAAGAATATTGTAGCTCTTTAAACCATGTTTATGGTGACTATACATTGAGATTAAATAGGGTCCCACAAATCAAAACAAATATGTTATGTGCAAAATACTTGCTTGATAGTGACATTTTCCTACACAACATGTCACATTCAGTAGCAAGTATTATGGAACGGAGGAAGTTTTATGTTCTTATTTCAAATAATATTATCATTATCACAAAAATCAGGTTAATAATGTCATTAATAGTTCCTAATCTTTCACCAAATGGGGACTTCATCTAATCTTCATTCTAAATTCCATTTACACAAGAAGTGATTTGCCCATCATTTTATAAACATAATGGTCATAAGTCCAGTTGCAGATTATAATCTCTGTATACATCCATGAATTCCTACATATCTTCCTAAAGCAAAGTTACTAGGTTTTGTCGATAATCACACAAAACAATAATCCGCTTTGAATCTCTCACCGATTCCAATGATCTTGACTATCCTCTCGATAACTCATAAACTCGTCACTTTTCGATGATTTCCCACCAGATTCAACCTCGACCATATGATCACTACTGTAACCTGGCATTGACGCAGACATTCGTTTCCTCTTAAGCCTTCTCTGCGACAAGTCTTCTTTCCTATCAGCAAACGACAAGAATGTCTTAAGGCGTACAGAACGTGAGTTGCTCTGGCTTGACGGTTCTGGCTGTTCCGGCAAGTGTTGGTGGAACTTGTACAGCATCATGCCGAAGTATATAATAAGAGCAAGGAGACAAGCGACGCCACATATAAGAAAAAGGCCAATGAAGTTGTCTAGTTTAAGCTGTTCGGAGTCATTTACCGACTGATTTGATCGACAAGATTTCTTCTTATTGAGCCAATGTTCGGTTATGTTCTGTAGGCTTCCATTCTCAGATAGCTGGAGGAGAGCCGTTGACATGTCTAGAGCTAAGGGAGAATCTCTCTTAAATGCCTGATGAACAAACGGTGGCAGCGTTAACTAAATAGTCGAAATCAAAGCTAATAATGTGAAATGCAACAACAGAAAACCGCAACACATACCCGCTTCAGATTAATGGGTTCATAGAAATAGCCTCAACTTATCGAAGTTTTATTCTTCCGAGTGATGTTGTATTCCGATTTTATAATCGAAGTCAAGCAAACAAGCTTTAAAACAAACAATTTACTACTCTGAGGTCGGAGCCCTTTGCCTTAATTCTTAAACACTTAACGCAACCGACCTCATGGATGTACTCTTTCATAGTTAGTCATATTTTCCTAGAAACCCGACTGGCCAGAATGTTTTTCTTGTGATTACCAAATGAAAGTTTTCCGCCTCAACATACAGTTAACAGCAATAACAATACAATACTCCTATGCCATGATGAGGTTCCCACCTAGGGTGGGATTCGGAGCGGTCAGGTGTACGCAACTTTACCCTAGTTAGTGATAACACTAGCAAAGACTTTGTTTCGGATTGACCCTTGTTAGTACAGTTTACGTTTGAGTTAAGTACATGAACATCCCGATTAACTACATGAACAGCCCCAGATATACAAAAGAGAGAGACTGAGGAGCATATTCAACTGCAAAGGGCCCCTAAAAATTAGTGGCCTCAATGTTAACTATGTTGTATATGTTAAGTGTTTAAAGATAAAATTGTTAGGAAAACATTATAATTTTTAAAATAGCACAAGGCCATCAAAAAATTTGTCAATTTTTGCTTCGCCACTGGGAAAGAGGGAATGGTGCAAAATGAGAATACAGTAGAACATAGACTGATGCTAATTTGAAGTGACTATTAAGCACAACTATTCCGGTGCACTTATCGATGAAAGAAAAACAGTTAACTACACGAACATCCCGGTTAGAAATACTTACAAATCCCCAGCCACTCTTAGTGAATTCCTGACCCGCAACTGCAAACTGACAGTAGTTCGAAAGAAAAAGATCGACATATGGCTGTTCATCGACCACCGCAGCTACTCTTCCTGTACTAAGAGCATTGGCATAGTCTTCTGCAGATTCAAGAGGCTTGAGCCTTGATTTGGGAATGTTAAGTTCTTCGTTGAGATAGTTTTCTGCATATGAGCCTACTTGGAATCCTATTTGCTGATTTCCAGTAATCAAAGAGTCAATTCCTTTGATTGAAGATGTTAGCTGTTGGACAGTCAGAAAGGATGTCAAACTAGCTGTATAACTCGACTGTATGATCAGAACGACAAACAGCCATATGACGAGAACCACACGACCAAGAGTGCTCACGGTATTTTCTCCTAAAAGTTCAAAGTAAATAGAAAAAATTCATAAAATTAGGACAAACAACTCTTAAATTGATGCTAAAATTTAGAAGTTATAACATAAAGACTGTATAAAATGGACTTACTGTGTGCAAAGAACAGGGTTGAGAAACTGAACCTGAAATTTTGAAAGTAAAGAACATGTGAGCCATCACAAGGAGAAAAGCATAACTTGCAACTGTCACAAGTATCTAAAGGTGTTCAAAACAGACCCGATGATGAAATTTACCTGACCTTGTAACCGAACCTGATTTGACCCGACATCAAAAATGATTTACAATTATGTAAAAAACAATATGGACACAAAACCCGATTTCAAACGACCTGAAACACCTAACCCGAAACCAACCCGATGACCCGAATGAACGCCTCTACAAGTACCTATCTTCTTTATGATACGTGCAATTATATAAACTTACCACAGAATCGTCATAATCTGTTTTCTGGGAGGCCCGCGAAATTCGTCATTTAATCTATGTTCTAGGATCCAAATAACTGCGCCCACTATGAGAAAAAATACAGCTGTAACAGCCCACATGAGGGGTGTAAAAGGCCTCAAGAATGCCCAAGCACTAGAGCTCATCTTTTTAACTGGGGCAACTACTACTAGTCCTGAATCTGCATACGGCTGAGTAAAGTCTACAATCATCGTCCGGTTGGTCACAATTGCTATCTCCCCGACAACAGCATCAAATTCCTGCAATGTCAAACTCGGTATCAGTAAATTGCACCATCATAACCTTTCGCTGATTCACTAACATAAAGTATGACATAAAATGTTATTACGTACACCCGTTGTGATCCTTCTTACAAGTTCTGCATAGTTGGGATTTTTACGACCGTCTCCAAATAATATGAATTCATATCGAACTGCATAAGGAAGTAACTTCACAGCAGCTTCGAAAACATCAATGCAATACCCACGTATTGCATGAGTTTGATTGTCTTGATAAACAAATTGAAGAAAGCTCGCTCTATGAGGAACCCCGATTTTCAATTTTCTTCCATCACGTGGGAATGCCCATCCACGAGGCGTCTCCTTTGTTCCTCCTGGCCATATAACACTGTTTAGCTTCTGGCTTGCACTTGCACGATTCGGAGGTCTTTTACGAAGAATCTCTGGTTCTATAACAGATAAGCCAGAGTAGTTTGACCAGTATCCAATTCGCCTCATTTGGGTACCAACAATATTGATGACGTCAAAAGAAGGGTCTATAAAATTTCTGTCTGAATCATACCAGATTGGGCCCGTCAGACCAGTCATATTGGTTTCCAGTATTCTCTTAAGCAACTCCGATCCTCCGTCAAAGACACTCAAAGCACTTAAATTCATACTTCCTCCTCCAATAGAAGATAAAACCGGATCATTTGAAAAGGAAATATTGTTGCCCTGACGTAGATATGCATCAATGGCATGAGCGATCAGCCAAGCGGTGTCATAGGCATACAACCCATATCCATTTAACCCAAATGCGCCTTTGCTCAATTTAGGCCACCTAGAGATGAATGCCCTTTTTCTTGACGAGTCAGGAGTATGGTGCCGAAAAGTGATTACCCCCTGGGTCATTTGATAGGTATCTAAACTTTGGTTAAAATCTAAGATCGAGGGCAACCATGCAGTAGCTATCCAAACATACCCGTCACCTATCATGCCAAGCTGCTCAGCAAGCTTAAAAATTATAGGCCCATAAGTCGACAAAGTATGCACAACAAGCACCCTAGATTCCATCAATTTCACCTTTTCTAATTCCTGTTTCACTACACTCTCATTTCCTCTAATATCAGGGGGAAGGACAGCCTTGTAAGAGATCTTGGCACGCTTCTCGGTTAGCTTGTCCCCCAATGCAGTGATCCCATTACGACTCTGTTCCTCATCAGTGAAGATAGCTATGACTTGGGTCCAACGAAAGTAGCTTACCATGTCTGCAATGGCAGCCATCTGAAACTGATCATTGGGGGCTGTTTGGAAAAAGTAAGGGTATTGGATTGGTGATAATGTAGGATCAAGCGCGGTGAATGACAGCATTGGAACATGGAGTTCATTTGCTAGGTGAGAAAGTACATGAGCCATTATGGATGTCTGAGGGCCTATAATTGCAACAGTATCCGTCTCCATGAACTGCAATGCTGCGATCAATAGATAAATTGTACAACAGTTATCAAGACCTTATATATTGTTTAATTTTGTTCGACATAACTGGGGTGCGGAAGGAAGTAAAGAAGCATTATCGAAATCCAGGGTGGGACATACACATTCTATTTTTCTTATTTTCATCTCAAAAGATGTGGTAGATTCCCTCCTAATTCAAATACCTACAGGCTACATCTATGTTACTCGGACTCTTCATTTTGCTTCATGGACCCGTGTCCGATCCTTGATCCTTGGGCATTGGTATGACACTTAGACACTTCTTTTTAGGTTTAAAATTAAATATTTAGGCATATCCGATACTTGGACATGTACCAGTATCCAACATCGGTACCCGGGTCCAAGTAACATAGACCTACATCATATTCCATCCAAAATTTGAAAATTCCTCTAAATAGAGAACGGGGAAGCCTAAACTCAAAATGCGCATAGCAACTAAGCAAGAATAGTAGGTGGCACAGCCACACAAAGGCTATATAGTAAATTAAACTCTAACGACATGTGTAATGGTTGGTACTAAATAGTGGTAATGAGAAAAAATTTAGCATGAAATGTATCATACCATTCCTATGGAGATGAAACCTCGATCGTAAAAAAAGTTATTTTTTCAATATTTTCCATTACCATCCAATATAACCTCACCAAATGACAATGTATTGGAATAAATTATGCGGAAAAAATAAGATGATTGAACTAGAACAAGTGTAACCAACTAACCAATAAACTATCAAAAGATTTTCCTACTAAAATTACAATAAATTCTCATCACAATTTCCACCATTTGATAACGACAACCAAACAAAATGTAACTACAACTTCAAAGTTCTTGTAGAATTTTACCTCCCATGATGCTGAGGAATCCATTGTAATTGGAATCATGAATCTGGAGAGACAGGTTATAACCCTTAAGTATCCTAGGATCGGAATTTATGTCATCGACAGCAGCTTCCAACGCAACCTTCGAAACCTTGCCATTTATGGTGCCAAGAGTAAAGATAGCACCAAGGTTTATATTATCCAACCCAGATGTGCCTTCAAAGAGCATCATGATATGGAGAATTCCCAACCATGGCACAATATGAACCAGCTTCATAGTGAAATTAGACACAAAACTGAACTTCACAGGAATCAGCCTCAGTTATAGATTACACTCATCCATTGGAATCAGCTTTCTTCTTCCTTCAGTCATTACAACCCAGAAACAGAATAAGAATACAAAATTAAGATATGCCCAAGAAAGCATCAAACTTGATTCCCTCACTCCCCCAACAAGGGACAGACACTATGTATAAAAGTAATTTTTTTATAAAAATTTTAACAAGGAATCTAATGAAAGGAAAAGTTTAGGGCAACCAAGAACATGAAAATGAATGATAAAAGCAGAACACATACTCTTGTAAGAAAGACCATCATAAAAAAAATGTGAAGTAAGAGCAGAAAGTAAGCTTTAATGGACTGGGTCTAAGAGACGTCTCTCAGAAAGACGATCTCTCATGACACTAGCTGAAAGCAGAAAAACCCCATTTGAAGCTTATCCTTACACAAAGATAAATTTCAAAAGTACAATAAAAAGTTGTCTAACACTAGATTTCCAAGACCTAAATATACTTAACCCAGAAAACCAAGAAAATGACCATTATAAGTTCAATTTAATAAAATAAATCAGAAAATTAAAAGGTGACATGAAAGGTTGTTTGAAGCTTATTCATCATCATCGTACATATTATATCCAGATTACGATTACGATTAGTGAGACTCTCGGCTCGAGAAAGATTTAATTTTGAAGCTTGAAGAAGCCCAGAAAATGCAAATTCTTGAACTATTATAACTTCATTAACAGAAAAGGCTACTGTATCACCTGGGTTATTATATATCTGGTCAGCCGCAAAAATTTGCTACCTACCCATTAATTAAAAATTGAAAATTTACTCATGGAACATGATTTATTGAAAAAAACAATGGAAGAGACAGTTGGGTAAATTAGGGACAAAAACATAGTAACATACCATTAAATAATTAAGGGTTTTACTAATATTTTATGAAATTTGAGGGGAATTATAATTATAATAATTATAATAATATAATAATAAGAATAAAAATATGAATAAGAAGACAAAGAGAAAGGCTTACAATTACAACAGAGGGAAAGCAAGAACCCACCATTTAAGTCTCATAAGTGGGAAATTTCCAGATCAGAAAAAGATAGCAACTTTCTGATTGCAAGTTGATTTTGTTTCTTTTCATTAAAAAAATATGAGAAAAATTCAGCATTTAACAAAATCATTGTGGTTAAGAATAAGATAAGCTTCAAATCTTGTAGAGATTATGAGAGGGGGATACAAATTGTTTTGCTTTAATATGAAAGATCAATAAATTGGGAGAGACCAAGTCTAATGAGAGCTACTTATTTGTTTGTTGTTGTTGAAGTATTAACATGAAAAATACATTGTGAATAGTGATGAGTGCACATATGCTATGATTATGACATTAGTTAGTATCTACCAAATATTCAACTCATTTTCTTTCTTTTTCTTTTCTAGCATACTTCTCCTCTTGAGACTTGAGTAATTACTCATATCACACTTGGGTATACACATGTCAAATTTAAAGTTAAAGAGATGTGTTCAAAACAAATTAAACGATTCAATGTTTTAGTAATTGAATTTGACTTTTAAATAATTTAAAATTTTATAAAATTAATGTAGATATAAGACTTAATGTTGAACTCACCTGAAATAACTAACCTAAAATCGACTCGTTGACCTAATAAACACCTCTAGTAGTTAGTTACTTACGGTCAAATGATTTATGAATGGATTGTTTGATCATTTAAGTTGGTTTTGGATGGACCTATGGGGTCAATGATTACTTTGAAAATTTTCTTATCAATCTCTATAAAAATACTCCCTTCTATTCATCATACATAAATTCTTACTTGAGACCGTCTATACAATAAATGTCTCAAGTTTTGGGGCTGACCCAACTTATAAATTAAAAAAAAACTGATTGGTGATTTTATAAGTTAAAAGGGAGACATTGACTGAGCTTTTAAGAGACGTCTATACTATAGACGGTCTCTCAAGAGAGAGATTAAAGATTTAAATCACATGTTTCGTATGGCTAAATAGGCATACACAAAAGAAATTTAATGGAATTCACCTATTATGTCTTGTATGACTTAGTCCATACTATTTTAGTGTGCATTAATTTTAAAATATTATATACTCTTTTTCTTAATAATTGTACTTGATTATACTTATAATAAAGTGGAAAAAGCATACTATTAAAATAGTATCTTTTAATACCAATACATATTAAAATAGCGAAAACCACGTCTATACATGATAGTGAGAGACTTATAGAGTATAAAAGCTACCTACTATGTAGGTAGTAGTATAGCATATTTGTGGGGGCTTGAAAGAGTGTTGTACTCAATTTGAAGTTCCTTAACTCCAGGTCTTCCTTTGCTTTTGGAAGTGTTTGTAAAATTACTTTCATCCTTTCAAGGTTTCCTATACTTTTATGGAATCCAATAAAAACCAAAGAAAGTTGAGCAGGACCACACTTTCATTTTAGGAGTAAAAGGCTTGTAGTGTTACACTTGCACATAAACATGTTAGAACAGGATTGAGTTGAGTTCAATAACAATCTTGATGGATTGAGTCAGGTTAGGCGTGTTTGACTCGGTTCAATCTAACTCGTAATTTAGTGAAATATTGACTAGTAATCTAGCATTGAAGTTTGGTGGACTGATTCTCTTGCCCATATGGTTTTGAAAAAAAACATCATTGAGTTTGTGCATAGTCAACTTTCTCTTATGTGAGCTTGTACACACGAGCTCACTGATGGTCGTTGATTTGTCCACATAAGTCCATGACGATTTATCAAAATATTATAAAGGTTTAATTTGGCATTTTAGGGTTATACTTATATAATATTTTGAATTAATTTTTCTCACTAATATATCTTGGATTTAGATTATGTGTTGTTTTCAAATTAGTTGATCTTTATAATTGTCTCTACTAAATAGATTTCTAATTTACAAGTCGATTTGTCAATAGCTAAATCATTTTCGACATAATGCTTTTTAACGGGTTGGATTGTATGCTCATAATAAGGTCCCAATCAATTGCACAACTCTAGTTACAACGTGGAGTATAGACTTGAACCAATGGAACTGAACAGATGATATTTAGAGATGAGAAAACAGGTGGGTGGGTGGGTGTGAGTATCTCCTTCCCCATACTTATAGTCTCAAACCCATTTAAATTTTTATACTTCACATCTGCCCTATTATGCATGGGCTCACATTAGGTGGAATTTTCATATTCACGTCTATCTACCTGGGTACATGTTCAAATTCATTCTCAGTTCCCACCCACTATAGCCAACTACTTATACCATCACAATTATAGCCAACTGTGACCTGATTCACAAATAACATTAGATTTTTCTTGTTAATAAGTCGTTAGCCATTAAGGCACCAAAATCTTCAACTCTTAAACCTAAGAACTCAAATAGTTATGTTATTTTGATTTCCTAATCTATAATATTTATTAAAAAATATAATAATGTTGAAATGTAGACAGAAAAAATGATAATTTAAAGATTAAAAAAATCCCAAATTATTTTAACCTTCTATATAAATATTGGAGATTTTAATTTTTAAAGGTTAATTTTTAACTAAGGTTATTATGAAACAAATTTAAAACTAAAGTTGGCACACAATGAAAAAAGTGGTGAGATAGTAAACAATGATTTGAGCAATATTTAACTAAGCACCACTTACTTTCACCCAATGTGATTCATGTTGCCTTTGACTTAAAATGATACCTTAACATTCTACATTGGTTAGTGTAAAATTAGATTTGCCAAATACATTCAACATTGCAAATCATTTTGTACTCCATGAACCATACTTTACTTTTGCAAGTGTTGACTTTTTTACATTTGCCTTTTAAAGAATAGCTAACTACAATACTATATACATTTTCTCTTTGTATGTGTCTATAGACTATTCTATTAGAGTTTATTTCATTTTTGCTCTATTTAAAGGCCATTAGAAGGTCTATTTTGATGGCTTGACCAAAGGGAAATCAACCAATAATGCTTATTTAAAAATGAAAAGAAAATAAAAAACTGAGTTTTATCTTTGTTGAAGTAAATATTATTAAGTTTTCTATTTAACTCGACCTACTTTATAATAAAAAAAATGATAATATATCATGCTTCATAATACTATGATACATTTAGTGTCAAATTGTCAACTAAATAAGGGTTTTTATGTTCCCATTAACTCATGAAACGATATTTTGAGGGTTAAAAGTTATTATATTGCCAATAAGGTTATCGGTGCGGAGCAAAAATAAGCTATTAACTTTAGGCACTGTTTGTTACACTTTTTTGAAATTTTGTGGTATGGAAACATACAATTCAAGTAAAGAAAAAGCAATGTAAACAAATGTCAACTAATATTTAAAGCTCCTAATTTTAAGAGTCATATACAATGGAACAACTTACACAGGCTCAAAACCACATTTGCTTATTAAAAGAAAAATATTCCATAAGTAAAGACCAATTTTTTTGTTATTATTATAAGGAAAAATGACTAGGAATAATACAACATTTTACTTATTTCCCTACAATAACATCAACTTTTAATTAAACATGAATAATACCAACTTTAAGGGGTGTTTTCCTAGAATATACCCAACATGTTAAAAATCAAACTATAGGAGATTATATGACAAAAAACTTTTGTAAATTAGTTAATAAACTAAAGTTTGTATTATTCTAAGGAAAAAATGATGGTTAATCAATAGTTGGTATTATCGTAGGAAAATTAACAAAAGATTATATTGTTCACGGTGATTTTTCCTTATTATTATACTAGATGATGCCCGTGCGATGCACGACTTTAATAAAATTTTAGACATATTTGCGTTCAAAAAAAAGTAAAACAATTTACGCTTTTATATTTTAACCATCTCAAAATATCTTATACTCACTTAATAAAAAAACATAATAAAGATTTTATAATAAATTTGAAAAAAAAATAAAATATATTTCTATGACTTCCTAATACATTAAAAGATGTAACATAAAGAGTAAAAAATGAATTAAATTGGATAATATTAGTCATACTTAAAAATTAGTAAAGTCAAAGATATTAATAATAGTCATTAAAACAATGACATCATCCTTAAGTTTTGGAGGGAAAGTTTTTATTGAGAGAGTGATACGTATGCAATTTTAATAAGTGATGACAATGACATCAGCAGTGTTTTATTTTAGTAATAGTTATAGATCGGTGAAATGATGGGTTGCTTGAAGACGACGTGTATGCTCCCCAACCCCTATGAAAACTGAAATATACGGTCCAGATTTAGTGAAATCTACCAATAAAATAACATTTTATATCAGCCATCTAGTGTTGGGAATTTGGAATGGTTGATTAAGGGAAGGAAAAATGATGATTTGTTAATTGGCTGATTTCATTTTGATTTTCAGGACATAATCATGTATTTGAAGACTTTTGTCCATCCTCGTTCTCCATTGCCGCACCTTTTTGTTGTGCGACCTCCATTTCTTAGAGTACGATTATATGGATTTGGTGCACGCATATGCACCAATTTTAAACTTCCATATCGATTCTAATTGGAGCAAATATTTATTTTTTTAGCCCCTTTTGTACGAGACTATCTCGCCGTGAGACGAGTCCATACAAAAGGTCATTATGCACTCCAAACCTGACTAGGAATAGGGTAGTTGGAGGCGCCATATCCATATTTTAGACTATTGATTTTCCTCTTAGATTACTTGTTGGTATTCTTTGTCCTCTTGCTTTTCTCATCTCTATGTTTATTATTAGTATTTTTGTTTTCATTTTATTTTTTTAATTGTTTTACTTATGTATTTTATTTATAGGTATTTAATCTATCCTTCCTGTGCAGATACTTCTCTTCATTTTTCTCGAGCCGATAGACTCTTTTGACCGTGCTCTCCTATATGGGTATGAGTTGCCGCCGTCTTTTGCTCTCCAAACTTTGTCCATAGTTTTTCTATGAGCGAGATACACTGGAAAAGATGATGATATTAAATGGAGTATTTGACAAAACATTGAAAATTTTCAAATCAAAGATGAAAGAAAATACTTGGTAATTACCATACGGTACCATCCAAAGGTTTAATTAATTTGTACATAAAAAGAATTACTAGTTAACAGTCCAATTTACACTAGCACTCTTTATATACACATAACTTTATAAGGAATTAATCAAAGGGAAACAAATCTCAACAAATGGAATGCGTATTAATTAAATGCTCTTTGATCTTAAAACAAATTATGTTATGCTCCAACTCCAAACAAATGCAAAATCAGTATCCACTGCTACACTACAGTATCATAATTCATAACACAGTCGATTTTCTGCAAAGAATAACAAACACTCGAGCTGCTACTACAACGCCAGCCCACTATATCAACATTACAAACACCACAATATTGGCAGAGGGAAAAAAATCATAAGATTTCCAGTAGTTTGCATCAACAAGAAAAACGTAATAGCAAAAATTTTGCACACCCGGAAAACCCTCCAAGAAATATATATGATAGAGGAGAATTTTTACAGAGGAGAAAAATCAAGCAAATACACCATCAGGAAAAGATCGATGCAGGAATGTCTCGGCTTATATATCACTGGCGGAACTTGGCAGATAGGGAACCTGCAGAATGCGTAGCTTTTAGAGATCCCAGATGAAGCATTCCTTAGCATCGCTAAGCAAAGTTCTTCCCAGCATCAAATTGGAGAAAAATGGAGTGTCGCATACAAACTTATTATTGTCTAGAAAGCGCTCCAACTATTGTGTCCTTTTGGGGTTTCACTATCCATAGTAGACTTAAATGGCCCAGAAGAACCAAATGCATCCAAGTCTCCCCGCGGCGTTTCACTACCCATTGAGGAACTAAATGGTCCGCCAAACCCATAAGAATCAAATTCACCCCTAGGTGTCTCGCTCCCAAAAGAAGATTTGAATGAACCAGTGTAACCAAAATAGTCTGATTCTCTTCTGGGTGTTTCACTGCCCAGTGATGACTTGAAAGGCCCACCAAAAGGGTCAGCCTCTGATCTTGGAGTTTCACTGCCCCAAGATGACCGGAAAGGCCCAACTGAACCAAAAGGGTCAGCGTCTGCTCTTGGTGTTTCACTGCCTAGTGATGATTGGAAAGGCACCGCAGACCCAAAATGATCCAAATCTGCTCTGGGAGTTTCATTGGCCATAGATGATGGCCTAAAAGGCCCAACAGAACCAAATGCATCTAACTCTGACCTTGGGGTTTCATTTCCAAATGAAGATCTAAATGCACTAGATCCAAAAGCATCGGAGTCCCTCCTAGGAGTTTCATCACCAAATGATGACTTGAATGGTCCAGAACCAAAAGGGTCTGCATCATCAAATGACGAATACCGATCTCCATAATCAAAATCATTATTAGTACTTCGCATAGAATCAAACCGTGCAAATGTATCCCTTTGCTGAAATGATTTGTCATCTTGTGAGTCAAATTCTCCAGTACTGCGCATGGAATCAAATCGAGATAGCCTTTCTTCGGGCTGGAACCCACTATCGATCGATCTGAAAGAATCAAACCTAGAAAAGTTGAGACCACGCTCTGGTCCTTCACCATACTTCTGTGGAGAATAACTTGACCCATAAAGTGGTGTGCTTGGAACAGAATCTGCAAAAATGCTCTGTTTAGGCAAATAGCCGTCAGCAGGAGTACCGGGAACAGAATCTGCAAATAGGCTCTTTTTGGGCAAAAAGCTCTCGGCTGGTGTGCCAGGTACAGACTCCGCAAATATGCCTTTCCTGGGCAGGAAGTCCTCAGTCTGAGATGAACTTGTCCTGATAGGAGGCAGAGTCCACTGACCATGTCCAAACAAATCATCAATATGCTTTTCACGATCCATATCCTGAAAAAGAGTATCAACATGTGCGGATAAGTTGAAAAATATCAGGACATAAAAATTTTATTTGCAGAAAAGTTCTCTTTTAACACCAACAATGGAGGTGAAAGCATTAACACTAGCAGGCTAGCAGCCTTAGCAGGGATGACTAACAGTTGTCCAATTATTAAAAATCCTTCTAGACTTCTGCAACGAAAAAATCAAAAAAATAGCAAGACAGCACAAGCCAAAAACATAGCCGCCAAAACCCAAGTGAACACAAGTCAACAGAAAACACAAACATAAATCCGAACTAAATCTTTATAAGCTTTGTATTCTTCCAGGCTATTATCACTTAAGCAGAATATTTCAATAGAAAATATTTCGATGAATCTTTGTCCAGCAAACAGTAGGATTAACAAGAGATTCATTTTAGAAGTAACATAATCGAAAAGTCTACGTTTACCTTTGAGGAATCCCAGATTGAATCAGAGTCATCAGTAACATCAAATATGACCTGTGATGGCTTATCAAAACTCTTATCTCCAGAAACAGAAACATCAGCATTCCCAAGGTCACTGCACAAATGGAGTAATAATGCCTATAATGTCAATAGAAGAAATGATACAGGAATAACAAAGCAATAATATACAATGACATAGAAGCCAAAATGATGTTAGTCATCACAAATTGAATTGATATTGATGGTTATAATAAGCTGATTAATACTCCTGAATACAGCAGGCACTCCAAACAAATTACTAGTTTAAGCAATAAACAAAGCTTTGACCTTGACAGTAAAGACAAAAGATGATATATTTTTTGTCCTTTTCATCAAAAGAAACAGACAGTGTAGGATGATCACAACAAGGTTTCATTTCCTTATTTCCTGTTAATATGGAGGGAGGAGAGAATGAAACTAATCCACCATATACAGAATCCCAGCATAGTTTATGATATGTCAATTTCTAAATGGAATCTTAGATAGTCTGCATTAGCTTGCACATTTGAGAAACATTTATTATCTTAATGTGATCTTTCCACCAATATTTACTAGACTTCAACCCATTCCCATTAACTCAAAGGCTCAAACCATACAGAAAACAGGAAATAATTCGAGAAGATAATCACTATCATTACAGGAACAATAACTCTACAGTATATTAGAAAAATCGATTGTTGATCGAAGGACATCTTTGTTCGGAAAAACGTAAGTTAATGGCCACTCATGGAGGATAAAGGATCCCATAATCAGAAACATGCACTCTACAAAAAAAACATGCATAAAAACTCACGATAAAATTTGGTTGAGGAACAAAAATGAGAACAAGAGTGATGGGATATTATGAAATAGACTGATAAAAGCTAATAGAGCAAGAGATTACATAAAAAAAATCATATTCACCACTTCAGTACAGTTTAATTCCATTTCCTAGCTTCCAGATAAAAAGGCAGTAAACTAGATTGTTAAAACTTATAACAAAAAGTAACGCCGTTTGTATCATAAGGATGAAGGCATACCTCTGAGGTTCATTGGCACGCAGTGAGGAATCTACACTTCCAGACTCTCTGAAATGGTTGTCCTTGGAACCATCATGTGGACTTCCAAGTGAACTTCTACCCGAAGGACTAAAAACTGGACTTTTTACCATGTCATCAGCTTTAGAGGAGCCAACTACACCATTTTCAGTCACCTCACCGTCCGCTCCGACTGGCTTCAAAGGTTTGGATTCAGTATCTGAGGTAAGAACAGATGTTTCACTCTCAGCAGCCAAACTTATCTGTTTCTTTGCAACCTTGACTTTTGTTTTTGGTGGTGCAATGACATTCTGCACGTCTAGAGTCATTTCCTTCACAAGAGTGTAGCCTGAAACAGAAAACATTAGCACCGGCAATCATCAGAAAACGGAGCTCATATCCATAATTTCTAAACAGTGATCAGTAGTAAACACTTGAGAAATATAAAGATCTGATTACATTACTAAATTTCAGAGATTAACTAAGGTCCCAAAAACTACTGGCTGACTCTTTTTTCAGAGTTCACAAGGTTGTGAGGGAAATCCTCTTAAGAGCAAGAATTAATGAACTAAACCTGGCTTGTTGGATTTAAACATTAAAGTAAATTAGAAAAGCTTTATAAAGACAATCCACAAGCCACAACACGGCACACAAAGTAAAGATTTACAACAATCAAGTTCTGTCACTAGAGAAAATTCCAATCAACTTGTGCAGGGTTTCTGGTGTCTATGATATACAAACAAGTAGAGGTGCTTAATGGGGTGGGCCGGTCCAACGGGTCAACAGGTCCAACGGTGTCACAAGGTTGTGCAGGGTTTCTGGTGTCTATGATATACACAGGTTCATATTAGAGCATAAAACTGTAAGCACACTAAAGTTGATCACTGACAAGAGATCAAAAAATGCTTTAAACACATCCATCAAAGATTTAACAAAAATTTGAACTTGCCTTCGTCTTCAAATTTATCCCAATCTTCATCCCAATCAGCAGCACTCTCCTGGATACCAGGCTGCCATCCTGCAGTATAGAACAAACTTCAGAACAAAAACAGAACCAATTTAAAGTAGTGTTTCAATTGAAACAAAGGGTTAGCCAGAAACACATCAATTCGTATTCTTTGCAATACTATAATGTTTAAGCTATCTTGCCTTTTACTCCTTCCGTTCCTAAATGATGTTCTCATTTGGGCCATTCCATTTGTTGTTCTCCTAAAAAATCTTGTCATTTATATCACAAAATTTGGACATAATAAAGCTTGTTCATCCTCAATTTAATATTTAATGCTTAGGATCCCACATATTTTCCACCAACTTATTTTAACTTCGTTATATTGCTTAAGGTCCCCACATGTTTTCCACTAACTTTATTTAAATATTTTTAATAATTGTGATCTCTATATTTTTCCACCAACTTTTTTTAAATAATTTTGAACTTTATTATTCAATAAAATAATAGATATCTATTATGTAAAAGATTCAACTTTTCTAAATTTCCATAAACATTTCTTATGGGAACATCAAGAGGGAAAGGACAGAGTAATATTCTTTAACTTTCTCTTGCTCCAAAGATGCATCAAGTGAAAAATCAAAAGCTAGAATACGCGATCTCCAATTTAATCAACCCAAACTTGTTTTTCGACCCTTAGAGCCAAAAATGTCCTTGAACAATATAAATGTTTTGCCTAGATCTTCAAAAAATTAACGACTACGATACAGTCAAAAACCCAAGTCAGTCATATCATTGATAACATCTATCATAGCATATTCATCTCATATTTTGTTTGCTTCTTCTTACTGTTCCCCAATGTCACTACCCAACAAAACCACAACAAATTCAAAGCTCGCAGACCATCGGAAAATGCCGGTTCTGTATGAAAGGCATATGGGCATAGGAACTGAAAAATAACGGCAAAAACCTATTCAAGAAACTTGATTGACAAAACAAAAAAGGCAACAGATTACAGCATTAAAAAGTAACAGGATAATATCTACATAGAAACTGACAGAAGCATTTCAATTCGAAGTGATAACAAAAATTCAAAAGAATGCACGTCGAAGGTCTAAAGTTACCAAAAGGAAGCTCAACAAGTGTGGTTGGTTTCGCGCGTAGTCCATATTTCTTGCAACGTTCACTGAGAGATTTAACTAATTCCTCCAAACTAGATTGGATACGATCGGCACGAACCTGATTACAATACACAACAGATCAGAAATTTCAACACCGAGAAGAGAAATCCATAAAATTTCTGTCAAAACAAATATACAAAAATACCTGAAGGTTCTCATCAGTGCCATCCTGCTCCATCTTTACAATTGCTTGATACATCTCCATTTTCCTCTCCTACAAACAATCAGAGCACGATTACTCTATAATATTTTACCTAAATATTTCAGACCACCCTAATGAGCTATTACAAATCACAAGAAGAACCTGAATGTCACGGAACGTCGCTTCTTCGATTGTCAACCTAGAAGCCACATCACCTGCTTGTCTATACTTCTCTTCATATTTCTTAGCCAAAGACTCAACCTGAAAAGTCTCACTCTGATAAAAATCTGACCACTGATAACTAATAAATTATATCTAGAACTAATAGGTCCACACCTCATGCTTATCTGCACCAGCTCTTTCTGAAACTTCATTAAAGCGACTGTCACATCTACTCTTGTAGAGAACCTTAAAAGCATAAAAAATAAATGCAATTAATTTTAAAAGAAAAATACAAAAAATTATTTAGATAATTAAGGGGCCATAGACATAAGCAAACCTATAAACAACAATTAGAAACAAGAAACATAAGTGTCTGTCAAAAGAATCAGCAATATTTTTTCATAGAGAAAGCAAGGCAAGCATTAAGCCAAACCAGTACAGGGAAGTAATACAATTTTCACTCTCACCATTATGCCATTATTTAATTTTCCCTCAATCTTGATGAGACGAATCAGACTTAATAAAAACAGAGGGATGATATTCTATTAATGCATTTTATCTATATTCATTTCTTTTATCCAAATATAAAATTATTTTTTAAAGAAAATTATATTAATGGGGAACTGTCAAAAGTACATGTTAGGAATGAGAAATCCCTAAAGAGATTACAATCCTCCGATAATTCCTACAAAGATCATTAAATGTAGCGTGTTCAAAAAGACCATTTGGTTTAGCCCATGGAGACACTAAGAGCTTAGCTTTCTCCCAAATGATTTCCAACGGTAAGAACCGATCATTAAAATTCGTCTATTCATCTCCAAACCAAACAGACCAAAGAATTCCATAGCCGTAACATCTGCACAAAATTTTGAGCTCCTTAAATCCAAAGCCTCGTGATTAAAGAATAAAAAATCCCAATCCTCCTTGGATCTATCCAAAGATCTCCACTTATCTGAAAAAGTCTGCCTCATAGTTCTCTCGTAGACTACAATGCAAAATAGATGATCATTATCCTCTCCATCTACCAAGCACATTACACATCGATGTGAACTCAAAGCTTTATCAGATCTCCTAATTTGGAGATTCTCCTTAGTATTGAGCTTCCCTAAAACAACCAACCAAAAAAAAGCTCTAATTTTACATGGAACATTAGATTTCCAAATTAAGTTGGCAGCAAAACAAGTGATTAATAGAGGAAGAAAATGATACTAGGCAAGAGTAAGAAGCGCGAGAGAAGCCTTAAGATATATCTGGGCTCCAAGACCTAGAGTCCGAATTCTCATTGGGGTCAAAATTCTGAAGAATAGATAATAACTCAACATATTAAATGTCTCTTTCTCAAAGATGATACCTAAAAAAAAAGACCATGCCACTTGGTTATCTCCCTCCATACAAGAATAGAAATCACAAATAAGAGCATCACGTTTTGTCAATAGTTCATATAATCTAGGAAAAAGAGATTTGAAAAGTTGTACTCCTATTCAAACATCTTTCCAAAATCTAATTGAATTGTCGCTCCCCACTTTAACTCAAATAAAAGGAAACTTTTTTGGAAATATCCGAGAAATTGGCTCCCTAGGAATGAAAAACAAAGAACCTGGATTGGTGCATACTTCCCATAGAGATGTAGGAGATCCATAGATGCTTCTGATGACTCGATGTCTGGTTCATGAGGGAATCTCTAAAGCCACTTACCAAGTAATGCCGAATTTTTAGCCTCCAAATCCCTCACTCCCAAACCTCCTTGTGGTATTGGCAATTTAGCTATCTCCCAATTCATTAAATGATCCCTTGTCACCTCTCCATCTTCCCCCCAAAAAAATTTCTCATCGTCCTCTCCAAAATTCTAATAATGAACTTCAGGGCCTTAAAAAGGGAACGAAAGTAAATAGTAATATTCCTTAAGCAAGACTCGAAAAAAGTGATTCTAACTTCCAAGAAAAAAAAGATGATTTCTTCCATCCATCAAGCCTCTTCGAAATCTTTTCAATGACCCGACCCCAAAAATCTTTTTTTCTATATATAGTACCTCTATATGCACATTTATCAGCAATATAAATTTTTTCACAAACCTTGTCATTCTAATCATGCACCAGTACATAAGTGGCATGGATGAAATAGAACACATTACACCATATATAATCAAATTCCATAGCAGAGACATAATTAAACAATTACAACAACCAAACATTAATTCAACCCCAAGCAAGTCAGACTATTACAAACGTCAGCATTACCTCAATGTCATTAAGTGTCTCCACCTAGGGTTCCATCTTTGCAGAGATTTGGGGTTAAATGTGCACAAGCACAACCTTACCTTTGTAAAAACAAAGAGGTAGTTGCCAATTTGACTCCGTATATCAAACATTGTTGCAACTTCGTTTAAATAAAAAGTGTACATAATTTAACAAAATAGTCCATTGTAATCTGAAATTAAAAGCTAAATATTTGGTTTTATTGAGAATAAATGCCTTGGAATGAAAATATACGAAGAACTTGATTAGAAAAGCAAAAAATAAACCGATACTCCCCCTTCCGTTACAAATAATTGGAACATTTCTTTTTTGGAACATGGTCAAGATAATTCCAATGGACATTTTAGAGAAACGAATTTCTGTAATCTTCGAATATGTATGTAAGACCACAATTAGCTAACCAAATTTTGGTTTTTTAATAAAAAAGATAATACAAAAAAGACGTAGAGATTGAAGAATTTGACAAAATTAATTAATTTAAAAATAGGAAAGAGAAAATGATTGAAGTAAGAAGACAATGTGTATTCCAAATTTGTCCAAATATATAAGTATTTAAAAATTGGAAAACATTAATACCTCAAAGGAAAATAAATGGATAAAACTGCTTTGGAGAGCAAGCTTTCCATTTATCATAGGGAGCTAAACACTAGCAAAGCCTTTCCATTAATAAAAACACTAGAAATCATTATGATATCAACAGTTATGTAAATAACTGAAGCTACAGCAGCAACATGTGGTACGAGACTACTAGTAACATTAGAAATTTGAAATTTCTGTTCTATAGATGTTGCCGCAACTCCAAAGGGAACTTTCAAACCAAATTAATTACATAACAAGGTGTGTAATTTTTCTTATTTAAAGTTAAAACTCACAACTAAGTTCAAGAACAAGTAACAACAGATGTGTGTCAATCAATTATTTAAATGAAAAAACCAAAGAATGAAAGATAAAGAGACTCACAAGCTCTTGCATCTTAACTCGGTAGAACTCCATTTTTTCTCTTGATTCTTTTATTTCTTTCTCCAGTTCTTCAACCTGGAATTAAGCAAATGAAATTCTCAAAATATGTAAAAGCAAACTACAAAAGTCTAGGACTTTACATTTAGGCAAAGCATGAGCAAAGAGCATCTGATTCTCAAAACACATTAAAGCTGGCAATATTATGAAGAGTTCATAATAGATTAGACAATCATCAAATATAACTCAAGCCTGGCAGACATATTTCATACATCAACAATAGAAACCTGAAAATATACTATGCTCAGATTTAAAGCCTAGAACAATATATTTCCTCAAAATTGCCTCACTGGCATCTCAAACAACACGGCCACCAGAACATCATTGCAATAAACGAGCACCTGAACTGGATTTGAAACACATTAAACTTAAACACATACTTTTTTATTGGCCTCTGATGCCTCCTGGAACTTCAAATTAAGTGATTTCTGCTCCTCCTCACTCAGCTGATCTACTAGGTGTTTCTCTAATGTTGGTACTTTAGCTTTTGGTGGTTTAGGAGGCATTCTATCGTCGTGTGATGTATGAGCACTAACAGGCAACGGCGGCTTTCCAGTCGGACGTGCAGTTGGTCTAGGAGCTGTGGCAGGTGCTACATGTGGTTGCTGGAAACCTGAACGACAAACAAAAATTTACCGACTTTCATGCAGTTCTTGTCGACAATAAAATCAAAAATTAAATTAAGGGCAAAAGCGCCATGTCTTTTTTATGTAGAGAATTACCAGCCGTATGACCCCATGCAACATTACCATATCCGCCTGCTGGTTGAACACTTGCAGGAAAATCAAGCACCACACTACTCGGAAGCACTGCTGGAAGAGGACGCCCTTCCCTGTATCTTTCCATAAGGTAAAGTGCAATGCAGAATTCCCTGAGAGAAAGCATGCTGTCATTATCCTGATCAGACAGGTCCCACACCTGCTTTAAGACCTCTGGAACATGAACAATACTAAATTAGTGGCACATCAGATAAGAAATGTGTCCCTTTCACCAAAGAACTTGAATTTTGAAGAAACGACACTCCATGTTTTATATAGGTAAAAAAGATTTGCATAAAAACATACAAAGGGTTTATAAATCCAAAACAATAGGGTAGGCATGCAACCAAAACACATCACACCCCCATGCATTGTGCGAAAATGTCATATGGTTGCAATCGCAGTAATGGAACGGTGATGCAGTAATGAGTAATGTGGATATCGTAATGCCTAAATATCGGTCGAAAGCAAGAGATATCCCGTGATCCAGCCTCAAACACGGTTTGTTTGCAACATTACAACACCGAAAAATAGTTTAGGAACAATGATTTCACTTGAAATTCAGGATCGGCTCAAAAATAGTTTGGCAAATCAAAAAAAGTTCCAATTTGGATTTGAGGCATTTCCCAAATCTTGTTGATCTCAAATTTTCATTTATGATTTCAAAATTAAAATCTACAATTTAAAATGAGATACTTGTTTCCAAACACAACTTATAGGAACTACAATACTTCACCCACTTACTTTTACTTTTTACATACAAAACATTGAAAATCAATGAAAAAAATGCAATAGAAAACTCAATCCACAACCATGACTTAAAAAACAAATGACGACCAAGAATGGTGTACAGTATGCAATAAAAACTTAAATTAGAAGGCATTTAGGTAATTAAAGTATTAAAAGAAAATTGCTAATGAAAGAGAAAAAGAAGCAAACTTGGACAATAGCAAATTAGCAATAAGAACACATAGAGCAGGAAAGCAATAGACAGGAAAGCAATTGACCCACCTCTTGGCAGTCTCCAACTTAGAAAGAGGTTGCGTGCCTGTTCCCCAGTTATTTTCCCGTCTTTATCAGTATCTACTTCCATGAATACTTTGGTGTATTTCTGCAGATCAGTATGGGTCACTCTTGGCCAATTGAATTGGGGTTGAGCTCCTGTAGTGTTATGAAGCGAAGAAGCAGCAGCACCATGAGGAGCAATATTCTCGGCCCGAACTTGCTGACTCTGCCTTCCTTGAGATGGTGAGTTTATATGCTGTCCACTAACAGAAGCTGCAGTGAGTGATTTTGGTGCAGCAGCAATAACGGCTGGTTTAGAGGAAGGCTGGTTGCCAGCTGAATCTGGAACATATGTTGAAGGAACTGGTATGCTGCCAGCAGATGGGTTAGTGACAGAACCATCTTTTTTGACCTGTGAAGGAACTGCAGAGAATGCATCACCTCCATAAAAGGAACTGGGAGGTAACCCATTTTGTGGAACATGTGGTTTAGGTTGTGTAATAGAAGATCCTACACTATCCAATGGCTTAGGTGGCAAAGAACCCGCTGGCCCTGCTGTCAAAGAAACCCCAGGTTGGTTTGTCAAATGATTATTTCCAGATGGTGATTTTCCTCCATTTGTAACTCCTGCGAGATTCAAAACTTTAGAATTAGGTAGGTTTGGGCTCAATGAAGGAGCTACCCCAGAAAATCCTTGAAAACCACCTCCTTGTACAGGTTGTATACCTACACCAGAAACTGCATTTTCCGGTCTCACTAACCCACCAACTGGTGATTGGTTATTCTGCTGACGAGAGTTGGCATTTGGCAACACTGGTACTCCTCTATGCCCCAGATTTTGGGAGACAATAGAAGCGGCATTGTTCGTCTGGGATGCAGGAGGGGTTACTCCAGGAGCACTTGAATGGGGAGCAGATGCAGCAGGGAAACTGATTTGTGGTGCTGGTATTTTCGCTGAAGCTGGGCCATATAGAGCTGACCTGACAAGCTCAGGAGTTAAATCACGTTTACTCTGTGCGACTGTCACGAGCTTAAGAGCATTATAGAATTCTGCTCTGCCAAGGAATCCTGTTCGATTTTGATCAGCATACGTCCAGATCTATAACAAAGATGGGAAAATTCAGTCAGCAGACCTGAATGTTCCACGAATATGACTAAATGAGGGCATCCTACACTGATATTTTTACACATTAACAACGAATCCAAAGTTGCCTCTTGCAGCTAATAGAAATGTTAGTCTGAATGCAGCTTATAGAGTAAAATCAATATGTTCCGTAACAAAAACCTTTCTGTGTTATGAATAAAAAATGTGTACTCATACAGGGGCGAATCCAGAAATAAATTTTCACCTGGGGCAATATATAATGAAGTGGAGCACATAACTCGTCATATTAATTTCATTTTAAAACTAACGATTCATTACATAATTTCAAAAAGATAATCAATAATTAAAAAGCATTCACCGATAAAATCACAAGATCGGTCATCGATAATATAATTAGATGTCTCATGTCTTTCATCAATAGGAGCATAAATGTGTTTTGCTTTAGAAGAATAATAATCAATGTTTCTTTTCATAATTTAATCTGAAATATAAATATAATAACAACTATTAATTAATAATAAATATTATTAAATATTTATATTCGATCTCTATTTCTAGATGTATAAAATTGAATTAAAACAATTCTTAAACTTATATAATGACTTTTATAAATTGAAAAATAGATAAGACATTAGCAGGTTAAAAAAATACAAACCTATAGTCTATACCTTATTTGTTCAAATTTCATTTTTGTATAAAATAAATTAATTGAGAATGATTTATACCTTCTCCTCGAATACATGTTTATACTATTAATTTAATATAGATATAAGTATAAACATAATTTAATATTAATAATCAATAATATATTAAAAAAAGCCAAATTATAATTTAAAAATAAAAAAGTACCTAAAAAAAAGACAAATTACCTCACACTTACCAATACCATAATTGAGTACTTCCTAGTTCCTAGTATTGCAACTCTACAACTCTAGAACTCTCTTTTCAAATGAAGACTCAAGAATTATAAGGCAAAAGCAACCGACGACTACAGACATCATCAAGATATATTTGTCTTCAAATTTATTTTCTCTTCTTCTCCGGCAAGCTACTACACTACTCTCACCGGCGCGGCGGAACTTTCTGGCTCCACTGGCAATCCGGCAGGCAACATCAATAGTCCAACAAGCGGCATCTACGGCAGATTTTTTTGTACGTTTTCGGTTATCCGGCAAAGAATTCATCTTCTTCTTATAAATGTTGTTTTTGTTTTTAATTTTTGGGGTTTTTAAGATGCAATTTTGTATATTAAGGATATATTTGTACTTCTTTTTTCTTTTATATTAATTTGTGTTCAGAAAACTCTGAATTTTAATTTTTTTCATAACCTGGGCCCTGGCCCAGGAGGCCCGGGTTTAAATTCGCCCTTGTACTCATATTTTAGAGACAATTGTTTAAAGGTTTTCACTTCTTTACCAAAAGAAGTAACGGAAAATTTTTGAGAGTTAATAAGGAATGAGAACACATATTATGTGAGGGAAGGAAAATGAAACCCATAAAATGGAGAGAGAGAAATAGAGAGGTACATAGAGGGAACCAAATGATATGGGAGAAGGAGAACAAACTCCTGACTTCTGTTTTTGAATTATTTCACGCCGTGGTTGCTAGGTGCGTCGTAAAGTCCAATCAAATCTCCACTACAACTCCACACCATGACCAAACCACACATTCTAATTTCGCGGCTACAAATCTAATTTTACAAATATGCCTTCAGCAGTAGTAGAACTTGGTCTATTTGCAACACTTTCCAATAAAAAATAATATTATCCATGCCAAATCCCCTTTGCCCTACAAAGAAATCTTATATAAAGTGGACACAAGGTTCTAATGAGAGAAAACTTATGTTCTTTTGCAAACTACCTCAATCCTAGCACATCAATTCATAACAATACTCCTTATATAGCCCTTCTCAAACACAAAATAGTGGCTTGCAGTTGCAACAAAGTCAGATATGATTGTTCAATAAATCAAACAATGAATATCCTTGATTTGAAACAGCCAAGATCATGATTTACCGATCCACACACTTCAAAACAAGCAGACACTTGGATAGAAAAAATTTCGGCATCAAAATGCCACACCTCAATAATTAAAATACTAAAAAGTAGAGAAGGGAACCCCAGAAAAATTTTAGAGGTCCATTGTGATTACTAAGATATGAGAGTTACACCAAAAGCCCTTAGGGTCAATCCTAAGGCTACAACGGTAATGTTTGCCCATACAGTGTTAGCATCGCAAGATCCCCAATGAAACATCCCATAAACACAAAACCCTAGCAATTATAGCAATTAGAACACAAAGGTTGCTATTTAATAGCACCTTCTATCATCGCTTTCAATCCGACCACAAGTACAAACTGCAAGCAAAGGTGACGTGATGACATACTTACTCGATCCCATATAGATTTCCCCCTTGATATCAAAAACCTCTCCCATCAGTAGACTTGAATGCACTTTATAGGTTGCAAAGAAAAGTTGATAACAACCATAACCAATCTCACAGACAACCAAGAAAATGGAATTCAAACTGGGAAAAAGGCATAAGACTTGGTTTATCCCTAGAACTACTTCTCCCTTCCTCTCTCTCTCTCTCTCACACACACACGAGAAACAACAAATATTTTTATGATGCCCCTTGAGGATCAAAATGAGCCAAATATAATTACGATAGGTACCAAGTGAATATGCACTGCTATGTAACTTGGGGTCTTATAAACTTGAGCAACACAGACTGGTTAGAAAATGAACCTACATATTTCCTTCCATCACCCTGCCAATACAAACAATACTTCCTAGCTTCCCGTTATTATACTCGTAAATACTATAAAGACTTTCACACATATCAACAGAAGTAAAATTCTCATTTATAAATTGTTTTAAAATGCACTCGAACCATCCTACAACTATGTTGTCAACTCACAATTCAAACCGCTATATGTTCTAACGATCCAGCAGTAACCCTAATCATTCAATAAACAGGTTCAACTTATCTGATCACAATCAACCAACCAAAATCCAGAACAATTTCCAAACAAATATAAATCAATTTCAAGTAAAGTACCTAATATGAAGCTTAAAGTTACATAACATTCCTCAACATCAATAGGAGTGAGAAAACGCGACGTAAAGGGGGGAAAGATATACCTGAGCAAGAACTTGTTTCGGCAAATTAGAGCCTTGAAAAAAAGCAACAGCTTCCTGACCACTAATCCTACCATCTCGATCCAAATCTGCTCTCTTAAAATAAGCATCAAACAGATCTCCTTGGTTTTGTGCCGCCATTTCAACTTCCGAAACCCCAATCTACCGAAATTCTATCAAATCATTGATTTGGACACAATCACAACATCAAAAAAACAAATCGTAATTTTCTTAGTTACTTAAGTGAATGTCAAATGGTGAAATCTGGATCGAAGAGGCGAATGTATATAATGATTTCGAAGATGCTTTTAATTGCGATGTGATGCCGAAATTCGCTACAACGGTAATAATGGAAATCATAAAATTAGGGTGGAATAAGGGTTTTTGATGTTCGAATATGGTGAATTTTTGATGGAGATTGAGAGAGGGATCGACTTTTCTGGCGAAGGACAAAAAATTGGGCGTCGGCGATGACTGTCTGTCACCGATTTAAGACAAACGGATTTTGATTTTTGCAGTGTTTAGTGATTTTTCTTATTTCTTTTTTCGTTTTTTTTTTCTTTTTTCCTTTTTTTTTTCCTTTTTCTATAATTCCCTGGTTCTAGAATTAATGTCGAATTTGGCAAATTTTGGGATGTGATCCAGTTGTTTTGTGCACCTTTACCTGATCAGGTCCTCTCTTGAGAGTTGTTTGGACGATTTTTAAAAGTTCAGTCCAAATTTATATTTAAAGTTGTTACAATATATATTCAGAATTGAATTGGGCTTTTGAAAAATGAAAGGTCTCTAGTAAGCGTTTGTGTTACCTAATTTATACAATCTGGCATGTGCTTTACATGCTCATTTCAACTTGTAAGTTCTTACTCTTACTCAAGTTTGGTAGGTGGTAATAAACGGTAGTAATTAGAATGAAAAATTAATGTAATTTTGGTTGAAAAATCTCTCGGATACCTTCATGGTCATGCTTAGAAGTGGTATTAGGCGTTAATGGAAATTTGTAAACAAAAAAATTTTTGTGATCAAAGTTTCATTACCATGGGAATGATATGGAATTTTTGATGAAATTTTACACTATAAATCATTTCCATTACCACCATTAGTACCACTCATGTAACTATTGATCTCATCTAGTACTTATTTTAGAAGACTTGAGAATTGACATGTATCAACATTTATTGTAAAAGATTATCGTGAGATGATCTCATACAGCATCTAATATAATATAGATACCTACAACCATTAGTCTAAGCATTGCTCCATAAACTTTATCAAACATGATCATAATATTAGTGTAGAGCATAATGTGAGATCTCAGTTAGATACCAAGTTAACCTTTTGGAATGAAATTGTTTTTGTTGATATGAATTCAATAAGGGATCTTTTGTAAAGCCTAACAGGACTCGCCCCTTAAAATTTTTTGATAATTTCGAATCAATAGCTTAAAAGTCTAAATTTTGGCCCCTTAATCTTTTATTCGGATAATAACTTTAACCCCTCTTAACCTTCAACTAAAAATCCATGTCACCAATGATATGAGAAGCAAAGGCTAGAACTAGAATTCTAATTTCATTCTTCCCTCTTTTTGTGAAACATACCAATGTTACATACCAATGTTATATGTTTCTCCCTATTTTATGCTAGTCATAACAAATTGTATGTAGGGCTATTTACTCTTAGCCTATATAACATGTAGATATAATTACTCACTACATATAAGATAACTCTGATATTTTATTAGAAAGCGGCCATGAACTCTTAATCATTTTCAAAAGCGTTCATTGAATCAATTGGCAAAGATAAAAATCTAGGGTAAGTAAACATTACACCCACAACTTTTTTTCTAAGTCTATAATGAACATAAACCGATGGGGAAGACCAGTATCACTATTCCATTAGAACCATCATATTGCATCGAATAAGAGTACTTGTATTATGCATTGTTTGAACACTTTTATTGATAATGTTATTGATCATTCATTTATTGTTTGAAATTCATCCTTAGAACAATATCACTTTATTACCTTCATTTTGATATTGTGAAAAAAGAACAATACTTAGAGGTCAGAGCCCAAGATGAAGATTTGGGCCTGTATTTGAATCGTTAGATCATGGTGGCAAGAACCTTTCCATTAATTTGAGATAAATGGATAATTACAAATTCTTACTTGAGACAGTATTTTGTAAAGACGGCTCTAAAAAGCCCAGTCTAATTCTAAATATATATTGTTACAACTCTAAACATAGATTTGAATTGGACTTTTGAGAGTCGTCTTTACAAAAGACGGTCTCTCAAAAGAGCACCTAATGGATAATCTAACAATTACATCCTTTGTCCGTTGGAAATTATTATAATTGTATTCCAATCATTTGAATTATATGAATTTATACATCAATTGAAAATTGAAGGTATAAATGAGACTAAAAAAAAGTGATCAATATATTTCCATAAAAGAGAATTATATTAAAGTGAAAAGACATACTAAAAATCAAAGAGTATAGAATGAGTATTTGTGAATACTGTAAATACCAAGCTTTAAGCATTATTTTATCTCACACACGCACGCACACACATATATATATAAGACACTTGATCATTACCATTGATTTTAGAGCATTACCATTGATTTTACCGCTCTAGATTAATACTCCCTTCTATTCTAATTAAATGTTTTATTTTTATTAGGTATGTTTTAGTTAAATATTTCATTTTCTTCTAGTAATAGGTTTCCTTACCTATGCCTTTAGGGTCCAAGTATTCACACGATTATCATAAAATTATTATTTTTTCCTTACATATTCAGTCATTTTTCTCATGTGATTCCCTGGCCACCTTTTTAAAAAAATTGATACATAGTTAAATGAAAATTTCAATTACAATATAATGAAGAATTAGGTATTATTATTAGGATTAAACAAAGTCATATAAATTTTATTATGGATGATCTTCCACACTGTTTTCAAGTGGGATATTGGGCTGATAATGATGATTTCTAACACTGACTAATTTGAGTCCACATAATGTTGAAATTAACACATTAATGTTATCGATAAATACTTACATTTTAATTGTGCTATTCACAATTAACTATTAGATACACACTACAACAAATTTAACCTTTTGCGATATTGGATTTAGTGGCATTAGAAAAATGCCATTGATTCATATTTTTAGGTAACAATTATTGGGTTTTATTTTAAGTTCCATTATAATGTGATTTAGCGACATTTTATTTGGTTTTTAGTGGCATATGCAATTGTCACTATAGTCTATAGTGTCATTTGTGAGAAATGTCACTAGAACCTATGTCGCTATAAGCTTTAATGTGACTTTTTATTATGTTGCTAAAGGGTTTAATAAATGTCACTAAATCCTCTATACACACTATAAAAAATTTGAAAAAACGACATTTAAATTAAATGTCACTAAATATATCTCACTAAAAGCAAATTATGTTGTAGTGACTAGTGACGTGTGATTGTTGTGTAAATTAGTCACATATATAGAGTATCGGTTAAAATATGATAAGAAATATTGTCAGCAAAAATTATATAAAGATTGAATTATTTAAAAATATACAATAATAAAAAGGAAAATTTACTTTTAAAAATCCGACCTTTTGCTTGTTCTCTTTTAAAAACTCCACCTTTTGATTATTTTTTAAAAATCTGACTTTTTACCTCCGTTTTCTTTTATAGTACATACCTCCCTAACTTACCTGAACAACCGGTTAATTTCGAAAAGAGAATAGAAAAATTTACTTTTAAAAATCCGACCTTTTGCTTGTTCTGTTTTAAAAATCCTATCTTTCGCTTGTTCTCTTTTAAAAATTCAAACTTTTGCTTTGTTCACTTTTAAAAAATGATGAATTTTCAAATTAATCCGATCACCGGTAAAAATGTTCTATAAAAGAAAACGGAGGTAAAAGGTCGGATTTTTAAAAAATAATCGAAAGATGGGATTTTTAAAAGAGAACAAGCAAAATATCAGATTTTTAAAAGTAAATTTTCTTAATAAAAATTATTTACTAACAGATAAATCATATGTGAGAGTTGAGATTAATTAGTTATCAGTACAACTTTTCCTATTCAATATTCATATTGATGTGAACCAATTGGCTTTTTTGAATTGGCTTTGTGTTCTAAGGTTACATTGTAATTGGCTAGTTATTGCTTCAATAGATGTAGTTCCCGTCCGTAACATCGGTGGCTCGTAATAATTTGTTTGGTTGTTAGTATTAAGTCGTCGTTGTTAAATAATTTGTAGTGTAATTTTTTTATGAAATGTATTATGCCATTCTTATGATAGTGATCAATTGATTATAAAAATGTTTTTATTTTTCATAATTTTTCTTTACCATATAATACAACATTTTCAAATAATAATGCATCAGAATGGATTTTGTGAAAAAAAATTAAGATAATTAAAGTAGAACAAAAATGACTAGTAAACTTGTCAAAAGAATAAAAATTATCCTACTAAAATTACACTAAATTTTCATTAATGTTCGCGACATAATCAGTATCCACTACCAAATAGGGTGTTAGTTTTTTTTTTTTTTTTTGAATAAATAGGGTGTTAGTTGTCCTACACTATCATATCTGAAGCTCATAATAATTTGGAAGAATACATCAATATTAATACAAACTAATTGAATATGATGTTAACTTAATTAAATAGAAATAAATATTGTTATAAATTAAAAAAATAAAGGAGATCTACAGACAAAATAAGTAGCAAGCAAAAACCTTGTAAGCAGCATGCCTAAGAAAAGGATACTTCCTACATAAGCTTTGTAGTTTGTGGATTATGTGGTTTCTCATTATTATATTCTAAAAAATATCTCTATTTTGGTGTGGAAAATACATTTAGCTTCTTATATATAATACTCCCTTCAACTCAATTCAATTGTCACATTTGAGTTGGACGCAGATATTAAGAGTGGGATGGAGTCCACCAAAAAGGTGGTAGTTGGATATTTTAATTGATTAAATTAATTGTAAAGGTGATAGTTGGATATTCGAAATCGGAAAAGTGAGGGTATTAAGGTAAAAAAAAAGATAGACAAAAAAGGATTGAACAATTAAAGTGAATTGCTTAAATAAGAAAATGAGACAATTAAATTGAGTTGGTGGGAGTATATGCTATCTTTGATTTATATAAAAGCTACGCATTTCAATAAAAACAATCTATTTAAAAAATAGAGATAATATACATGGAAAATTTGTTGAAAAAAATCTTAAAAATGATAAGATATTTCCTTTTTTTTTGGATTGTTGTCAAAGAGTTCTATTGTTTTTTAAATAAGATGATTAAATTGATGATTGAAGTGTTATGATATGTTTTTATACTCTATCACGCCTTTTAAATGAGAGCCCTTTAGGCTATAAGCCTATAAGTATGAATTTTATATATATGTGTCCTACTCATACATGGTATTGGTGCTTAATATTTTCATTTGAAATGAGGGGTGAATGAACCCGTGACCTTTATGTTACATCAACTTCTAATATTATGTTAAGAAATATGTCTATATTACTTTAACAACAAAATATTACTTAATTTATAGTAAGACATTTAAACAATATAACCATCATATCATATAATTAATAAGTACGGCGACTAGCCGGTGCCGGTTCTAAGCACAATTCGGATAGTTAGGGCTTTCATAAATAAGGGGCCTCAAATATTATATGTTACTATTCAGATCCGGTTCCGAGCAATATTTAAGTGATTTGTTTATAAACTTTTTTTATATTTAAATTAATTTTAAAATATAATGTTACAACACATTTTAAATTCAATTAAGTGGAATACATTTTAACTTTTGGTATAATGAAGGGCTTCATTTTGAAAGACACCAAAAAAATAAATATGGTCTCTAAAATATTTTCTTTGTGCCTGCGACTAGCCAAGTTTTAAGTACAATTGGTCTCGAGTTTGAACCGAGGAGTCATTATCGCCCTTTTCAAATATTATTTCAAATATGTAAAAGATGAAAGAGTTTCCACTTGTTTTAGTGAAAGATGCATATAAATCTTTCTTATTAATTTATTATACTTGTCTAACAATTAATTCCTTTGCCAATAATATCCCACAATCACTCTTAATTCTTTTTATTTTTTAATATTTAAATTTAAACCTATTGAATTTCCGAAATATGGATATCATGGGCCTCAACCATCAGCTAAAACTTTTGGTTGAGTTGGTTCCTTGACATGGTATTAGAAACCAACATAACAAGAGATCACGGTTTCAAATCTCAACCACCCCTCATTAAAAGTGGAATGATCAGCGTCTATGCGCATCCACACTTCTAATCTAATGGGCTCTCGTGTGAGGGGGTGTGTTAGAGTATATAACATAGCTTGTGGTTGAGTTGGTTCCTTAACATGCCCCACCCGCCCCTAGTCAAATACGGGCCTGAGAGTCATCTCTCGGCCCACATTGCACAAACGGGGGGCGATCCTTCGAGCTACAACCAACTTCATCTCTATTGAGTCTTCAATATTCATAATTGAAGTCTTAATTCACACACTATTTCTTCATACTTGTCCAAAGAGGTTGAAATTAGAAGGTCCTTTAATTAAGAGAAGACAATCCAAATTATATATTAGTTGGTAGGTGAAAATACTAAACAATTTGCATTTGTGTCAACCCAAAAGATACACTTTTGTATTATTGTATGCTTTCTGAATTAAAAATAAAGAGTACCCATGTGACTATCTCAATTAGATTGGGATGGCTCCAAAATTCCAAACTTCATGCACTTTTTCTCCGTTAATTTACCACCCCAAAAACACTTAACTACAACACACCAAAAAGAACTCATCATCTGTGTTTTTCACCCATAATTTTCGCCTCCCTCCCTCGGTCCCGCCCTCTCCTATATGTGCCAATTAACTTCTTGAATAGCAACTACACATTTCTAGCTTGTATTGGAGCTATAAATTCGATTACTCGATCGACTTTTGGATTAGATTTTATTAACAGGGCCGGCCCTAAGTTTTTAGGGGCTCGGGGCGAAAGTTTATCTATGGGTCTTTAAACTATTATATACATAGAAATGTTCGAAACTTAACACTAATTGAAAACTAAAATTTTTACCAAGCACAATTTGAAACTTTTTTATTGAAATATTGCATAGACAAGTGTACAAAACTAAATACAACTTAGAATAATTGCCTAAAACAAAAATTAATTACACACTGATATTACATCAATAATCAAACAATATAGACAACCTAGCAACATATTGTCTAAACTTATACTATAATAATATACTTCATATATAACACTTTCTCCTTTTTAAAATACACGCAAGGGCGAAGTCACACCGGGGCTCTTGTCAAAAGTGCAATTCTTTGTAATTTTGGCTTCGGCTCACCTTATTACTAATATATTATATAATTTAAAGAGTGCATAATTATAACAAAGATTACTATTGGTAAATGATTGAGATAACATATTTGTAACTTAAGGTAATAGATCAAACCCAAATTTGAACTATTATTTATTAGTAGACTAATAAATTTAATTTATACTACAATGTCATTACTCATACCATCTATCTTGCATAATTCACATTCATCATTTTTAGTGTGTGTCTTTATATTTTTGCTATCTAAATTTTAATACTCCATCCTATTCAGCTTAAATGTTCCATTTAATTTTTTCACACTTGTCGAGGCAATATTTTGACCCTTAATATCTCAAATTGTTCTTAATTACAAATTATGAAAATTTGATATTAATAATCCTTGTATTGAGACGAATTAAACAAGATCCCACATGACTATATTTTAACTTATAGATTAAGAGTAAAATACAAATTAAGAGTGATGAGTGAATAGTGCCAAAACACTAAATGGGACATTTAGGTTGAATAGGAGGTAGTAGTATTTTTTTGGAGATTTAGAAGGCAAATATATGAAGTAAAAAACCATTAGTTTATTTTTTCAAAAGCGGTAATTATAGGGTTACTTCAACTCTATTTGTCAAATATAATTTTTGCTATGATTCAAGTTGATTTTTTTTTTTTGAATAATGATTCAAGTTGATTTCAGTCTAAATGATTTAAATTTTTATAATTTAACTAGTTTTTATATAATAAATAACTTGCTAGTATATCGACAATTTGACTATCCTTAACTGAAAATCCTGGCTTCGCCCCTGAATACTCGATATATTAGATTTATTGATATTATTCACCTTTCAAGGTATTTCTCTCTTAAAGCCCTCTTTCACTACAACAAATTTGACTTTTTGCGACATTGCATTTAGTGGCATTAAAAAAAATGCCACTAATTCATATTTTTAGTGTAATAATTATTGGTTTTTATTTTAAATTCCACTATAAAGTGATTTAGCGACAATTTATTTGATCTTTAGTGGCATATGTAATTGTTAATATAGTCTATAGTGGCATTTGTGAGAAATGTCACTAGATCCTATATCGCAAAAAGCTTTAGTGTGATTTTTTTATCATACTGCTAAAGGGTCTAATAAATGTCACTAAATATCGCTAAATATATCCCACTAAAAGCACATTATGTTATAACGTTTATTAATTCGACAGTTTCTTTGCAAAACAAGTTATACTAATAAGACTAAGAATATGTTATAGTACAAGTTATCATTTAAAAAATTGAATATACAACGTTTTGTTTTTATAAGAGACAGATTTATACATTCATCTTGTCGTTTAAATAGTTTTATTTATATTGATATTAATAAGACTAAGAATATGTTCTTTTTATATTACCATGAACATCAACATTGTTAATGTTATACTATTATCATAGTACTTCTAACAATATTTTTTAATGCCAACATTTAAATCAGCAAATTATGTAATCCCTCCATTCTCTAATGTTCTTCTCATCTGAAACATTCCACCTTAAGGAGAGAAGAATTTAATTAATTTTTTTGACACATATTTAGAAAATAAAATATATCCATGTGAAATCTCGTTAGATTCGTCGTAATGTATACATTCTTGTTATGTATTTTTATACTACCTCCTATTCAGTCTAAATGTCCAATTTTCTTTTCTGACATTATTCACTAATCACCTTTAATTTGAATTTTACTCTTAATCTATAAGTTAAAACATAGTCATATGATCTTGTTTGATTGCCTCAATACAAAGATTGTTAATATAAATTTTTTATAATTTTTAATTAAGAATAAATTTAAGATATTAAGAGTTAAAATGTTGTATCAGCAAGTGTGAAAAAACTAAATGGATAATTTAGGCTAAATAGAAGAAAATATTTTTTTATTATATATATTAAGATATATTGAGATTTAAAATTTACATGAATATCAAATTGCATGTATCCCGTATAATAAAATAGAGAGAGTAGAATACCAGAATGAATGAATTTTGAATTATAAATATGTGTAGCTAATAAAAGTACAAATTAGAAACAATGTTCTTTATTGTGATTTCTGAATTCTCCATGTCCTTATTTTTCCCCACAAATAACCATTTAAAGCACAGCCATGTACCCACTTATTGCAGCTGGCTCCAACCCATTTCCCTCCTCTTTTTACCCTTCTTCTTATTCCTTCTCTTCTATAAACCCCACCCCTTTCTCACTCCCCATTCCACATTCCCCATTCCCTCTCTAAAAAACTTCCATTTTTCAAAAATGGAACCCCTAAATCTCATTTTCTCTCTCCTTACCTTACTCCTCTTTTCCTCTTCTTCTTCCTCAGCTAAACACCATGAACAATCTGTACAAACCCTTTCGATTAAACCCGATATCATTAACCCTAAATTACCCCCAAAATCTTTATCATCCAACAAGAAATTTGAAGGTTCTTCTAATTTGGTCGATTTGAAATATCATATGGGTCCCGTTTTATCATCTTCTCCGATTAATGTTTACATTATTTGGTATGGTAAGTGGGCCCCACAACAACAATCTCTCATTAGAGATTTTCTTCATTCAATTTCACCTTCTTCTTCTTCCCCCTCTTCTAAATCGACTCAAACAGTGTCCGATTGGTGGAAAACGGTGTCGCTTTACACTGACCAAACCGGTGCTAACGTGTCAAGGAATCTTCTCATTGCCGGTGAATATTCCGATCATTATTATTCTCAGGGGTCTCACCTCACCCGACTTTCAGTCCAGCAAGTAATTGGAAACGCAGTTAAAACGGCACCGTTTCCTGTAGATCATAAACACGGAATCTACCTCATATTAACTTCTGTGGACGTTACCATGCAAGATTTCTGCCGAGCGGTATGTGGGTTCCACTACTTTACTTTCCCATCTCTCGTGGGTTACACGCTCCCTTATGCATGGATCGGGAATTCGGGTAAACAGTGCCCGGAAGTTTGTGCCTACCCGTTTGCGGTACCCGGGTATATGGGTGGTAGCGGGTTGGCGGCTCTTAAGCCGCCGAATGACGATGTGGGTGTTGATGGAATGATTAGTGTCATTGGCCATGAATTAGCTGAGCTTTCATCTAATCCGTTGATTAATGCATGGTATGCCGGAGAAGATCCGACGGCTCCCACTGAAATTGGGGATCTTTGTGAAGGATTATATGGTACGGGTGGTGGTGGTGGGTATACGGGTCAAGTAATGAGAGACCGAAAGGGTAAAACTTTTAATATGTATGGGAAAAAAGGGAGGAGATTTTTGGTTCAGTGGATATGGAGCCCCGTTTTGAAAGCTTGTGCGGGACCAAATGCTTTGGACTAAATTTATAAAAATTTAATACTGATATTTATTATTACGTATAGTAGTTTAGTATTTTTATTTAATTTACCATGTATATTATTGATGTTATACTATTATTATATATGGTATATTTCATTCGTTTTATTATGCAACTTTTTACTCCCTTTACTTTTTTTGCAACTTTCGTGTCTCAGTATCTCTAAATATATATTATAAAAAAATATAAAGAATATATAATAAAAAAGTATACAGTAAAACGAATTTAACGAAATTTTACGTGGATATATTTTATCATCTCTATATGTTTTATAAATCTTAATTAAAATTCTCTTTTTAAAATAGAATATTCTAAACGGAAAGAACATTAGGAACGCAGGGAATGCGTTAGATTGATTATTTATATTTTGAGTTGTTTAAAAATTAAAATTTTTCATTATTAATATTTTAAAATATTAAAATGATTTAATAAGATTTTATTTAAATTATAATGAAGTATTATAGGTATTAAGCAAAACTAAAAAAATAGAAGTATTTTACGAATTATGGTATAGTTATTCTGAATTATGTGACCCACCTAGGGATGGTGTAAGGAAAATACTCCACGAATGTGCCTTTCATGAATATTGAACTCTGGTTATGTTGACATTTGGAAACTTGGACCAACTCAACTCCGAGCCAAAGATATTTTAGCAAGTTTTGTACTTAATTGTTCTGGTCTTTGTAAATAATGGAATTTTTGGATTTTAATTTAGCTTTTTTTATTTTATTTACTTTATTGGTATTTATTTTATCTTTTTTTGATCATTTACAAATTATGATGACCGATAAAGAGTTTTTGATTATACTTGTTATATTTGATTTTTTTATACACTTAATTTGTTATTTTTATTATTTATATATTAAACTATGCATATTTAATATTTATAAAAAGTTAATATTATAAAAGTTATGTGATTAGAACTTCAATCATCTTATTTTCTTCCTAAAATTCTTTCAATGCATTACCATTAGAAGAGGTAATATTAGGTGGTAATGGAAATTTGTAAATAAAAAACTTTTTTGTGATCAAAGTTTCATTACCATGGGAGTGAATTGAAACTTTTGATAAAATTTTACACTATAAATCATTCCCATTACCACTATTTAGTACCACTAACCAAATGTACCATTAATGTATCAAGTATTTCAAAACGGAGAAAGTATGAGACAAGCTTAAATAAGTAGTCTATTTATCTAACTAATATGGTCTCATTGACATTTAGATATAAAAAATAAAATAGAGCTATAAATTAACAATGATCAATAAATAATGTCAAAAAAACAAATACGATATTTTCTTGAAATAAGGGTTGTGAAATAATAAAAGAGCTCTATAATTATATTCAGGCAGTTTCCCGAGAGACTGTTTTTCTGAGTCGTCTTTCAGTCCCAATCCATTAAAGCTTATTGCCTATATTTACTCTACTTTTTTCCTAATGGACCAATCCAATTAGAGATGGTCTTTCAAAGAGACCGTCTCTCACAAGAATTTGTGTTATGTTTATTGGGATGATGATGAAGGGGTATGATAGTTCTGGGCCCATTGTGTTATTGGAGGTATTGGATGATTGTACTTGATAAATTGGACCTAAATAATGCGTTTTCATTAATTTTGGAGATATTTTGTAAATTGTAAATTTGGTATGAGATTTGATATTATGTACACCTAGTTCCAACTTCCAAGGGTTTAGTGCTTAAAACATCTTACGCAATTTGATTGATTTACTTTAAAATTAATTCAAAATTATGTAAAAATTAATATAAAATATAAACACAATAGTTCATTTTAAACAAATGCAAAACAACACACTAAAATTCCGAATAAATACTTATTGTTAAATTCTTGTGAGAAACGGTTTCTTCGAGAGACCATATCTAATTTGGTGAGCCATTATCAGTTTTCAGTTTGATTAACTTCTAATGAATTGAGTTTAAAAAACGTCTATCAAAAAGACGGTATCTCTCAAGAGACTGACTATTACTTATAAATATCATAGAAAGTACTCCTATTTAAAGTAAGATTGGCCCATCGCACACGTAAATTTAGTGTGACCACATTGGACTATAGAACTCGATGCCAATGCCAAGTTTGATAATTCCAAGGGGTTGCCCCCCTATAACCACAAAGCTAGCTTTGAAGTTTGAATACTCTTGCTTTTTTCCTTTATTTATTTTTATTTTTTTACATAGTTTTTAAATAAATTTTAAATCATAATGTCTCGAATCATACATCTTATACAATATACAAAATGTATGATAATAAAGTATACATTAAAACGATTCTAACAAGATCTCAATTGAATATATTGTTTTTTTGGAAAATTATCAATGGTACCCATGTGTTATAGCACTTCATCAATGATACACTGTGTCTTTTTAATTCCAATGATACCCCTACCTTTTTGAGCTAATTACAAACGTGATATTGTTCACCTTTTTTCCGTCAAGATGACGTTAAATGTTATTTAAAAGTAAGGGAAGTTATCAATGACAACCTTGTGTTATAGCACTTTATCATTAGTACCCTTGTGTTATAGCACTTTTAAATGACATTTAACGTCAACTTAACGGAAAAAAAGGTGAACAATGTCACATTTGTAATTAGCTCAAAAAAGTAGTAATACTATTGGAATTTAAGAAAACACAGGGGTACCATTGATGAAGTGCTATAACACAGAGGTATCATTGATAATTTCTCTTTTTTTATATCTCTAAAAAACAATAGTCAAACTTCTTTTCCAAAGTGAAATATTCTAAATGAGAAGATCATTAGAAAACAGAGAGTATTAAGAAAATAATAAATTTATATATTTTTCATATCACTCTAAATATCCAAAATGATATATTTATTCTAAATTGTTTTATTCTAATGAAAATAAATAAGAGAAAAAACATATGAAAAAGTTAAAAGAATCATTGAAATGGAGAGCCAACATAAATTTGTATATGAAATAAAAAATAATTATGTATGTGGTCCTATTTTTCAAAATGGTAGCAAAAAATTAAGGCATCCAAAAGTTTTAAAAGTAATTGTTTATTGTTTATACAATAATAAAAATTACATTGCTCGAAAGTAGTTATACTTATATGCAACCAAATACCGATTATCGTGTACTATCTTTGTTTCAATAAATTTATATATATATATATATATATATATATATATATATATATATATATATATATATATATATATATTATGTCCTACTATTTTTTACTAATAATCAAAACTTAAAAAGTAATATTTCTTTTATGCAACAGATTTATTAAACAAAGGATCACTATGTGAAAATTGCATGATAGTGTTAGCATTTGAACTCTTTCCATTATGTACTCCCTCCGTTTCAGTTTACTTGTCTCATTTTTTTTTTTGGCAATTTCATACTACTTGTCCCATTTTTTTTCTTGGCTATCCTTTTCTTACCTAAATACCCTCACTTTTCCAATTCCCAATACTCCACTACCACTTTTACAATTAATTTAATCAATTAAAATACCCAACTACCACCTTTTTAATGGACCCCACTCAATCCTTAAAATCCGTGAAAATTCAAATAGGACTAGTCAACTGAAATGGAGGGAGTATGTTTTAATTTTTAAGCCTATAAAAGCAATATGTGTTTTGTGGTTTGTGAGCCAATGTTATACTTTTTTTTGTTGATTATACTTAGACACATTTGATTCTTTACGCATTCAATTTAATATTTTATTTTGATTATTTATATATTGAATTATACATAATTAAAATTAAAATAAAATTTATATTATGAAAGTATATGATTAAACGAGACCCTATAGAGATATATAAATAATTCACTATTCTAAATTTCAATTACTAATTAAATCAAATATAAATAAAATTGATTGATAAATAGTTAAAATTATAAACTAATTCAATGATAAAATTTAACTTTTTGATAAGGACAAATTCTATATAATTAAGAACTTCAAAAAAAAAAAATTCTATATAATTAAGCAATAAAAAGTATCAATAAGTGAAAATTTTCTAATTTTAGTATGCTCAATGATTGCACTTTCCTTACACCTCTAAAATCCATCTACTCATATTCTCTCATCAATATAGAAATTAAAATTTAACTTAGTAATATGATATTGTTTTATTAATTAATTTAATATATATTTTTATATGTAATATCTTTGTTATTTTTGAAATGATGTTATCTTTAAGATGTAAAATAATTTTAAATGCCAAATTTGGGAACAAAGTGAAATTTCCTCCTTGTTATTTAAACAATATTTGGTCAAAAGTCAAATCAAGATTGAAAACAATTTAATTCTTGGTGGACTAACCTTTCCCACACTTTATTCAAAAAAAAAAAAAACCTTTCCCACACTTTGTGAAAAATGAAAAATCTTTGATACGAAAATTGACAAAATTTCCTTTATGCATCTAACAACCAACTTCTGGCAACTTAGGTACTTTTTAGAATTTTGGTGGGTTAAAAATCCAATAAATGTGTTTAATAAGTGGTTTTTCATAAGATTTTTAAGACAAAATATAAAAGTAAATTTTCTTAGGTTTTTACAATGACTTTGGACTTTTTAATCAACTTTTTCCCTCATAAACTGTCAAAAACCTAATATCTAAATTTACCAAACAATGCATTTTTCTACCCACGGGGGCGGAGCAAAAATCAATACGTTTTTTTAATGTCCGGTGCAATTTCAAAATAGTGTTTTTCTAACAACTTTATATCTTTTTTTGAGTGTAACAACTTTATATTTTTAAACACTTAACATATACTCCCTCCTATTCAGCCTAAATGTTTCATTTAGTTTTTTCACACTTGCCGAGACAATATTTTAACCCTTGATATCTCAAATTATTCTTAATTAAAAATTATAAAAATTTGATATTAATAATCCTTGTATTGAGACGAATCAAACAAGATCCCACATGACTATATTTTAACATATAAATTAAGAGTAAAATACAAATTAGAAGTGATGAGTGAATAGTGCAAAAATACTAAATGAGACAATTAGGCTGAATAGAAGGTAACACTATATTATTAAGGAAAAATTGATATTAATAATCTAACTTTTCAACCATTCGCTATGAATAATCCCACATTTGGATTATTTTTAAATAATACAACCTTTGTGATAAATTTGCCCACAACATACTCTATTAATAATAATAGGTAATAATAGGGTATGCTGTTAGCAAACTAAAATAAAGGTTGGATTATTTACAGCGAACTAAGGGCAAACATTGGATTATTCACAGCAGATGAGCAAAAGGTTGGATTATTAATGTCAATTTTTCCTTTTATTAATTATTAAAACTCTCAATTTTCGAGACCATGTACGATCGAACATGTCGAACATATTCAAAAAAATTTCTTACTTATCCAACTAACTTAATTACCAATAAAAACAACTTACATTTTCCGCTCGTCATCCATCCACAATTGATCAAAAAAAGCACACTAAAAAACCGAAATCAATAGCCAAAAACAATTTGTCAAATAACCATCATATTCTAAGTATTCTTGGTTGGCAAATGTTAATTGGTTTACTTTAAAAAGTTGGAAAAGTCAAGACAGAAGAGTAGGCCCCACATAATTTAGAGAGACAATGATATCGTTAACTTTTAAACACTTGACTTAGCACCACATAGTTTAGTCCATTTCTTAACAACAAACGAATGAATTATTTTGGTTAGATATACTTGGACTTATGCATTTATTCAAAGGTATTATGTCCATTCCTGATGATGTGGTTTTTTACTATCGGATTCAAATATGGTTTTTGCAACAAATAATTAGAAGAATTCCATGTTAGATCTCCTTTATAGCGATTGTGATTTTTTCCATAAAATTGTTATGTTTTCGATCGATTGTTACTCTATTGCAGATGTCGTATGACATTTATCAATGAGTTATTAGGCTCATTTCAAAAAAAAAAATTACTTCCATTCTAAAACAATTGCAATTGATTGTGACATAATGTGTGGCGAAGTATCACTATCACTTGCCATTAAAAAAAATTTAACTTTACATTAGATTTAGTGGCATTAAAAAAAAGCTATTGATTCATATTTTAGTGTAATAATTATTGGTTTTTATTTTAAGTTTTACTATAAAGTGATTTAGCGACATTTTATTTGGTCTTTAGTGGCATATATAATTGTTACTATAGTCTATAGTGACAACACAAATGTCACTAAATCATATGTCGCAAAAAGCTTTAGTGTAACTTTTTATTATGCTGCTAAAAGCTCTAATAAATGTCACTAAATCCTCTATATATACTATAAGAAATTTGAAATAGCGACATTTAAATTAGTTATCGCAAAATATATCCCACTAAAAGCGACTTATGTTGTAGTGTGCAAGTATAATGGGGCGGATAAAGTAAATAGAATTCTCAATTAATAAACACAAAAAGTCGAGAATTAAATTTTGTTTCAATTGAAGAGCAAATACCACTTTTCTTGTTAAGCTTAAAATTCGAATTTCACATAACTCTTATCTTTTCTCGGCCTACTTCGCCATCTTAAAAAACATGACAAGTTTTTTTTTGAAATATATATAAATTGTAATTATGTTGTGTGATCGGGAAATATAATTTGTCTAAAAGCATTAATGGTTATATATACCTCTTTCATCTTCAACCTTAGGTTAGTTAGATTAGATAAATATGTCATATTCACACACACCATCATGTACAACTAATGTCCAGCCATAAGCTCAAAGGAATGATAGAAAGTTTTACAAATTATACTTATATACTTTTGTCTTCTTTCTATTGTCTTCCCTATCAAAGGTCAATTTTAATAATTTTGATTAATAAATCTTTTAATAATGGGCCTTTTTAAGGTCAATTTTAATAATTTGATTAATTAGTATTTTTATAATAATGGGGCATTTTTTGTGGCTATGCATTTTTGGGTACAAAATTACTAATTTAAGAATGATTTGTTTGTTTTGACAACTTGATTTAGTGGTTAATATTTAGTACTTCTATATCTAATAAGTTAATTTGGGAGTATAATGAATTAGTTTTAGTGTTGCACATTACATTTACACATTCTTACTTGAGACCGTCTTTTGTAAAGACCGCTCTCAAAAGCCCGGTCCAATTCTAAATATATATTGTAACAACTCTAAATATAGATTTAGGCTGGACTTTTAAAAGTCGTTTTTACAAAAAACGGTCTCTCAAAAGATCACTTGTTACATTTATAAACACATGAAGGAAGTCACAAGATATCCATATGTACATAAGGTGCATAAAAATTGTAAAAAGTGAAATTTCTTTAAAGCAAGAACCTAAAAATCAAAGCTAATTTCTCAATGTATTTATATGAATCAATAAATATGTAAATCTTTATATTTCACGGACACATATATTAATATATTGATATATCTGATATTACTTAATTTACTATCTTATCCTTTTATCTTTTAAAAATTTGCTACATTTTTTTAAAGGGAAATTATCAATGGTATCCTTGAGTTTTGACACTTCATCAATGGTACCCCTAAGTTTTTTTGTTATTATCAATGGTACCCTAAATTATTAAGCATTTTACAGTCGTAACCTTTTGAAACTTTTTCCGTTCAAATTCGTCCAAAACCATTAAGTTTTTTTCTTAAAGTTAACGGTATTGAAGGATTTTGGACGGAAAAAGTTTTAAAAAAGTTACGGTTGTAAAACGCTCAATAATCCGAGGTTACAGTTATTGATGATTAAATGGGGTGCCATTGATAAAGTGTCAAAACATAAGGATACCAATTTTCCTTTTATAGAAATAACCTCATGATCTACCAATTATTTCTTTCACACGTTTGATTTCTCCACATCGCAAGTGTCCAATGTATATCATTCTCCAGTTAATTCGCTCTTTAAATTTACAATTTGTTGAAAATAATTAACCTTGAAGCCTAAAATAATTGATCATATTTACTTATTAAAAGATTGATGAATTACGTGATAACAAGGCCGACCCTAGATATTTTGAGGCCATGTGCAAAATAGTATAATAGGGCCATTTTCCTTTGTCATTTATAATTTATATGGACTTTCTACAATTATTAATTTTGCTTTTTTGTCATAAAATCCTGGACGACAACCAATCTTATCCATCCTTAAGGCCGACCCTGCGTGATAATGACATTAACTTAAGTGAAGATATTGATTGATGAAGTAGGAGTTAATTTGACTATGTGTTTTATTTTTACTAGAATGAAAAAGGTAACATAAATTCAACATAATTAACGGAGACAAAATATAATTGTAGATTGTCATTGATGAGTGGAGAGAAGGAGGATATTACATTGGTTCGTACGCGTGAATTGTGCGCTGCAAAATTTACTGCAAACCGCATATTTATGAATTAATTCCACTTTCTTCAAACACTTTTTGCGGAAAGCGTATTGGATATTTTAGGAGTTTTGAGGAAAATTTAAATAAGAATGTGGTATATATATGTTTAATTTTTTAAAATATTATCATTGAGATTTGAGAAATATTAATTTTTTTGATAAAATAAGATGCAACTTTATTTATTTAACCTAATCAACCAATAAAATACAACAAATTAACAATATTCTAGATTAATTCAACGATTTTCTGTAAAATTAAAAAAGCGAAACAATACTGAATAACCATAAAGCTAAAATAGTACTCCTAAATCAAAAAACACTACTATAACTAACACATATTTCTTTTTTTAAATAAAATTAACATATCTTTTATTTATAATTTAAAAAGTTTGTATATAAAAATTTTGGGCCGTGAAAATAATGGGGCCTGAGCTGTCGCTCATGTGGCTTATGCTATACGGTCGGTCATGCTTTTTGTATCATGGTTGATGGTTATTGACATTATTAATTATTTAAGCATATTTTGCTATTTTATGAGAAAAATAAAATAGTCACGTGGGATCTTGTGTACGTTATTAATCTCGTCACATATATTTTCATAATATCATACTTTTATAATTTTTTTAGTTATTTGTAATTCTAGATATAAATAATTCAACGAACGCATTGAACTGGAAAAAAATATTTTAATTTTGTGCAAGTAAAAAAGAACAAAGGAATATATTTTTTTTGATAATTTAGAAAAGTATACTATCACGATATTAACTTTTTGTAATTTTTGGTTATTTGTATAATTTTATAGGTGTATATCAATTATCAAAACAATACATTAATCAAAATATAGCAAGTACAATATAATGGAAAAAATATACTTCATTGCATAAGAATTAATATGACCTTTTTTGAATTTTATACATAAAAAGATAAGGGATGAAAACATTTTTGTAAAAAGAAAAATACAAATAGAGTAGCTAAGAAGGAATTTGTGATAATCTCCGACAGATACGGAGTAGCATTTGCACTTTTTTATTTTCTAGATTTTTAAGTCTTACTTTTTTAAGTTTTTTAAAGTGGATTTCTTTATTATACTAAAAGATAATTTTTCCTTCCATTTCAAGAAAAATAATTCAAAATAAAATATATTGTAATATAAACTTTATAATACTTCAAATATAACTAAAAATTCACAATAAAATCACTTAAAAAGTTGTTTAAAATCAAATATAAATAGCACTATTTAATTTCAGGTCCTCTCTTGAGAGACTGTCTATAGTATTGACATCTCTCAAGAGCACAACTCATATCTCCCTTTGAACTTACAAAACCACTAAACAATTTTTTTTTTATATTTATAAATTGAGGTAGTCCAAACTTGAGACATCTATTATATAGACGGTCTCAAATAAGAATTTGTGTTTAATTTTTAAGACTCCTTATTTATGGGATCTTAGGCGACTGACCAGCCCGAATACTCTAAAAAGTGAACATATGGTGCACCCAAATCAATGCATAAATGTATAGACGTAAGCATTACATGTAATGTAAGGAATGATGGGGATCGCGGAAGGAGTAATTTATACCGTTCTTAGGTCTTTGCAATGGGCCAGATCCCCATTGGGGTCTCTAATTCGACCCTCTATAATAAGGGTTGTAAATGGGGCGGGTCTTAAAAGAGTTGGGCTAAAAACTAATTTTATAAAAAATGAAAGATAAGGCTGGATATTTGCTCTCTTCAATTGGGAATATGGGGAAAAAGTTGATTCTTTTGTGTATTTACTTCAACTTATTATAAAGTTGATACTTGCTCTCTTCAATTTATTCAATCTCTTCGATTTATTCAATCTCACTATTTGCTCTCTTCAATTGGGAAAATGGGGAAAAAGTTGATTCTTTTGTAATAGCATTACAGATTGTATAAAAGCTTTTAATATACTACATTAGCCTCTAGCTTCTATTTTTTTTTCTGTTAAAATAAAATTAGCCTCTAGCTTTTAGTATAAATTTCTTTAATAAATAATATTGTCATGCAAAAATAATTAAAAAAAGTTCAGAGTAAATAATTAGTTTGAAAAAATTCTAAGGTAAAAAATAAATGGGTCGGGTCGGGCCTTATGAGCCCAATCCGTTCAAAGCCCGACCCGTTTTCACTAGAGCCCAACCCGACCCGTATCCGGCCCATTGCACAGGCCTAACCGTTCTATAGAGCTGATTTTGCATCCTTTAGAATCATAATGAAAGAGGTGTTTAGATGGCAATTGAGTGTGATAAATGAGTGCTACATTCTAAAACTTGAACTTATAGTCTAAACTTTTAATAAAGTTGTTGATTTGGTATTAAAAGTCATTAAAGATGTTAATTTGAGTTTTGTATTCGCATTGGTATAACATAATTGTGTATCCATTTTTGAAGCTAAAGCAATGTCGGTGTTTGATTATACAAAGACAGATAAGTATTGAGTGAGGTCAATTCTGAACATTACAAAACATAAAATAAGGTCATAAGTTTGAATCTCATATTCTTAATTATCCTTCATTTTTAATGTATATATTTAGCATGCACTAGATAAAATAAAGACATGTGTTGCATCTATATTTATAGTTCAAAAGGATTGTTATATATAACAGCATAATAAGGTATAAATAATATATTGTACGACGACTTCAATTTAAGCTAATAATTAAGATTTTTGTGAATAAAGGTGTTTATTCGGGTTGTCTGGTTGATATTGGGTAAGGTGTTTTATGGCAGTTTAAAATCGAATTTTGTGGCCGTATTGTTTTTACATAATTATAAATCATTTTTAAAATCAAGTCAAATCAAATTTGATTATGAAATAGAATAAATTTCGGATAATCAAATATGTTTTGAAGATCTCTAGCTCCGAACAAACAATATAGCGGTGGAAGTGAGTTGTAAACATTTAGCGTCCACGCTTGTAACTGTTAAGAGTAGTACAACTGGCTGTTTTATACAAGTAATTAGACTTAAGTGCCACGGCTCGGCGCATCCATAAAAGTTCAGTTCTTAATTTGCTAGAGTCGGATTGTTTATAATGAGTCAACTAATTTAAACAAAATGCTTTACTTTACATGTCAAAAATATACTCTTTTCGTTTCTTTTTATTCTTCTCATTTACTTTTTGCACATATTTATATGTAAATTTTAAACTTTAATATCTCTAAATACACATAAAAAAAATTAAAAGAATACATAATAAAAAAGTATACATTAAGACGAATCTAACGAGATCTCACATGGATATATTTTATCTTCTAAATATGTGTCAAAAACATTAATTAAATTTTTCTCTCCTTAGGTGGAATATTTCAAATGTGAATAACATTTGAGAACGGAGAAAATAATAAAGATAAAAAGTATCAAAATGGATATTGTTGGAGGTGAAATTTAGTTACAATTGTATTAGATGGAGGGAAAATAATGTCTATTGTTTGTTCAAGTAGAAGTATCCACGGATACAGATAAAGGGATGTCCAATGAGAACAAGTTAGCAACTTTAAAATACAACTTTTACTAACATATGAGTATGTATCACTTAAAAATATCAAGAAAATATTCATTAACTTATACTTCCTCTGTTCCATAATACTTACTACTGATAGTGACATTTTCCCACACAATATGTCACACTCAGTAACAAGTATTATGGAACGGAGGAAGTTTTTAGAGCTAAAATGCATGTATGTTGATTTTTTGAAGCATCAACACGTACAAATATATTAGTTCCGATGATTTTTGAATCCAACAATTTAGAATTTAGGTGAAGAAAGGCTGAAACTTTCATATCAGTAAGAATCGAAGGTTGAATCGATAAATTTAATAAATATTTGAATAATTATGTTAAGTAGCGAAAATTATAACTTAAACAAAGTTAAAATAATTTGTGGGTTATATACCCCTTAATAGGATTCATATGGATAATTTCGAGTTAGTGTAATAGTTTAAACATGATTGAACAAATTCTATTTCTCAAATCAAGTCATTTTTAACAAGAGTCCCACTAGTACCTCAAAGCAAGTAATTAAAAGTATTAGTCAATTATGCCTATCTATCACTAATCAAGAAACTCACTAATTCCAAAGTTAAGCTAATTTGATCGAATTTGGCCATAAGAAAGGGAAAATGTAAGAAATTACAGATTTGATGATCCGATATTTATTTGGCTTTGTAATTGAATTCGACTTTGAGTCGACATCAAAATAAATTTATATTTACATAAAAATTAATGTTGATATAAATTTCAATTTTGAACCGATCTAGTCCGATACACCTAATTTATAATCTAGTGAGTCAAATCAACAACTCTAGATAAGAAAAAAAATCCAAAGTTAACCATATTAAGGAATCAACTTAACCAAAAAACTTAAGCTGATGGTTGAGGCCCCACAATATGTTATATATTTTAACACGCTCCCTTACACGAGAGCCCTTAGGGCGAAAAGTGTGGATGCAACACAGGCTCTCCTCTCACCTGGTGCTAAATATTCCACTTATATGAGGTGGTTGAGATTCGAACCCGTAACCTCCTGTCACATTGGCTTGTGATACCATATTAAGAAACCAACTTAACCAAAAAATTAAGCTGATGTCTCAGACCCCATATTATATACTCTAGCAAACCAAACAAAGGGTAAAAACTAAAAAGTTTATCAAAAGTGGCCTAGTAACCCGTGATGATTGGTTTTTCAAACATCATTCAACTTTTATGGGGATTGGAATTAGGATAGGATAGACAACTTGATTGTCCTTACTCCTTTGATTTTCCATCCTAGTGGGCTTAGTATGATTGAACAACAAAGATGAATGGAATAAAAGCTATAATCAAGTCTTATCGAGTGTTACTTTTAGGGTATTATTATTTGTGGTTACCCTTTTCATTTTATCGCCACCTTATATATAATATATTTACTTAATTGCCCTTCATAATTTTAAAGCTGAAAAACTCTAACATCTCTAAAAAAAACTCGCTGAACGAAAACAAACTAAATGTAGTAATGAAACAACAATGGCGAACCAAAACGAACAAGATTACGATTCGGTAAGTTAATTAATCGTTTCGAAATTGAATTAAAAAAAAAAAGAAGGGAAAAATCGCACAAAACGTGCTATGGTGCCATGGCAAAATCGCACAAAACGTGCAATTGCACCACGGCAGAATCGCACAAAACGTGCGATTGTACCATGGGCAATTCCAAGTCCAATGCTTAGGCCCGATAAATTTTTGAACGAATTTAGAGAGTTTTAGAGTGATAAGAGTGTTATTGAGTTCGATTCGAGTGTTTTATACTCGTTTTAAGTCCAAGGGCATTTTCGTCATTTTAATTATTTATTTTAAATTAGGGGTGGCGATTATATGAAAAGGGTGGCGACAAATAAAAATTGGGTACTTTTATGGCAACAAATTTTGGTTTTGATTCTCAAAACATATACTTCCTCCGTTCCATTTTAGTTGCACTATTGGGTTTAGCACGTTTTTTAAGGGTCGTCAAATCAGTATGGTGAAAGTAGGGATGATGTATGATTGATGGTGATATATGTGGTAGAAATAAAAAAAATTATTATAAGTAGATAGTGGTTGTGAGTTGTGACTTGTGGGTATATAAAATAATTAATGGGATGATGTATGATTGATGGTGATAGTGGGGTAGGAATAAAGTGAGGATAAAATAAGTAGATTATTTTGCCAAAGATAGTAATGTTGCAAGTAATATGAAACTTCCAAAATTGGTAAGTGTTGCAAGTAAAATGGAACGGAGGTAGTATAATATATATATAGCTATTTAAATAACTCATACCTTTTTTTCGTTTATTTTTGTTTGTTAATTTAAATTTTTAAATAGTTTTCAACATAATTAGTAAGCATTAATATCTCAAATTACGCATTATAAAAATTATGAAAAAAATTATATTTAAGAGAAAATTATTTACGTTAAGGGTTATAACGAATCTAATAAAATCTCACATAAATATATTGTATTTGCACTATATCATACAAAATGCTTATCAAAAACTATCTATCCTCCAAGTAGAATATTCTAAAAATGGATGCATGGTCATCTTCAAATATTTTAAAGTCCTTGAAATTGGAATAGTGAAAGGATTCTATTAATGTGAATCGTGGGATATTTTTAAGAAGAATATATATAAAAAAGATTCGAATAGTAATAGCATTTTATGTTAATGATTTTATCTTTTTAGATATTTGTACAAATAGTATTCTTTTAATCTTTGTAGAGATAGTATTCTTTTAATATATATATATATATATATATATATATATATATATATATATAATTGTACAAATAGTATTCTTTTAATATATATATAGGGGAGGGATCCATTGAGAAGGGGTCTCAAAATTAGAAGGATGAGAAGGATTTATAGCCATTGATCTTATGAAAATCTAATGGGTGAAAATCATCTTTCTCGTTGATTTTCTTCTCCATTTTATGTTATGATTTAAGGTTACTATGTTTTTAGAAAATGATACTATGTTACGATTAAATGTTACTATGTTTATTTTAAAAAGTTACGATGTTCTGTTAAGATTAAGAGAAGACAGTAACTATACATAATCATAGTAACCCTTATTCATAACATAGTATCTTTTTCTAAGAACATAGTATCTTTATAAAATGTAAAAAACTGGGTAAAAAAATATGCTGAACCGCGTGCAAGGAGCTAATGAACCGCGCGCAAGGAGCTAACTAATCCAGACCATTGATATTTGATCTAGACGGATGGGATTCCTTCTCACCCTTCTCATTTTGAGACCCCTTCTCATTTGATCCTATATATATATATATATATATATATATATATATATATAATGTGAATCAATAATATAAATAAATAGAAATTAAATTAAAGACTTATTTTATAAAAAAAAATTAGAAGAGTTTAAGAATTTTAAGTGACCCACAACTTATTTTGGGACCCAAATTAAAAGAGGGGTATATCTTTTTTATAATATTAAAAGTGTAAAAATGGTTGAAGGGATGTCTATAAACTTTATTAATTAAGGTCATGCAACAACTAAAGAAGTGTGACCTAATGATACTAAATAATTAATAATTTGACCCTACATCTATGAGGTAGTTGAAAAAGTGATTATCTTTCTTAATTTTGGTTTTGGAGTGTAGTTAAAAAGAAACTATGTAATGAAACAATGCAAAAGTCTTTTAACCTATGTTTATCATCCCTTAATACTCCAATCATCTTGTAAAGATGATATAGGTTGCTACGTCTCGATCAATAACCAAACTATATGCACACGTTAAGTTGCTATTTTGTTGCAAATGAAATGTTTTTTGTGATTTTTGTGGTTTTTATAACGGAAATAAGAGATATGTTGAAAAAGATCAACTAAGAAAGGCTTAACCAACGGTTTAATTCGATACAGATACACCACGAATTAAAACCAAGGGCTCCTAAGAACACATTCAATCTTTAGCCAAAAGAATGAAAAGCATAGGAACTTCAAATTACTTTAACTAATCCAAGTTAAAAATAAATTGCAAAGAAAGAACAAAGAATTGCTCAAACGGTTGTTTGTATTATCAAAAGTTCGTTGAATGAGTCCGTCTACAAGAAAAGCAAACAAGCCTATTTATACTACAAAAGAATTCAGAAAACTAAGAAAGCATAAATTACAATATTACAAAATAAAAATTCAATAAGCTATTCTATGTAAGAGCTAGCTAGAAAATCCACTTGATATGCAAATTATATCTTCAATCTTCATTAGTTGGGCTGATTTGTAGAGTCAGCGTCTATAACTTAGCAATATTTCTTCAATCTTTCATATAATCCTTGTGGGCTGAATCTTCATGAAATATAATGCTCAATATTTTCGGCTGAATTGTCTTCAATGTTACAAATGCAAAATCTGATTTTTTAGGGAACATTGGATTGTCTTGATCTTGCTTTGATTTGTGACTTTGGCAATTATCTCCAAAATATTCATCACATATCTTTGATTATTTTCTGCTCAATAATAGGGCTGTTTGGATTGCTTCGATTCTTGCTTCACAAGCTTCGTAATTTTTAAACCAATTGAGCGATTTTATATTTAAATACTCGACAAACAAAAAATGAAAAATTACAACTCAACTAACTAAACATGAGACATGATTAAGCTTGATCCTAAACCTGGCTTAATCATTCTAAAACTTTATTTTATTGCAAAAACGAAAAATACAGAAAAGACTCAATATACTCAAAAATAAAATAAAAGACAAATAATAAAATGACTCAATTTAAAGACGACTTAGTTCATGAGTACGAAATTAAAATAACAAAGAAAAGACTCAATTAGAAAAGACTTGACTCATGACACAACTTAATTTAAATTAAACTAAAGAACGAGTAATAGATTAATATTTATTTTATGAACCTCGAATAATCTAAAAATTAGCTTAAAGCTTAAAGCTTAAAGAGAACCATACCCAAATGTTGAACAAGTAGATCTTTGAAATAGTTAATATTGGACTGGGTTGATCTATACCAAAAGAGAACCGAGTTAAAGAGCTTTGGTATTTCTTCTCAATAGTTATTTGTTGTAGTTTAATTTTTAATACAATATCTATATGGTAAAGATAAAAATTATTAACAAATAATTTTTACTCCAAAATAAATTTTTATCTTGTTTATTTTTATATGAATAAACCTATTGCATAAAATTGCTAAAAACTACGTACTTAACTATTGTTTATTTCTAATTGCTGACTCATAAAGAAAACATGAATAAGGTTTTTTATTTTGAAGATAAACATGAATAAGGTTATGAACAATAAATTGGTTATAATTTAAGTAATTATATTATATCTAATAGATTGGTTTATTTAAAGATAAACAATATAAGTAGATTTACTTTCAGCGGATCACGCAAATGTATATATTATTGACAATTTAGCCCATTGAAAAGGGTTGAATTTTGATTAATGTTTAATTATTCTAATTAATTCCAAACTTTAGTTGGAAAATCGGAGTTAACATCATTGAATTGTGGGGTTTTGAATTTACAAAGATTGTATATATGAAAACTTGTTTAGAATCGATTCATATAATATACTTATATGATAATTATATCCTCTAACGTGAAAATTGCTTAAGTTGATGACTGAAACCTGCAATATGTTATGTATTTCTAGAATCAGTTAGTCTCTTGAGAGACCGTCTCTTTGAAAGACATATGTCAAGCCCAACCCATAAAGATTAATATCTACGAACCGTATTAACCTACTTACATTATCGTTAATGCTTACTTAACGTATCCTTAATACCTACTTTGAATACCCTAAATGACTACTTACATCATTCTTAATATCTACTTACCATATTTTAAAATATATATAATAAACCGACCTAAATAAAAATGGTCTTTCAAAAAGTGTTTCTCACAAATTTTTTGTGCATCACAAATAAGACATTTTCACCTAGATTGTTCGGGACTCATGTAGATAGGCAATGGGTTGGGCTGTTTCTTTGGTCTAAAACAACAGAATTCTATTGGGTCGCTTGGCAGTAAACTTGGCAATTCATGACTTAATACATAGTCGAATGTCACCACATTACAGAAGATAAGCCGCGAGATGTCTAGAAATCATCTTAGAAACCTTAAGAAAACTTATGAAGTAGTCAAGTTCTGCCACGTACCAAACCAGCAATATAAATTTATGACACGTGGCGTAGGCGCTCATGGCGGTGAAGTAGCTAATCTTATATTCTTATATTATATATATATGATAAATTAACAATCAGTAAATCCTAATGAAAGTTAATGAATACTAATTGAAAAAAAGGCGTACAATAATATAGAGATCAGAAGATTAATTAAGGGATTAGAAATGGCGGATATAAAGGGATCTTCTCGTACAGATTGTAATCACACTTGTGGGTGTCCTTCTCCATGCCCTGGTGGTCATTCTTGCAGGTTATCCCTTTTTATTCTTTGTCCTACTACTACTATTTATTAGTATATCAATATTGTTGAAGTGTTTATGTGTTATCCACACGTGAGTTGTCTCATATTGGAGAAAGAGAAGAGTATGCGTCACTTTATATACTCAAGGAGTAACTCCTACTATTACCAATTGATTTTAGTAGTGAACGGATTTATTAGTGGACTAGTTTTTTTCCTCCTTGTTTGGATTGCTCAGACCTATTTTTTGAATTCTATCAAATATCCTATAATTTCAAACTTTTATGTCTAAAATTTTATGTTTATGTGGTTGTATTAGTATATATAATATTCTTGAAGTTGATTATAATAATAAGAAAAATAAAAAATTTGGAGGGATTATCATTTTTTCACTTAAAATTTTTTGTGACATAGTTGAGGAAGTTGTGATTAGAGATTAGTTGAGGAAGTTAGAAGCTAGGTAATCAAAATTATTAAACAACCTATGAAGTATTGAAGTATATACACTTAGCATGTAAAACTTTCAATCCTCTAGAGTTTATAACTAACATATCGTTAAGGCCGGTCCTAGATATTTGGAGGGCCAGGCCGAAACGACATATTAGGCTCTTTTTCTTTGCAATTTATCATCTATATAGATCCTTTTACGACCGCTAATTTTGTTTTTTTAACATGGGGTCCTGGGCGATAGCCCCTCTTGCCCAGGGCCGGCCCCGCATATTATGGGGATAAGCTTTTGGTTGAGTTGGTTCCTTAACATGGTGTCAAAAAGTCTACGTGGGTAGAGGTTATGGAATCAAATCTCAAAACATTGAATATTTAACGCTAAGTTTGAGAAGGTCATGTGCTGCATTCACACTAGAGGTGTTCAGCGTGGCGGGGCGGGTCAAAATTTAAATGGGCCGGGGCGGGTCAAGTTCATTTAAATCCGATCCAATTTGACCGTCTTTTGAAAAGTTTATAAAATAATTTTTTTTATTATACTTTATGGCCCGATGGATCGATCCACTTATGTATATAATAATATTATTTAAAAATATAAAAAAAAAATGTTAATTTTTTTTCCGCAATTAAAATTTAAAATTATCCGACCCGGCCCGATCCTTTACGCCAATTAATGACCCGTCCCATTATTGACCCGACCAGCTAATGACCCGTTACACTATGACCCGACTCTTGACCCGTTGGGTCGATCCGCCGCATTGTACACCTCTAATTCACACTTTTAGTCCAATGGGGTCTTGTAGTCTCGTGTGATGAGATGCGTAAGAGTATATAATATATCTATAAGGGCTTCAATCATTATATGATGGGTGTAGGTGCAACACATCGGGAGGAGAGGTGGAGCACAAGAAGTGCTCATGCGGAGAGCATTGCGGTTGTAATCCATGCACATGCGCAAAAATAGAGGTGAAAGGCACTGGCAAGGACTTCTGCAAATGTGGATCTGGCTGCGCTTGTGCTACCTGTGCTGCTTGAGGATAGGATACTTCTAATATTGTTCTGAAATCTGGGTGTTTTTAGTTAGACTTGTAGATTTCTATATCTTCAAAAAAAAAAGCTATTTCAGTTTGGATTTGCATCCCCAATCATGTCATGTTACTATTTTGTTTGATATCTCAATAAACCAGAGATACAGTTCTATGTTTATTTCATTAATAAATTTAATATATATATATATATATATATATATATATATATATATATATATATATATATATATATATTATATATATATATAATGGAGAAAGAGGGGTCTTGTGTAGTCGATCAACTCGCACATCCTCATACTCTCAAAAATCCCTCTGAACTTGTTTATGTTGGGCTCACAGGATCAGTTTCAGTTATAAAAGCAATAATTCCTAATTAGCATAAATTTAAACAAACAACAATGAACAGTAAATGAATAACACACAATGACAATGGTATATACTGAAAGTTAATTTTACCTTGTGGGCTGTTCGGATAATTCAGCCTTGTTCTTAGCTAGTGTATTATGTTATGTAATAAATGTTGTCTATCTCATTTATTCCGGTTCGTTTGATAGTACTAGGTATTAAACGGTGGAAATAATATTGAATGTTAGTGGAATTTTAGTAAATGACATTTACTTATTCTCCTTTAATTATTTTATTTTCTTTATAAAATTCATTATCATCTATTACCTTATGAAAATGTGATATCAGGATGATAAATTATGAAATTTTTTTATAATTAAAAATTTATTATCATGGGTGTAATAAGTTACATTTTATGAAAATATAAAGTGTAAATTATTTTCATTACCATCGTTTAGTACCAATGATTAAATTCTAACCAAGTAAAAATGTAAAATGTACTCATTTTAATTATATAAATCGCGGCAAGGTAGAGCAACCAGCACAAATAAACGGATTCAATTGTAATTTCTAATGTGAATAGCTGACTTTCACAGCACCATCTTATTGAATTTTAGTACCCATCATTTTCAACTAACTTGCATAGTTGCATGGAAGTTCTTGATCCACAAAAGTTAATTGAGCTGCTAAGTTAATCTGAATCAATTCAAAATAAGTGGATTTGAGTTAAAATTTTTGACGCAATTAATTAAATAGATTTGATTTAATCTGTTTATTAAATAAATTAGGTTAAAGTCAAAATTCTAAACATGAAACAAACCTTTATAACCCATTTATTTAAACGAATCATTTTTTTCAAGTAAAGGTGTTCAAAATTGATCCGATATTTATCCGACCTTATAATCGAACCCGATTTAACCCGACTATAAAAATGAATTTAAAATAATGTGAAATCAATATAAACACAATATCCGATTTTAAACCAACCCAAAATACATAACTTGAAATTAACCTGATGAGTTGGATGTCGGAACTTAATTCCGTTATTCTATTTTTCATAATTAAATAGTGCGAAATAAACAATACATTAATTGAAAGTAAGATGTGGATTATGTTACATAAAACATAAAATTGAAAAGAACAAAAAACTACAAATGGGTAAAGTGGACCAAAATCACATCGGCCTGATCTGATCTGTTACATATCAGGTCAGTATAGAGATTTTCAATCCAATTAACTAAACGAGTTAGGTTTCTTCATTCTTGCTACCCCCACTTATATAGGTGTTTTTTTTTTTTCTTTATTCAATGCCTCATTCCATGCGTTTCTTCATTCAATATCTTCCTTAAACTATCTTAAATTACAGCTATACTCTTGTGAAAGACCGTCTCTTAAAATACAACTTCAAAACAAGAAGCCCACATTATTATTTTCTCTTTGGTTTATATTAATTGGACTATTTAACCTATATATAACGCGTCTCTCGGAGAGACGTCTCTCACAACAATTTGTGCTTAAAATAATGCTCTTACTTGTAAAAAATACTTAACACAACTATTATTACAAGTATATGTGTGAAGTCAGAACAATGTGACATTTGACAATGATAGTTATGGAGGAATTACAACCATGGTCATGGACTCATGGCATAAGAAAATTTCAGTGATTTTCCTTGAAATTACATTGCAAGAAATCTGGCCAGAGACCAAAGAGCTAGTCAAGCTCTTCCTGTGCTGAAATTTGTGATAATCATAAATTCTTCTCTCATAGAATATACATAAACTTAACAAATACTTTTCTCTGCAATTCCTGTCCATTCCTCTAAAAACTGTGAATTAAAGTCATTACCCCATAACAGAACTATGGATGTGTCAGTAATTCTAACACTGGTGCAATGCCTGATCCAATTGCTTGATTCTCCTATTGCAGAGGAAATCGGATCATTATGGGGTTACAAATCTCAGCTCGAGAAACTCAAGGATACCATGTTGACAATTAGAGCGGTTCTTCTTGATGCCGATAAGCTAGAGAGGGAGCAACTTGAGCTCAGTCATGTACTTCAAGATAAGCTTCAAAGGCTCAAGGAAGTTGTTTACCAAGCTGATGATTTGTTGGACAAAGTCTCTGCTCTTGCTCAGCGTAAGAAGCTTATGCGGGGTAATAAAGTGAGCAAAGAAGTAGGTCGTTTCTTTTCTCGTTTTAATCAGTTCCGTTCTGCATTTTGTATGTCTCGCGAGATTAGAAAGATTAGGATGATCATGGATGATATAGCCAAAGATCATCATGACTTTGGCTGGAGACAACATTGGGGTGTTGAGGTGAGCCAGGTGACAGATGAAAGGGATACTCATTCTTTTGTTCATGAGGGAGATGATATTTTAGGGCGTGATGATGATAAGAGAAAAGTGATCGATATGTTGCTAGACAATTCTACTACCGAAGATATTTCATTTGTGACCATAGTTGGGATGGGAGGTTTGGGGAAAACCACTCTTGCCCAACTTGTGTATAACGACGAGAGAGTTGAAAGGGAGTTTCCGTTGAAGATGTGGGTTTGTGTGTCGAATGATTTCCACACCAAACTGTTCCGTAAAATTCTAACATCAGTGACGAATCAGATTGAGCATTATGGTTTAGAAATGGAGCAGCTCCAGAGAAAGCTTCGGCAAGAACTTGAGGGTAAGAAGTACTTGCTTGTTTTGGATGATGTATGGGATGAGAATTATGACAAGTGGAGTAAGTTGAAAATTCTGTTGATGGGAGGTGGAAGAGGTAGTAGAATTATAGTGACAACACGCTCTAAGATCGTAGCACATGTGGTCGGAAATCGCTACACATATGAATTGTCGGGTCTCTCAGAGAAAGACTCGTGGGATTTGTTCAAGAGGATGACACTTGAATCAAGGGAACATGAAATGGAGCCATACTTGATCAAAACCGGAAAAGAGATTGTTTGCAAGTGTTCGAATGTTCCACTTGCCATAAGGGTAGTTGGAAGTCTTCTTCGAGGCCAGGGGGAAACTAGATGGGAATATTTGAAGAACACCGACTTGGCAAACATAAAACAGGACGAGAATGACATAGTCCGTACATTAAAGATGAGTTATTCTTATCTTCCGTTCCATTTGAAGAGCTGTTTTAGTTTTTGTGCCATATTTCCCAAGCATTATAGGATCAAGAAGGAGGAATTGATTAGTCTTTGGATGGCACTCGGTTTCATAATGCCTTCAAATGGAGAGAGTCTAGAAGTTGCTGGTGAGGACTATTTCATGATTTTACTGCAAAGGTGCTTTTTTCAAGACGTAGAACGAGCTGATAGTGGTGAAATCTTGTCTTGCAAAATGCACAGTTTAATTCATGATCTTGCTATAGAAATAGCAGGACAAGAAGTCTTGACATTCAAAAACGATTCAAGCTGTTCTTATACAAAAACTCGCCATTTATTTGTGAATCAGACTCTGAATAGAAAAGATTCTAGAAGGAACTTGACCTTGATGAAAAGGGTGCGTACGATGTTGATGATGGGTTACCCTGCTCCTTTAGAAACCCTTGATATGCTGTTGCCGACAATGCAATATTTAAGGGTCTTGGATTTGCATAAGAGTTCATTTGATAAGTTGCCGAGCATGATCGGCAGATTGCTGCATCTAAGATACCTAGACCTCTCTTGGAACCATACGTTATCGGTATTGCCCTCGTGCATTACTGATCTTTATAATTTGCAGACGTTAATGTTACGTGGCTGCACAAGACTTGAAGAGTTGCCAAGGGACTTGTGGAAATTAGTCAATCTTAGGTGTCTTGATATTTTTGATTGCACTAGTATGACATATATGCCTCCCAGGATGAATAGTATGATACGTCTGCATAAGCTGACTATGTTTTTAGTGGGTGGGCGAAGCAATGCAGGAGGACTAACAGACTTGAAATGTCTCAACAACCTGAGCGGCAGTTTGGAAATCAAGGTCCATGAAGATTTGGTGCATGATGCAACAGAAGCTATGCTAGGAGGATATCTCATAAACAAGCTGAATTTAAGAAGTATAAACATATGCTGGGCGCAGAAGCATCGTGGAACTGGGAACTCGAGTTATATAGAAGATGCCAACAAGGGAACTGACGCAGAAGCATTACTGCAAGGCATGCAACCCCATTCTAATCTTCGAAAGTTAGGGTTGATGGATTATCCTGGTGCGAAGTTTCCAAGATGGGGGAGCTTATCAACGAATCTCAAAACTTGTCTGCCAAATCTTGTTGGTATAGAAATTGAAGGATGTAAAGGGTTGGAGCACCTTCCATTGTTGAGCCGATTGCGTTATTTGAATGGCCTTCGGCTTGTCGGATTGAAGAAATTGGAGTATGTGGAGAGTTTTAGTAGCGGAGATAGCGCTCCACCGGCATCAGAAATGTTAACAAGATTAGCATTAGAAGATGAGCCAGTGTTTTTTCCATCCCTTGAAAAGCTTGAGTTAGGATGTATGAATGAGTTAAAGGGTTGGCGTGCAGAAACAGGCAATGAATACAAAATTGAACTAATGCCATCATTTCCTCGGCTATCTTATCTACATATATGGTCATGTAGGAACCTGACAGCTATTCCTTTGTGCCCGAAACTGGAAAAACTGGAGTTGAACAGATTCAATGTAGCAATGAGCCCTATAACTCGACATGGAATTGAGAGGAATTGTGTTGCTGATTACGTTCCTGATGATGGTTCTTCAACTTCTATTACTCAATGGTGGGAACAGGGGCAACATCTGCACATATCAGAAGGGCTAAAAGAAGTCAAGATAGATAAAGTAGGATATCTGAATTCCTTGCCCCTTGATTCCTTTCAGTTCCTTTCTCACCTAATGATAAGAGGTGATCATGATACGGTGAGATTGTCGACAGGGCAAGTAGGAAAGGTATTCCAAAGTCACAGGTTGTCGTCTCTTCGCTCACTAGTAATTTCAGATTGCTCCAAACTGAAGACGTTATCAGGACGAGAAGTGTGGGAGAATTTTACTGCCCTCGAGAGCCTACAATTGAAAATGCTTTGTGGGTTGGAGCTGGACGATAATGCAGATACTGATGATGATGTTCCGTGGAAGTATCTTCATAACAGTCTTCGTTCATTGTTATTATGGTATCTCCCAAAGCTAGTGAAGCTACCAAAGGGGATGCACCATTTGACTGCCCTCGAATCTCTCCAAATTTCAAGTTGTGTGAGTTTTGAAGCCCTACCGCCATGGATAGCTTGCTTGTCATCTCTCCAATCCCTTGCGATTAGGAATTGCAGAAAATTGATATCGTTACCAGAGGAGATGCGCCACCTCACTTCCTTACAACACCTGGATGTGCAGGAATGTGCATCAGAGTTAAAAGAAAGATGCTCAGAATCCACTGGTGTTGACTGGCCAAATATCCAACACATACCCAGCGTTGATGTCTGAAAAACAGGTTATTAACATTACCTTAAACTTTTATCTTCTTTCTGTCCTTACTTTTTAGTTTTTACCTTAGTCATTTGATGTTGCTCACTGAGCTTGAACATCCATTATGTTACCAAATTCAAATTACTCTTCTTGAAGACCTAAAATTTTGTTTGTAGTTTTCTTGTCTTATACAAAAGGCAAGTACTTTTTACGGTTCATCCGTTCATGTCAAAGTGATGCTTGTATGATACTCCCTGTGTCTCCAAGAAACTACCACATTTGTATATTGCATCGAGATAAAGAAATAGTTGTGTTGGAATGGAAGGAAATGGAGGGAAAGGAAGGAGAGGGATTTGAAGGGATGGGATCTCATGCTTGGATAACAAAATGTGAGGGAAGGGATTTGGAGGGGAGGGGTTTTAAGGGATTGGATCGGATGGATGGTTTTTATTAAGGTATTAATTTTTCGAAAGTTGGAAAGATTTGAAGGGAAATTTTATGGCCAAGGCAAACTGGAGTAGTTGTTGTCTACTCTCATTCTTTGCGCACCCCCATGGACCAAATTAAAGACGTATGCCTCCTTGCCTATGTGTCCATTGAAGTCCCTGCCTAGGAACACGTTCTCATTTTATGGGATGGTCCTCATAAGTTGGCTAGGTTGTCCAAAAACTCGTGCTTCTCCTCCTCTTCTAGCCCAGCTTGGATCCCATATTCACTTATGATCGACGTGGCCTCCCTCCGGCTACTATTCTAACTAACATAATCATTTCACTGCATCTCTTCACTCTTACCACATGTTTAAGGATCTTATCAGACACTAGCATCCCAACCCCGCTGCGTCTTTTGTCCAAACCTACATATCACAATTTATACCCTTTTACACCATCCGCCTTATGTCCCTTCTACCTTGTCTCCTATATCATTGTGTAAAACAAGGGCACATCGTATCATGTCGGCCGCATTGTAATGGTTTTAAAAACAACGAACCGATATTTTCCACGTCCGTATCAAGAGATATCTTTTGGCTTTCACTGATATTTAGGCGTTACGATAAACGCATCACTTTAGTTTCCGCGACACCTTTTCGTTACCACAATCGCACCATTAACTGCATTTTTACTCTGTCCTAGATACCCACCACGTCTATCTTGTACTACTAAGCTCATAAGCTAGATCCAACGACTTGGCTTCTAGCATACCTATCCTATGTTCCAAGTCCCAACTCTTAATTCAAAATCCTAATTGCATTTACCCCTACTAACCCCCTGAACCCGACCTCAAGTTACCATTGTTACACTGAAGTTGTATCTTAACTCCAGAAAGACTCAATAACCAACTAGCAAGACAACTAACAAAAAGATAAGCAAGGGCACACAAGAGGTAATAAATAAATAGATATATAAACAAATAAATAAGTAAATAATAAATAAATAAAAAAGGTCGAACTAAGGTAGGCAGAAGTGACACAAATTTGGTAGTTCAAGGGTAGCGTGGTAATTGTAGTGGTAACTCAGAGCGCCGCAATAGGTGGTTGTAGTTGGGATGGTGAGGGACGACAAGGGGGTTTCTTTGGTTTTTGTTAGGGGTTGAGTTTCATAGGGGAAGGGTGGAGGAACTGACATAACCAGGTGCTGGTGGTGGTGTGGCTCTTCGATGGATGTCACTTATTGTCCAAAAACAAAGGAGAGGAAAGAGAAACTTGGGAAGCAACGTACCTGGGCACCCTTACCTGGGTGGCTTAACGGGGTGGTGGAAGTGGTGAGATGACCTGTTATGGCGCCGTCGAGGAGAGCATAACAGTGGTTGTAGTTTACCTGTGTTGTGACCGTTAGCCTGGTGGTTGGAGAGTTCCAGTCCTTGGTGGTGATGACGAGTCTAGGTGGTGGTTGCTGCAGGCTTTGATACACCTGCAAAGTAGTAGTACACAGAACAAAAAAACCTGCCTGCAAGAAGATGCAAGGACCAAGCAGAGGTTAATGAATCCCTTCTACTATTTTATTTATTGTCTATTGCTTCATGAAATGTTTAACAATTCTCAGTTTATAATTTTCCTGTATGTCATGCTTTATTCTGTGATCCTTAAAGCCAAAAGGATACCACAGTTAAATGCTTTCACAGTCTGCTTTGAAACCATATCTTACTGGTTCGGCATTATCTAGCATATAGCATATCTTACTTCTTTCGTAACTTATCCGATTAAATTGTAAATCACTGATATATGATGAAACCATCCAGATTAAACCATAGAATCTTATCCGATCACACATGAGAGAGTTTGCTGGTGAAGTAAAACGTTGGCTGGATGTTCAGCTTCCTACATACTTAGGGCCGCTCATTCACTAGGGGGACAGACAACCACTATCAGAAACAGTGCTCCGTATTGCTAGGCTTAAGAATATCATCTGTAGTATGTGCTCTGTTTATAAATCCAAGAACATATAATAGAGACGTCATATCAGAAATTTCGATTCATCCTGTAGGATAGATATGTGAAGTTGCACATGATGTTAACTAAGGGTAAATCGGAAAAACAACCTCAATATTATCACATACAAATGTATAACGAGGGTAAGGTTGCTTCATCCGAAACCCCAAACACACCCTATGTGGGAGCCATTTAATGACATTCAAAGATCAGTTGATACTTTTATGCAAAAGCTTGTTATTTCATTAAATCAAAAGTGGAGGAAATTACATTCTAGATCCTTGCTCAAACCTATTTTACACATACAGAGGAAAAAAATGATATGATATTACAAAAACATCAAGGATCTTTCTTGATTTATACAGAAAAACTATAAAAAGTAGTAGACAATCAGCTGATATTGAGCAGTCTGATTGTGAAGCAGCTACCAAATGCATTGCTTCTGGATTTCAATTAGCAAAAACATCATAGCAAGACTATTCTACAAGTTAAACTGCAGCATCTGGTGAACTGTTTGTGTTGGGTTTGTCATTTTCAGTCTTCGGACGACTACCATTGCTAATTAAGTCTAGGCCATAGACATGACCCATCTTCTTACGCTTAGTTTCCAGGTATCTTTGGTTTTCCTTGGTTATGGGAGTGATAAGAGGTACTCTCTCAGATACAGCAAGACCATAACCCTTGAGCCCTACATATTTTGCTGGGTTGTTCGTCATCAATTTCATTGTTCTGACACCCAAATCCCCCAATATCTGCATTCAAGCCCGAGTTTATTAAGGTGAACAATAGATTCATACCAAGTAATGTCACTCACACAAAACTATCAATCCGCTCAAAACTACAGTAAAAATGGAACTGAACCGACTGATCCAACTGAATTAATCCTGGTTTAAAAAGAGCATATGGGCTTGGCTCCATGAACCAAAACAAAAGAATGTGAGAGATCGTCGCTAGCAAAGATTATTTGGTTTTATCATCAACACTAATCTCTAATTTCAAAAATTAGTTCAATGGTCATCCACATAAATTCTAACTTACAGCCCAAAAGCCCTGCCAAACTAGGGCTCAGCGCCTTGCAGAATATTCCTGTCAGAGTTTTTAGTCTGATTTTACCGAGTTTCAGGCCGAAATAGGACAACAATTTTGACTCTGGCTCAACCGATGATCAGCTTTATATACATATTAACATTTAACACGCAAAAGATGGAGACAACAGTACGAGAATCAGAGAAAAAAACAAAGTGATAAAAAAAAGCTCAAAGGATAATTACCTGTGCACCAATTCCGTACTCTCTCGAGTCAACAGGCAATCCCAATTCTTCATTGGCTTCCACAGTATCACGACCAGCATCTTGCAGATTATACGCACGAAGTTTATGGCCTAAACCGATTCCCCTGCCTTCATGCCCACGTAGATAGACCAACACTCCCCTCCCAGTAGCCTCTATCTGCTTCATTGCAAGAGCAAGCTGGTTTCCACAGTCGCATCTGGCTGAACCAAATATGTCTCCTGTAAGGCATTCTGAATGAACTCTCACTAAAATATCCTGCCCATCCCCTATTTCTCCCTAAATACAAAAAAAAAAAAAACAGATAAATAAATAAATAACAATCACAGATGCAGGAAGTATTTAGACAAGAACCAAAGATTTGTTCACTAAATGTAGCCAATCATTTTACAAAAATTCCATAATAAATTCCTATCTTGTTTTTTAGTTTCAAATCCAGAAATAGGAAAAGCACCAAGTGTTTCTTCATAAGATTTTTCCTGAGTGAACAGAAAATCATACATTTTACGAAGAATGTTAAAAGAACATAGCTAGAAAGAAAGCCAATCATGAATGATCACATTAAAAAAACACTCACCTTAACCATTGCAATATGCTCTATGCCTTCAAGGTACGACTTGTAACAGTAAGCTGTGAAAGGTCCCCACATCGTAGGGATCCTTGCAGCTGAAGAACGTTCTACTAATTGGGTTCTCTTCCTCCGATATCTGCAAATAAAAACGACTATCAATTCAGAAATCATCTATCTAGATGAAATTAGATAATTTTGCAGCACCCTCCTAGTAAAACGAAAAGAAAAGAACAGAAGGTAAAAAGAATCCTTTTTGGTTCTGTGATTCACACAAACAACAGTTTCCACAAAGAATATGAGAAGAACAGCTTTAGTTGAGCCTTGTTTTTTGTCTGAAGACTGGGAGTTTAGTTAATGAAAATCACAGCCTCAAAAATCAAAGAATCAAACTAAGTTTGATGCAAAAATTGGATAGCACACCTTATAAGATCAGCAATAGATACAATCTTGAGGTTTTCCTTCTCTGCGAATTTTCGAAGCCTAGGCAATCTAGCCATTGAGCCATCATCATCTACAATCTCACAAATAACTGCAACAGGATTTAGTCCAGCTAACATAGCAAAATCAACAGAAGCTTCAGTGTGTCCTGCTCTCTTCAGAACACCGCCCTCTCTGTACTTCAATGGAAAAATATGGCCTGGGCGATTGAAGTCCCCAGGCGTGGATTCCCTTGATGCAAGGGCTTTCACTGTGATTGCCCGATCACTGGCAGATACACCGGTAGTGGTACCATGTTTTGCATCCTACAGATTCACATGAGTCCAAAGTAATTCAAAAAATGTACGTGCTTTCAAAAGTACAAATAATGCAAACATGTCGATCCATAATACTCACGACAGTCACAGTAAATGCTGTGCAAAGCTTCTCCTCATTATCCTTGCTTGCTACCATAAGAGGAAGTTGCAGTCTCTCCAAGTCTTTTTCTTGCATACTAACACAAACAATTCCAGTTCCATGCTTAACGAAATACGCCATAGCTTCTGGTGTCGCTAACTCCGCTGCCATGATCAAATCTCCTTCATTTTCTCTGTCTTCATCATCTACAACAATCACCATCTACAACAGCGCCAAGGTTATAAGCACAAATTTCATTCATCAGTTTACTAACTTCACGTTTTCAGATCCATAAAAGTACAAACCTTTCCTTGACGAACATCTTCAATAGCCTCAGGAATGGAAGCAAAGCCCGGAGTTGGGCGATCTAAATCACACTCATCATCCTCCATACCGAACCCCACAGATGTTGGAGCGGTATCTGCAGAGAGTGCCCCTAATGCTACAGCATCAGTTAGCATCTCATTGTGGCCCAAGACACCAGTATTGCTCGAGTAAGACAAAAGGTCACCTTCTCCAGAAACAACAGCAGCCCTAGTTCTAAAAGTTCCCTTTCCCTTCCGCAATGATTTGCTCCGTAAACAAACCATGGCTAAATTTGACTTTAATCCTCCAGCTAAGTTTAATTTTGTAGCATTCAATCTATTCCATGAATCATGGTTTATACTAGCTCTACAGTAAAAAATATTCATCCTCATCATTTCATATTCAACATCTCAAACACGAAAAATATATATAAATCAACTACTTAGCTGCATTGATTATCATGTCACAAGAAAAATCAACCTATTTTTTCTTCCTTGGAACCAACTAAAGATATATGCTTGAATCAAATTATTTCTTGTATGCTAATTAATTCGGAAAATTATTAGACTTCTTCACTCCAAGAACAAAGAATACAATCATCTTTTACAAGAAAACCCCATTAAAACATCAGTTTATGACATGGGTACATACAAATTATTTTAACTCTACCTTGAGTCAAAATACTCTTACGGCCCATTTAGTAGACATCACCAAATAATGGGAATAGTAATGGAACATTAGTACATCTCTTGACAAGTATAATGGTCATGCTTATTAACTTTCAACAATCTCATTTCTTCGTAAAATTATTCCAATAATCTCATTTCTTCGTTAAATTATTCCAATGCATTACCATTGAAAATGTGGGGTTAAGTGGTGATGAAAAATTGTGAAAAAAAATTAATCAAACTTTTATTATCATGAGAATGATATATACATATAAAATTTATACTACAAATCATTCACATTCCCATCGATTAGTACCAATTACCAAACTGGCCAGTTAGAGTCTTAGTCTCAGTGCATAATGGAGCCTCTCAAATATCCTAAACTCTTGCAAATTGCAATCGATAATATGAAACCAATTTCAGCCTTAAATCATCCCCCAATACAATTACAAACCCCACAATAAGCTACATAACAACCCAAACTACACACAATTTGCGTACATGGAAGAAAAAAAGGCAAAACCCGGGAAATTAAGACAAACCCAGAAAACAAAAGGACAAAAAACAAAACCCCACTTAATTCAATGTGGAAACAATAAGAAATAATGAAAAAAGGATGAAGCATTAAAATTCAACAAAACATAAAAGGTAGGAAGAAAAAAAGAAAGAATACATACTGAGAATTGCAGATAGCAGCAGAAGGAGGAGATAGATAGGCAGAAGCCATATATAATTTAGAAGGAAAAACAGCCGAAAAGATGTTGGAAGATTGTAGTTTGATTGAAAGTACAAATTGTTTTGCAAATCACAATCGTTTTGATGTATATATAGGTGTCGTGGTCGAAGAAGATTTGGTTGGAGAAGATTAAAGAAGAAAAGTGTTGAGGAAAAGGGTGAATGAAGAGAAACAGCGGCGAAAAGGCATGGATCACAAGTTCACAACTGAGAACAATTTGGAGAGTATTAATGGATCATGCAAATGGTTTTGATTGATTCGACTGATTTAGACTCTAGATTCGAATAAAACGTTGAATTTCATGGGATTATTCTTTACCTAATCCAAATGTGGCAAGGAACAAACATATTCACCGACCTTTGGCAACCAAAGGCAAACCTTTTGAACCTTTAGCATACACATTATCGTTAATTCAAGTTATTAGGTCGATTTAAAATCGGATTTTGTAAGTTATACTTTCTGTAATTCAATTTAGTTGTCCTATTTGGTTTGAATATAAATATTAAGAAGATGGGGAACTAGTTAAAATAGTAGACTTATGTGCAATATTGACTGTTTTTAATATTAAGAATGGGAGGGATCACCTAAAAGAGTAGATCAGGTGCAATATTAAGTATTTTTAATATTAAGAAAATGAGAAGAGCTCCTATAAATGTACTCCCTCCGTCCCATATAGTTTGAAGCAAAGGGAAAATTATTGTTTTTTAAGGAAAATATAGATAATGGTAGTAAATGAAGAGACAAAATGAATTGTGTGGTTAAAATTAAAAGATAGGTCAAATGTATGAATGAGATTAAAAAAAGTGGTGGGCCATAATGCAAAAATATAAATAATGCAAATTAAGTGGGACGGACCAAAAAACGAAAATGCTGCAAATTAAATAGGACAGAGGGGGTAGGTCTTAAAATAGAAATAGGACAAGTAAGTTGAACTTACCCAATAAGGAAATAAGACAAGTAAAAAGAATTGGAGGGAGTATCAATTTTCTATTATTATTAATCTATATTTTATGTTGTGTCAAATCGAGTTTAATTACAAAGTCGAGTAAATATGGGGTTTTTGGATCTGTTTTGAACATCTCTAATTAGCATCTATGATATCATTATCTCTTCTATAAGCTTAATCCACACAAAAACAGTATGCATCAAATTGAATTTAATGAGTGCGGGTGTGAGTGAGGGAGTAAGATTAAAGAAGAGTGCATAATAGAAATAATATGAATCAAGTCCATATTAGGCTATATGTATGATATGGAGATTACATCTCTTAAAATTGTATGAGTTTTGCATTGTATATGATCTAATGACGAATATGAATATGAATTTGATAAATAATTAATTCGTATATTTAGATATAAAAAATATTATACAATTTATCTAATTACTATAGTTTGTTTATGATGTCTTACTCGTCCTACATCTACCCGCTCCACCTCATGCTCACCCATCCTTCTCCAAAAGTGCCCCATTCTTATTATATAAAAATAAATAATACATTTAATTATTCAACATAAATTTTGATTTTATCTTATTGACATTTTATGATTTAGGTAAAATTGAAAATATAATTAATTTTGTAATGAATAATGATGCTAGGAGTGAATATGAGGCAAATATATCCATCATGAAGAGGGGTATCTAGTATCTACACATGTTTGAAAAGAAAACATTATTAAAAGACAAAATGAGTATTCATTGATATACTCCATCACCATGTAAGCACAGTGCAAAAACAAGGCCGCGACGTATCGGAAAGGCGGCATTGGAAAGGTTTTTAGAGAAACCGTTTTGATTTTTCCCACGTTGGAAAGGGGTAAAATAACTACATTTGGGACTGTTCAAGGGAAATCTTCTTTTTTGACCGATATTTGGCGATACGATAACCCGTTACCGTATTACCGTTCCGTTACCGCAATCTTGCACTATGCATTTAAGTATAGGCATGGAGGATTTTGATGTCAAATTAGAAATTAAAAAAAAATGTAAATTGATACAATTACAACGTCACCACTACATATGATTTGAAGTTTGAACCAACGAAAAAAAACATGATCCATGAGTTATATCAGCCACTTCCTATAAATTTATATCTTCCAAATAAAGTTGTATTTTGCTCCCGTAGTTTTCTTATCATTATTATTAGCAAGTGCATATATTTCAATTAGGACCACTATATATCTATGCATAGTGGATAAGAATATGATTATATGGAGAGTAAGAGCGGTTTTGAAAAATTTGGGTGTTTTTATTTTGCGCCTTATTAATAATAAGTATATTTTTTTTAATAAATTTACCATATTTTTTTTTAATTAACATTTTCATATACGGGAGAAAGAAAGGAGCCATGTGCGGTTGATCATCTCGCACACCTTCAAAGACCTTTCTGATGGAGAGACTCGCAAATCATCCATTACTCCATTAGTTAATGGTCTAGTCATCAACATAGGCGGACCCAGGGGCGAATCCAGGATTTACGGTTAGGGGGGGCGAATTGTCGATATACTAACAAGTTAGTATTTATTATATAAAAACTAGTTAAACTATGAAAATTTGAATCATATAAACGGAAGTAACTTGAATTATAGCAAAAACTATATTTGATAAATAGAGTATAAATTAAATCAGCCCGTCTTATATATATGAGACTGTCTTATATGAGACCGTTAGGGGGCCGAAAAAAATTACTATTAAAATTAAGATAACAAAAATATAAAGACACACACTAAAAAGGATAAATGTCAATTATGAAAGATAGATAATAATGACTTTATAGTATAAATTAAATCAGTCAGTCTTATATGAGACCGTCTCATCATGAGACGAGTACATACAATACAAGTAAGCCCATTGTCTAATTGATCACTTTGAGTGATCACGTTAAGGTTAATTATAAGTGTAACTTTAAGACTAAAAAGTCATCACTTTAAAAATAAATGTACATTGGGCCAAGGCAATTAAAATGGTCTCACCGTGAGACCGTCTCATCATGAGACGAGTATATACAATACAAGTAAGCCCATTGTCTAATTGATCACTTTGAGTGATCACTTTAAGGTTAAATTATAAGTGTAACTTTAAGACTAAAAAGTCATCACTTTAAAAATAAATATACATTGGGCCAAGACAATTAAAATGGTCTCACCGTGAGACTGTCTCATATGAGAATTTTTGTAACTTAAATTTATTAGTCTACTAAAAAATAATAGTTCAAATTTGGGTTTGATCTTGTACTTTAAATTACAAATATGTTACCTCAACTATTAATCTATAGTAATTTTTATTACAATTATGCACCGTTTAAATTATATAATAAATTAGTAAGGGGCCGAAACCTATGCTGTGCAGTGTGACACATAGTATAGCATAGGCTACCATACTAAAAAAAAAAAAGTATATTCCTTGCTTGCTTGCAAATAATAACTCATTTCATGTTCAGTTTGTTGAAGGAGCTTAAAACAGTTGAAGTGGTACTAATGACAGTACGTGCCTACGTGGACAGTGGAAGATGAATTTAACAACTTTCTTGCTTGCTTCTACTAACACCAATGTCTGTCTTTTTGTATATACCATTAGCTTGTGAACTCATCTTTGCTTATTCTAATTTTTTGTATTTTTAGTCTTTGCATAGATTTGTCTACTTTTGTTGATGAAGATTTGATAGGCATATATAGAATAGGAGAGAAGAAACCGCTTGAAAGATAATAAAGTGGACATTTATTCTTTATTCAAGTTGATAACAGCGAATTAGAATAAACATAACTTAGTTTTTTTGTCAAATTGTACGATATTGTTTTCCTTTTGTTTATTGTTACTAACAGCGAACAAAGAGTTTTGACCACCTTATTTGTTCGCTCTTAACAATAGTAATCAAATACTACCTAACCTCAGTTTTATCATAGAAACATTTATTTTGGGTATAAAAATTTCCAGAAGCTTATTTTGGGAATTTTTTAAAATAAAATTATTTATTCAAATTTTCTAAGAGACCATCTTTTTTAGAGATGGCTCTTCAAGCCCAACACACTAACATGTTACATATTAAAAAAATGTAAAAACAAATGCGCGTTTTATATTTAACTAATAAGAAATTGATGTTTTAGCCTATTGAAGTTGGTATTTCAACCTATTTAAATTGTTATTTAACCTATTAAAGTTCGTATTGGAAGTTGATGTATTAATATGTTAAGTTACTAACCTGGTAAAGTTGGTATGTAAACTTATTGAAGTTTTTATTTAAAGCCATTAAATTTGGTGTTTTAAACTGTTGTAGTTGATTAAAACACTAACTTTGAAATGTCAACTTCAACATGTTAACATACAAACTTCACTAGGTTAAACACCAATATTTATAGATTAAAATGAAGCTAAAGAAAGCGGTTAGGTCAGATGTATACTTATTAAGCTATGGAGATGCCCAAAGAGTAGAGACGATTGGGGTGATTTGGTTAAATGATTTATTCAACAAGATTTGGAGGATAAAAAATATGTCCATGACTAAGAAAAAGTACTCTAATGCCAACAGGTGTTCACTTATAGGAAAAATAATCCAAAATAGTTCAACTTTTATACTAATTTTCCTATACCAATATCAAATTTTGATTAAACATGAATAATTTCAAGGGAAATTCTCAATGGTAGCCCCAAACTTTTTAAAAAGTTGCTTCTGTAGACTTTATTAGTGAAAAACGTTAAGTTTCTATTAACAAATTTTTTTGTTAAATTATGCATGTTAGTCGTTATATGTTGTTAATTTTGGCGTCAAAATGTTGAATTTTGCTTAATTTTGGTGTTAAATTATTAAATGGGTAATATAAGAAAAATTTCATAGGGTTGGTAGTGGGTTAATTTTGGTGTTAAATTGTTAACAGAAACTTAACGTTTTTTACTAATAAAGGCTACGGAAGCAACTTTTTAAAATGTTCGGGGCTACCGTTGAGAATTTTGTAAAAAACTGGTTACCATTGAGAATTGCCAAAAATTTAGGGCCACCATTGAGAATTTCCCTAATTTCAACTATAGGAATGTTTGCTAAAAGGCTTTAAGGTAATCTCTGAATATTATTTGTATAAAATAAAAAAATAAAAAGAAACTTAAATTATAAAAAAAATGAAAAAAATAAAAAAGTAATTTTATTTATTGATTTTAACATTTAATTTTTAATAATTTTAAATTTTTATTTTGTTTTACTTTTCAACAATTAACATGCAAAAATCATCACCATTTGAACAATAATGATTCTAGTAAATAGGTTTGTCAAATAAATTATGTTGGGTCAAGTTTAAATTCGGATCTTATATAAACAGACCAAATATCCATAAACCCAAAATCAACCCGTTTAATTATTAAGATCGAAAAGCACAACCTTATCCTGATATTTATATATCAGAGAGTCGCCTGTGAGACCGCCTTATCCGAGCAATCAGCCCCGGTCCAATAAATTTTTTTAAAATATTCTGACATACTAATTTTAAGACTTAAAAAGACAAATTCTAGACTTAAAAATTCAATTTTAAGACTTAAAACTTAAAAGGTCTATCTCTAAGTTTTTATATCAATATTAATGTTTCAGTCATCCTACTTTAAAGTTGAAATGAGAATTCTAAGTCTAGTAATTGATCTTTTAACTATTAAAATTGAACTTTTAAGTCTTGAAATTGTCAAATTCAATGATTTAAAATGTCAATTGTAAATCCTTGAAATTGTTATTTTAAGTCTTTAATTTGGTCTTTTAACTCTTACATTTGACATTTTAATTTGTAAAATTGGTAGAAAAATATATGTAATTGGGCCAACCCATTACCCAATAAGAGACGGTGTCACCCAAATTTTTGAGTTTATATATATATATATATATATATATATATATCCAATATTTATATATTTACAAGTGAGAGACGGTTTATTTGAAACACCATTTCTAATTGGGTTGACCCAATATGAAAAATGTAGAGTAAATATAGGCAATAAGCTTTAATGAATTGGGCCTAAAAGACGTCTCTCTGAAAGACGATCTCTCAGGAGATAATTTTGTAAATATTTCTCGGGCAAAATCTAGTTAGTTTATAAATACATTCAATCACAATTAATAATTTAACAATTAATAATTATAAATCACAATTCTTCTTTTTCCCACGGTTCCACTATAATACTTCCATTTTAACCTCCATTAATGGACCATAACATAGAAATATCCCAATTACATTCACCCACCCATAACAATACCCACCCGATTTCTTCCATCACCACCCCAATTCTCCAAACCCGACCCACCAGATTCCGAACCCGATTCAAAAACTTCCATTGGCAAGGAGTTAAACCCCTCCCACTCCTCATCTCACTCACAATAGGTTTAATAATCCGATTCGCAATCCCTAAACCGGGTCAAGTCACAACCCGAGCTTGGACCCTTCTCGCCATTTTCACCACCACCATATCCGGTTTAGTCTACGCACCTCTACCGGTCGGAGCATGGGCTTTTTTTTGTTTAACATTAACACTTATAACCAAAACCCTAACGTTTCTAGAAGCTTTCAGTGCAATGACAAATGAAGTAATATGGCTGATTGTCGTAGCGTTTTTCTTTTCTCGTGGGTTTGTAAAAACCGGTTTAGGAGACCGAATTGCGACTTGTTTTATAAAATGGTTGGGCCGGAAAACAATCGGGTTGTCATATGGGTTGGTATTAAGTGAAGCATTGGTTTCTCCGGCGATTCCGAGTACGACGGCTCGAGCCGGCGGGGTTTTTAGTCCGGTGATAAGCTCGGTGGCGGCGAGTAATGGAAGTTTGCCGTTTGATAAGAAGTCGGCTAAGAAGATTGGGTCGTTTTTAGTAATGTCGCAATTACAGGTAATCTTGTTAGTTTGTTACTGATAATTATTATTTTTTTATTTAATTTATGTTTTTTTACTTGTGAGTCGTGATCCTGTTAGTGAAACTGGAGAGTGATTATGTGCATTGCGGCTGACTTGATAAAGTATTATTACTCCATTCAATTCACAATTATTGTCCATTTAATTGGACATGGATATTAAGAGTAGAACAGAACTAAAAATGTGGTAGTTAAAGTGTTTTAGTTAATTAAAATAATTGTATAAGTGGTAGTTGGGTATTGTAAACAGTAAAAGTGAGGGTACTTTGGTCATTACTTGTGTAAACATGGAGTATTTAGGTAAAAAAATCATTGGCAAAAAAGAAAATAGTACAATTGATATGAATTGCCAAATAAGAAAATGAGACAATAGTTGTGAATTGGAGAGAGTATGACACAAATTTTCATAAACAATATTTTTATTGGGCTGATTCAATAGATACCTTGTTGATTGTATTAAATGATTGCTTACATTTTTAAAGTGATATTTTTTATAGATTAAAAGCGATTTATAATCTTAGAAATATGATCCCTTACAAATATAATAAAAATAATAAAATTAAAAAATTAATAATTATATAATTTCATATCATAGTGAGAAACTCTTATTCCAAACTTTTTTATTATTATCATGCTAATTAGGATGTCAATGATAAAAAAAATTAATTTTAATTTCATGATTAGTGGATGGAGTGAGAGTGTGAGACTAGAAGTACGAAATTAAAGGAGAACTATAATTTGACTTTTTCTTAGGTTTTGATTTGTGTGCCGTAAGGAATGTTTTATATGGTACTAAATGCCTATGAGGACCTTACAACTTTTTTTGAACTCTAAATAGGTTAGGATGCAGAATGGTGAAAACCCGGCGTTGTGCTAACCATAATTATATTAGTAGTATTTATCGTTAAAGCTTATTTTGTAAAGCAAAAATATTGTTAAGTATTCAAGTGGGATTTAGTTTTTAGATGTATATAGTTTAATATATAAATGATCAAAATAGCACATTGGATCACGTAAAACGTCAAATATAACAAGTATAATGAACGGAAGAAGTATAACATAGGTTAAGAAAGGTAGAATGTTTTAGAGGAAAATAATGATTAATTAGATAATAGATATGGAGTATGATTTTTTTACTGAATACTAAAAGTTAATGGCGAAAATAATGTAGAACTATAAACATCTAAAAAACATTAAGATAAGTTACCGAGAAAATTATTGATACAAAAAACATTAAAAAATGAGAAAATTTGTCCAGAATAATATAATCTATTGCCCATTACTCGTAAATAATCCCACTTTTTGAAAATTTAAATATTCCAACCTTTGCCTTTATTTTGTTGGGAATGAACCCTCGAAAAAACAAAACGGCTATTTTATGTTACTACTAGTCGTTACATTCAAGATTCAACTGGTCATCCTCCTCCTTTCTTATAATTAAGCTTGCTTCTATGGAGTAACACCATATTCAACCGTAAAATTTTGGAGAGAGAGAAAAAAAAACTGTCACATTTTTTATTTAGTGAAAATCTTAGTAATTTTTAATGGCACGCATGAACTTTAATTCCTCTTCTTCTCAAAGCGTTGGTTTAATTTCCAAAAATTATGTGAAATGTGAGTATGGTTTCAAATCAAAGTTGCAAAGGGCGAAGGGTTCTTGGGTTGATGAGAATTTTTATTCATGTCCAAAATGAAGAGGAAGACTGGAAGAGGTAAATGTAGACTTTAATGAAGGTCAAAGTGATTTTTTAATTAAAAAACACAAATTTTTGTGAGAGACGGTCTCTTTGAAAGACCATCTCTAATTAGGTTGGCCCATTAGGGAAAATATAGAGTAAATGTAAGCAATAAGCTTTAATAAATTGGGCCTGAGAGACGTCTCTCAAAAAGATGGTCTCTCAAGAGACTAGCTGAAAAAAAAATAAATGGTACTATTTTAATAAGTTAAAAGGAAAAGAGATTTATCGGTTGTGACCGGTTCTGTGCAATCTATACACTGCTTGTGCTCAATAGTGGAAAAGTGACTCACTCGTGCAATGTAGAACCAATAATTCATCACTATTAAGATAAAGTGATTGTAAATAATCAAATCACAGTCTCCTGTACCCATACCCATTATATCCATATCCATAGTGATCCATATCCATTTAAAATTCTCATAGATACCACCTACTCACTACCTGTGGCGTCCATAAGCAAAGCTACATTGGGGGATAGGGGATGCCCGACCCCATATCAAAAATGAGATTCTTTATATTTTTGGTTTTTGCCCACTACTAATATTATATATAGTTTAACGAGTGCAAAATCATAACAAATATGACTACAGTTCAATGGTTGGAGTAACACATTTACTCTCTCTGAACCAATTTAGTTGTCCCATTTGGTTTTTATACTATTTATCAATCCCATAAAATAAGACATATGTATTGAACTAACTTGATATTTAGATAACTATAAAAAGTATTTAAAATTGAAAGTAGTATACTAATATGGTGATAACATTTATCAATCAATTTGAATGAGTATAAATGCATAATAGGTTATGGCTTTTCTTGTGTCGGTGCGTCATATATAACTTATGTTCTTTGAGCAAATGTAAATTACTATTTTTCTAAAAGAGAATTATAATTCTTTGGCCCAAATATCTCTTAGTAAAAAATATCTATTTGACAATCCTAATCTTTATACATTTATCTTATCTTATTTATGTATAAATATGACATAAATTGATAATTAAATGATGTACGTTACTAATTGCGTGCAAAATTTTGTGTCATTTGACATTGACTTTACTAATAGCTTTAACCTTTTGAACTCACTTTATATAACATCTATACCTGTCGTGCTTTGAAATTCATTACCTCAAGAGCTAATATCATTTGAATATTTTTCTTAATTTTCATGAAATACCTTCAAATTCAAACATAATATTAACGAAAATATTTTTATGAAACTGCAAGTGTTAGCGACTCTTGTTAGTTGCTATTAACCGGCGCTTCACTTTTGGGCACTTCTCCCTTCAATAAATCCAAGCGTCACTAATTCTCAGCACACAACATGAATGTCCTGAAACGTCATATACCATGAGCAATGAACATACCATGATCAAATGAGGGCAAAATAATATCGACGAACAAAAACAGTCTCTCATAAAAATAGTTATTTACTCTATTCACTCCATAATAAATATAATATTAGAAATATTACACTATTTATTAATTATTCTTAATTTGTGATTAGTTTTTAATTTTTTTAGTTAAAACACAATCAAATGAAATCTTGTTTAATTTGTCGTAATTTAAAAATTATCAATATTAAATATTTATATATTTTACATATTATAGTTATTAAAAATTAAGTAAATGAATTAAATTAAAAAGTCAAATATTACAAGTATTCAGAAGGATAGAAATGGGGTATTAATTTTTTTAAGCTATAAATTTAGAATTTTTTTTTAAGCATAAATAAAGAAAATTTTTAAAAAATAGTTTGACCTTACATTCCTTCCATTTCCATTTCCATTTCCATTTCCCTCCTCATATCGATACATCCGCTTCACCTTTCCGCCAACTCTCCTCTCTCCTCTCTTCTCATCACACAGTTGATGGAGAGTTTAGCCCTTCACTCCCTTTCTATCTCTACAAAACCCACCATTTTCTCTCTCTCCACCGCCAAAACCACCGCATTTTCTCTCTCCACCACCAAAACCACCTTCCTTCATCATCGCCGCCTCCACTCACTTTCCCTCTCCTCTCCTCCAAACCCAAAACCATTCTCTCTCTACATCACAAAACCCCTTTTGAAACCTATTAATGCCGCCGCAACAGCTGCTGCTGTCCCCGCAAAACCACCTTCAAAAGGGGCTAAACCAATTCCGCTAATAATCTCAATCTCTGTAGGTTTAATTCTTCGTTTTGCAGTTCCAAAACCACCTGAACTCACTCCCCAATCATGGCAACTCCTCGCCATTTTTCTTTCCACCATTTCTGGTCTTGTACTCAGCCCATTACCAGTCGGGGCATGGGCTTTTCTCGGTGTAACGGCTTCAATTGTAACTAAAACGTTGCCTTTTTCTACAGCTTTTAATGCTTTCACCAATGAAGTGATTTGGTTGATTGTTATTTCATTCTTTTTTGCTCGTGGGTTTGTGAAAACTGGGCTTGGTGATCGGATCGCGACGTATTTTGTTAAATTGTTAGGGAAAAGTACTTTGGGTTTGTCTTATGGACTTACTTTTTCTGAAGCTCTTGTTGCTCCTGCTATGCCCTCTACTACTGCGAGAGCTGGTGGTATCTTTTTGCCTATTATTAAATCGCTTTCTCTGTCTTCCGGGAGTTTGCCCGGTGAAGAGTCCAGGAAGAAGCTTGGTTGTTATCTTATGATGACTCAATTGCAGGTTCGCCTTTTCGAATTTGGTAAATTTTTCTTTTGATTTTTCAATCAAACGAGATATAATTGTAGCTCATGGCTATTACCGCAATGTGTTTGATGTAACTCCCTCATGAATCATGATTTGATTTGGGTGGGTTTTGTGATATATAGTTGTGGAATTGAGTTTTTTGGGCTTGGAAGCAAAGACGATTATAAATGCTAGTACGGGGTGGGACGAACAATCACCTTTAAATGTTTTATGTCACCCAATTCAATCTACCCCATGCATGGAAGGATATTTCAACTTATGGTGGAAATACATGGAGTTTTGAGAACATGTTATTGTTAATTTGTTATTTGATGTAGTTTGGGGCATTGTGTAATGCATTTGCCATTGTCATTGTAGTTTTTTGTATATGATTTCATGCAGCGTGAGACTTTTGGTGCTGTTTTTAATGATGGAGGAAACATTGAGAGGAAAAAAGTCTGAATCTTAATCCTTAGGATTACAAATCGGTGAGAGAACATTGATATTGGCGTTTGACACCCATGGTTGTTTTTGGTTTTAAGATATGTGTTAGTTTTGCGGTTTAGCTCATTATGTGACACATTTGCTACTGAGATATGAGTACTTTGTTTTTGTTTGATGTCCTGCCATCGTCTTTGTAGTCCGGGTAAAGATTTATGACTTGTGACCTTGAGAAAAATCCTTGGCTTGTTGTGCATTACTAGAAATTTTATTTTGGCTTTATATGCTTAAGACGACTCGTTAGCTTAAATCTCTCCCAAGTCCCAACCTTCCTCAAATTCTCTCCACCAAATTCATGATGCTCCAACCACATATTCTTGAACCTAAATGGAATAGGACCCCACTTATTCGCGTACTCCAGAATTAAAGGATAATGATCAGAGACGACTCTTGATACCAAGCCCAAAGGTATATCTGGGAATGCCCGACTCCATCCTTCAGCTCATGAAAACCTATCAATCCTGCTAGCCATATTTCTTTCACGTACAATAGACCAATTTAAATTACCATTTTCTATTGGATAGCCGAACAAGTTATTCTCTCATGATTTCGTCAAAAAGCAGCATACTTCTCAAATTGTGGGACCTTCTTTTCGTTTCAGAGGCATATCTTGTTATGTTTGAATTACTCCTATCAACAAACATAGAGAGAACAATAACCCTATATATGTATCAATGATGTGACAACTCCTCAAAAAATTCTTCTCTTAACAATTGGTCTCGGTGATCCATAAACAAGTAATTCAAAAAGAACCTTTGCTCGATATTTCTAACAAATACGGATGCAAAAATGTAATCCATTAACGTTTATTTTTGTTCCTAGAGTCCCATTCTATTAAAATTCCCCCTGATAAAGTCAAAAAGATCCTATTGATATATTTTTCCTCCCAAATTGACCTAACATCAAATGTTGTTAGTTCCCTCGTTTTGTTTCTTGCTATAATATTTTGTCCGAGTGTTTTTTCCTTAGGAGAGATTTAACTTTTCTCCTTTTCTCCCAGGCTCCGTGCTCTCTAGACCCCTTGCATTCCATGAAACTATCTTAATTGATTATTTTGTCTGCACCTTGCGGCTTAGGAGTCAACCCTAGATAACTAGTCAGCCTTTACGTGTGTTTGGCAAATGCTTGTTGTTTGGAGTTCACCAGCTGCATGTATGGATTGATTTACTAGTTGAAAAGATGTTTAATAAATATTAGTTGAACATTTTTAGAAAACCATTAGAGTTATCTTGGTTAATGCTACTGTCCCTATTTGTTTGGGATTAAAGCTATGTCATTATGGTTTTTACAGTTTATTTGATTTAGCTGAATTCATTAATGGTATAGCTCTTCCATTGTGCTTTTGTTGGATTTGTATTAGGGATTCTAACTTTAGTTACCAGATATTATGTGTTTTTACTTTCGAAATTTTAGTTTTAATCATAATGCAAGAATACAGTTTCGGTAATGGTTGCAAAATGAATTTCGCTGTCAATGCGGCCTATATAATAGTCATGGTAAACCTAAAACCTTTATAATATGCGGTTGCAATACGGTGATATGACCTTGTTTTTGCACTATGGCATTAATCACCACCATCTTCTTTTTTTGCCAAATCATTTTGAAAAAAATTCGAGTATAATGGGCTTTACCTGCTTGAAAGGTATGTCAAGAGGTTTGACATTGAGGTGCTAGAGGCATATGAAAATTATTTTCAATTTTATATATAAAAAGCTTCTCCTTTTCGCCTTATGTTCTGGAAATACGCCTCTGTGTGCCTTGCGGTTTTTCAACTAATAGTATTACTATAGGTGTTTTTCTCTCACCGCTGGGAACACTTTAAAATGTTTGTGTGAGGATCTGATAGTCTACTTGGAAGTCTTATGGCAGTTAGTTATTAGATTCATCTTCCTCACTTGTCATACTACCTTTGGTTTCCAGACTAGATGCTGCTCTAGATTTTATGAATGTAATTTTGAATTTATATAAAGGCCTCATCTTTCGAACAGTTCAGAGCAATTTTGCTTGATCCTAGAAAGCTTTTTGATTATGTCAGCTTTTGATCTCCTTAGCAGCTGAAATAATTCAAAGTCTCTGGTATCTATTCTGAATATTTTCTGAATGAATCTCTAATATAAAATTCAAAGCTGAAGCAGATCTTGTCTTTCTTAGAAAAATGAGCCTCTTGTTGTAAAGATCATAAAGGTAGCCAATTAAACAAACATGATACGCCCTTGAGGATATATATTGAACAAGTTTTTCAAATAACTGTAGTTTATAATGAAACCGAGCTGGAGTATTCTCTGTTCTAATTAAAAGAAACAAATAGTTGGAGTGTTGTGTCATTTATTTATCACTTTTTATCTTTAGCTACTGTAACTTACGAATTTATCTCTACCATATAATTACATGGATATGATCATAACTCTGTATTTCTTGCATGCATGGCAGTCTGCCGGTAACTCTAGTGCTCTTTTCCTAACTGCTGCTGCTCAAAATCTTCTGTGCCTCAAATTAGCCGAGGAGCTTGGTGTAAAGATTGCTTCTCCTTGGGTTTTTTGGTTCAAGACGGCTTGTCTACCAGCAGCTGTTGCACTCTTGCTCACTCCACTGATTTTGTACAAGCTTTATCCCCCTGAACTCAAAGACACGCCAGATGCCCCCGCATTAGCTTCTGAAAAATTGAAGAGTATGGGGCCTGTCACTAGAAATGAGTGGGTGATGGTTGGTACAATGCTTCTTGCAGTCTCACTCTGGATATTCGGGCAAGTATTCTTGTCTAATTATTCTTTGTTTCGACGACCCTTTCTATATTTATTTTTGGAATCTGCTGCACATTTTCATTGACCATGCTGACTCCTTTCTGCTCAGTTGCCTTTTGTATTTATCCTTTTTTCTATTTTTATCTGCAGGGAGCGAATCGGCGTTTCAAGTGTTGTTGCTGCTATGCTTGGGCTATCAGTTCTCTTGTTGTTGGGAGTACTAGACTGGAATGATTGTCTGAATGAAAAATCTGCTTGGGATACTCTTGCCTGGTTTGCCGTTCTTGTAGGAATGGCTGGCCAATTGACTCACCTGGGTATCGTTTCCTGGATGTCTGGTTGTGTTGCCAACGGTTTGAAAGCAATGAATTTAAGCTGGCCTGCTGCATTTGGCATTCTTCAAGCATCTTACTTTTTCGTCCATTACCTATTCGCTAGTCAGACTGGCCATGTTGGAGCTTTGTACTCGGCCTTTTTGGCCATGAATTTAGCATCCGGAGTTCCTGGTGTTTTAGCAGCCTTGGCCTTATCTTATAACACTAACTTATTTGGTGCACTTACGCATTATAGTAGCGGCCAAGCAGCAGTTTATTACGGAGGTGCGCCTTTTTCCTTAGTATCCTTCATTTGATCAAATTTCATTGGCTTTGGCTAATCGTGTTTTTAATCGTGAACAGCTGGTTACGTTGACCTTCCCGATGTATTCAAAATGGGTTTTGTTATGGCGGTCATCAATGCTATTATCTGGACGGTAGTAGGGGGATTTTGGTGGAAGATATTGGGTCTCTATTAAGATTGTAGTTCTACTACAGAGGTTTGTTTTTGCCATACCTTTATGATTCCATTAAACTGAATGCAAATGACAACATTTACTGGAATTGCCAGCAACATTCTTTTTTGGTCTAGCTAGAGTTGGAATATAACACTTATTTTCAAAATTTTTGTTTTACGGCAGCTGTAAGTGAATAGTTTCTGCCATTTCTTTCCTCATTAAATTTGCTTAATTTAAATGTATGCTGTTTTATAGTAGATTTTAGCCCTGATACTGTATATCTGAAATGCTGCACATCCCTTGAAACCCCTTTTATTATTACGTAACGAAATTTGCACGGAGATTAGCCAATATTGTTATCGGATTGAGTAAGGCCATGGGTCGAGTCAGGGTTTGGAGATAAAAGACTAACTGCAAAATCATCTTTTTTGGCTAAAAGACCAAGTACATGATCAACTCGAGCGTATTATTAATTTTTTTTTGCCAAATAAAAGGCTTTTTCATTCACCAGTAAAGCCCAAAATACATCAAGGCAGCAAAATTCAAATTTCTTTATTTGCATCAGTGTAGAAATGAGACCCACCCACCTTCTATGAAGGGTTGCCTCGCCCCACTCTTCATGTGGCACTCATAATTCAATGTACGGTGACTTAGCAATGATAATGAGGACGATAACAATGATCTCGAAATATGAAATCGGTTATATAATTCAAGATTATAAAATTCAGGCAATGAATGATTAAGAAATTTATATTTGTTACAAAAAATATTATAACCAATAGCATTTCGGATTAGCTTATATATAGTTTCGGTTAATCGGATTAACGTTGATAACAGAAAGATAGAATTTTTAAAGCTATTGGATGTTTTCACAATTTTGACAAATTTTGTTGGTATTCTTTTTGTTTCAGCATAGATTAGGTTATAAATTTCATATGAAAAATTACCACGATATGCAAGAGGAAGGTTGAAGGATCATCAACAATTTTATTATTTACATCATATTTTTTGTAAATACATGGCGGTAACTCCTAAAATCTTCAAATTGAATGCTTTAAGAAAAACATTATTTTTTTTTATTATTATTATTATTATTATTATTACATTAAAAAAAGACAATTTTTATTGCATTAAAAAAAAAGACAATTTGGGTTTTACAATTCCAAACGAATCACATCTTTACATTAACAATAACATCGGCTGTGGAAGTGTTCGAGTTGGTAGCATTTTCGGTCTGGTGGCTGCTTCCATTGCCGTTGCCATTTTCATGCAAGTCGAGAGTATAAACATGACCCATCTTGTTACGTTTGGTTTCCAGATACTTCTTATTGTCTTTGGTTATAGGAGTGATCAATGGAACTCTACCAGATACAGTAAGACCATAACCCTTTAAAGCTATATATTTTGTTGGGTTGTTTGTCATCAGTTTCAGACTTCTAACTCCCAAATCCCTCAATATCTGTATTTCATCCCATAATTATTTGATCAATTTAAATTCAGAAGCATAAAAATGATTTAATGTTAATAAATTGTTATTAATCTCGTACCTGTGCACCGATCCCATACTCTCTCGAGTCAACAGGCAATCCTAGATCTAGGTTGGCTTCAACTGTATCTCGACCAGCATCCTGGAGATTATATGCCTTTAGCTTATGGCCTAATCCTATTCCCCGACCTTCATGTCCACGAAGGTACACGACAACTCCCCTTCCAGCCTCCTCTATCTTCTTCATTGCAAGAGCAAGCTGGTTTCCGCAGTCGCATCTTTCTGAACCAAATATGTCTCCTGTTAGACATTCTGAGTGAACTCTCACCAGAACATCATGTCCGTCTCCTATGTCTCCCTGATCATAATAATAAAGAGATTAAATAGAGATGTCGCCCTATAATATGATATATACTGCCTCTATCACAACGTAATGAAATCACCTTAACCATTGCAACATGCTCAATGCCGTCAAAATGCGACTTATAACAGTAAGCTTTGAACGTTCCCCACGTTGTAGGCAACCTTGCTGCTGAAGAGCTTTCGATTAATTCAACTCTTTTCCTCCGGAACCTGAAAGTTAGATGACCCACACGCTTAATATGATAGATAGATCGTAGTTTCTTATGAGTGTGATACACTAGGTATGATGATGATAATAGATACCTTATTAGATCAGCAATACATATAATCTTGAGATTATGCTTTTCTGCGAATTCCCGGAGTTTGGTGGATCTGGCCATGGAGCCATCATGATCTGTAATCTCACACAGAACTGCAATGGGATCCAGTCCAGCTAACACAGCAAGATCAACTGAAGCTTCAGTGTGACCAGCTCGCTTCAACACACCTCCCTTTCTATACTTTAATGGAAATATATGGCCCGGCCGATTAAAGTCGTCATGCTTGGAGTCCCTTGATGCCAGGGCTTTCACAGTGGTTACCCGATCGTTGATCGAAGCACCGTGTTTTGTGCCATGTTTCGCATCCTGTAGTTTCTCACAAGAGTTTATGCTATGTCTAGAAACAATGATTTCATTTCAAAATTTAAAAATAACTTACAAATAAAAATAAATAAAAATTAAATTTGAGCCAATTAATTCTTTACGGCTAAAGTAATTGAAATCTATAATATTGAGAAATGAAAGGAATCACTAAATTGGGTGAATATGATTAAAAGCGATTTAAATTATAAAAAATATACGAATAAAAATAAAAAAGTTGTGAGGTGCACTAATCAAAATAGAAATGTACGTACCACAGAAACAGTAAATGCTGTGCAATGGTTCTCTTGGTTATCCTTGTTGGGCACCATGAGAGGGAGTCGTAATCTTTGAAGGTCATCTTCTTGCATGCTGACACAAACAAGGCCAGAACCATACTTAACTATAAATTCCATAGCCTCTGCTGTCATTAACTCTGCTGCCATTACCAGATCTCCTTGGTTTTCTCTATCTTTATCATCTACAACTATTACTATCTGCAACACAACACCATTCCAAGGTTACAACCTAATTAACAACATATTATAACACATTTATGTATAATATAATATATTCTGAATCTTAACCATCAGCTTAAACTTTTGGTTGAGTTGGTTTCTTGACATGGTATTAGAAACTAATATGACAAGAGGTCACCTGTTCAAAGCTTAACTATCCCTCACTTAATAGAGGAATATTTAACGCTGGATATTATGAGGAGGGTATGTGCTGCCTCTATACTTCTAGCCCAAAGAGCTATCATGTGAGGGGATGTGTTAGACTATATAACATATCGTGGGGTCTTAACCACCGGCTTAAGTTGGTTCAACTCACATGCACTGATGCACCTGATTTACTATCCTAGATTCGGCCATTAAGCCAAATTAGTCATTCATATTTTCAGTGGCGAAGCCACATGGCCGACCCTTGTGTTAGAGTATATAACATATTCTCGGGTCTCAACCATCAGCTTAAGCTTTTGGTAATGGTTGAGTTGATTCCTTAACATGGTATCAGAAGCCAACGTGACAGGAGGTTACAAGTTCGAATCTCAACCGCCCCTCATTTAACACTTCTAGTTCTAGCCCAATGGGCTCTCATGTAAGAGGGCATTTTAGAGTATATAACATATCCCGAGGCCTCAATCATCAGCTTAACCTTTTGGTTGAGTTGGTTCCTTGACACCATGTAGCCCACTTTTTCATTTATAATTTTCCGACCCCTTTAACTTTAAAATCAAGAAAAAGAACAAACCTTTCCTTGACGAATATCTTCAATAGCATCAGGAATGGAATGAAAACCTTGAGTTGGACGATCAAGGTCATCACCTAGATCATCCTCCATAGCAAATCCCACAGAAATTGGTGAAGTTTCACTAGAAAGCTCATTCATATGATCCAACTTTCCATTGCTGAGCATGGTTCTAAATTTTTGAACCTTGCGCAGCCTTAAACAAACCATACCAATATTTGCATTCATTCCTTCACCCAAGCTTAACTTTTTGCTATGCAATCCATCCCATGCATCACTCTTTTTGCTACTCCTGTAATTAATTATTATTAATAATAAAATTAATAAAAGTCATTCATTCTCATCATTTTATTTAATTATGGAGTAATATACTCCCTCCACCCTTTTTATTGTCCATTTTGGCTTGGACACGGGTTTTAAGAAAATGGTAGTTGGGGTATTTTAAGTGATTATAATAATTATAAAGGTGGTAGTTGGGGTATTTAAGTGATTATAATAATTGAAAATGTGGTAGGTGGGGTATTTTAAATAATATAAGTTGGGTAGGTGTGGGTATTTAAGTAAAAAATCTTTGCCAAAAATAGAAAGTGGACAATTAGAGTGAATTGACTAAATAAGGAAAGTGGACAATAAAAAAGAATCGGAAGGAGTATAATTCTACCAAGTCAATAACTAGATCAAGATATAATGAAATGCTAGTTCATCAAAATTTATCAATTTATTTTTTTAAATTTATTTTTTTTATTTAATTATGGAGTAATGTATATAAGATGCTCAAATTTATTTTTTCATAAAAAGTAATTAAGTGATTTTAGTAGTGAATCTAAATGCGTAGACCATTTTATTTAAAAGTTTACAAGTTGATGTGGCTGTCATCATTTAGCGGTGAGATAAAAATTCTAAAGACACTCAATTATGAGCGAATATAACAATAGAAGTGTTCATTGTTGTCCACGAGTGAGTTTTGCAACATTCATAAAAGAAAAGAATATATATATATTGCTTGATAAGCTTGAAGCATAAGTCTTAGTACTCTTTGGTAATTGATTTTAGGAGCGAATTAATCTGACAAAAAATATATAAACGTGTTACAAGTTGATGAAATTGACAAATTGTAACCTTCTTAACTAAGTTATAAATTTTAAAGACACTCAAATATGAACAAAATTATATAATAATCCAAAAATGAGTTTTCCAACATTCAAAAAGAAAAGTGTATATCATTTGATAAGCTTGAGGCATAAGTCTTAGGACTATATATTTGAAGAGTAAACTTGATAAAATATAAATGTCTAAATCATTTCAACTCGAAGTTTACAAGTTGATGAAATTATAACCTTAGCAATAAGATAAAAAATTACTCTCAAATATGAACGAAATTATATAACAATAGAAGTTTCATTTATGTTGTCCACAAACGAGTTTTCCAACATCCAATAAAAAAAGAGTATATCGCTTTATAAGCTTGAGGCGTAAGTTTTAGATATGGTTTACACATTGTAAGTCTTAGATATTAATGTGTAAACTATTTCAACTAAAAGCTTACAAGTTGATGAAATTATGACCTTTTTAGCATTTAGATATTAATGTGCGAATTTATATATGAATAGAATTGTTCATTGTATGTTGTCCACAAACAAATTTTCCAACGGATCGTATAATTGATTTTCGTAGTGAATCTTACAAATTATAAATGTATAAACCATTTTAACTAGAAGTTTACAAGGTGAAACTGCAACCTTTTTAACTGCGAGATAAAAATTTTAAAAACACTCACATGTGAACGAAATTATATAACAATAGAATTTGTTCATGAGTGAATTTTCCAAATTCAAAAAAAAAGTGAGAGGTAAATCTAATTATTAGTGCTATGAGGTAATTAATTTATTTAGTAGTGATGATCCATAGAATTAAGAGCATTGAGCGAGAGAGAGAACATACATTGAACTGTGGAAGGCAGCAGCAAAAGATTGAGAAAGATAGAAAGACGCCATGATTGAGATCCAAGATGCAGCACCAAACTTATTAATACTTGAGGATTATTATTTCAGAGCAGTTTTCTCTTTCAATCTTTCTGGTTTAAATAAACGAAGATGGGAGATGCTAGCTAGAGAGTGAAAGGATAAACTATGACAACGTCTTACCATGATACGGACCCATATAGTTTGGCTATTTGTATAAAATTTTACAAAAACTTGCGTAACACCGTCTTAGAATAAGACCACAACTGGGTCGGCCCTTTCTCAGGCGCCTGCACTAAAGCTGATGGGCTCCATATTGGGCCGCGTCTTATTCTAAGACGGTCTCACCCAAGATCTGTTGTTAAAATTTTAGGTGATCACTTTAACTGACTAAATGTAAATAGTTAGCCTAATAGAGATAGTCTCACTATGAGACCGACTCATTTAAAACTTGCAAATGATAAATTAGACTGGTAGCTACTTTTTGAGTAGTTAAAGATCGTCTCTTACTTAGACAACCTCAAAAGTTTGTTGAACTATTTAACATATATATGCATAATGAGACTAGATTAAAAATACATAAGTTAAAGATCACATGATTATTTGTTTTTTTTTTTGCATAAATTGGCCTACTTGTGAGTCATCTTTGTTTATTTTGTTCATTTCTTTTGGCTCTTTATTTGCTTTTTTCAATTTTTGGGCTAATAAATTAGATAATGATCAATGTGATTAAATTACTAACAACTTAAACTTACATTCGTGAGACCATCTTTAAACTCATAGTGAGACGTCGGTTTTATGGTGAGATTATTATTTTGATTACCTCATTTAGATAATAATCAATGTTTATGTGATTAAATTACCAACAACCCATGAACTAATGTTGGGATAATTATATGAGGCCGTATTATGGTAGGACAATACAAGACGAACTCTTATATCATATGCAAAATATTGTAGAACTATTATCAAAACATTAGGTCAAGAGTTCGAATCATAACCCCCAACCAACAATTCTTTTTAAATAATAAATCCATTACTATTTATAAATGAGTTACCTTTTATTCTTCTTATTTTGATTGTCAGGCAAAAAAAGACAAAGACAAAGACAACAAAGGACAATCCCAGTATCCAGCACAGGGTTGTTAGACCCATTTCTTAATTCTATCAATCACTCAAAGTATAAAAATAAGAACCAAAAGTAAAGAGCCATAATAGCATACTTTAGTAAGTACTCCACTACTCAACCAAATTACACAAACCATGGAAACAAATTTTAAAGTATGCATAATTGGAGCAGGCATAAGTGGTCTAACAGCATGCAAATATGCCCTTTCTAAGGGTTACAACCCCATAGTTTTTGAGTCCAAAAGCACCATTGGTGGTGCTTGGACAAATACTCTTGAGATTACTAAACTCCAAACTCCTAAACAACTCTACCAATTCTCTGATTTCCCATGGCCTTCTTCTATTTCAACACTATACCCTGATAAAGACCAAGTTAAAGAGTACCTTAATTCTTATGCTAAACAATTTGATTTACTTAAGTACATTAAATTTAATACCCAAGTGTTGAGTATTAAGTATGAAGGTCCTTCCCATGAAGAGATCCAATCTTGGGCTCTTTGGAATGGTAACGGTGACCCTTTTGGTAATAAGGGTAAGTGGATTGTCACCACTCAAGAATTGCCCAATCAACCAATCAAGGTAATTTTTTTTATATTTTTAAGATAAGTTTGTATTCCATTAAATATTTTAATTATTTCTATTTACAATGGTTGTCAAAAATTATCATCATCAAACCGAATATTCCGCTCGAAAACATTGTTTGGGTTATTGAAATATAACCCATATGTGATCCCACATTGAAGAATTAGAAAGAGGTTGACTAACATATATACTTGATAGGCCACTTTTAATACTAATTGGTTTAAGACGAAACATCATCGGATTTATGTGCAGCCAACTCTACTCTTATGCGAGTATTATTGTCTACAAGCTCGTTAATAAATTTGTCATGGGTGAGGAAGGTAACGGATAATCCATATCCGTATTGCTAGTGCGAGAGGGCCAACAGATGTGATCAACTTTTCCCAAAAAGTGTTGTTTAAAATTATGGGATCCACAACTTAAGTGGACTTTTTTGCTGCCGTCTTTCTTTCCTCCCCAGATCCTGATCATAGTTTTCAGTGAGCGGAATACACTGGTATGATGATGACAAATTAAGTGTAATTTTGTGTGATGCATGAAAACAGATGATGGAAGCAGAATTTGTGATCTTGTGTATTGGAAGATTCAGTGGGCTACCGAACATACCAAAGTTTCCTTCAAGCAAAGGACCAGAGGTTTTTGAAGGGAAGGTTATGCATTCTATGGATTATTCTGCTTTGGACTACGACTCTGCTAGAAATTTGGTGAAAGGGAAGAATGTTACTGTGGTTGGCTTCCAAAAATCTGCACTTGATACTGCTATGGAGTGTTCAAATGCTAATGGTAATCTATTCAACCATTTTTCTATTTTAATTTTTTATCATAATCAAAAACTAATTGAGTATATTACATTTTCTAGGTTACAATTAATAGTCAAAACTAATAATTTTAGCCGAGATATATTATATAGTCTATATATATCATAGCAAAGTATGTTGTATATTATTCTCTCAATCCCTTAAAAATAAAACATGACTCAAAAAACTGCTAGAATTTAGAAAATAGGTTTGGACAATCCAAACAAAGTGAAGATGTAACCCACATACAAATTCAAATGAGGTTCACTATTAAAACCAATTGGTATCAGTAGTGGTTACTCTTCAAGTTTATAAAATGACATATTCTCAATTCCCTTTCTCAGATGTGAATACTAAAGGACATTTTAACAAAAACTCTCATATATTTGAGTCAAATAATTTTATTTCTAAGTGACAAGGATATATAAAAACAAAAGAATAGTATGTTTTTATATTATATCTTGTATAGTTGAAATTCTTTATCGAACAATCTTAAATGAAGTAGACTAATTAATTAGAAATAGTATGAACTATTTTCTACAAAGCAACTTTTGTATGACGCCATCTTATAATTATATCCAAACATGTGCATCTGAATATCTAAAGTGATAATTTAGTTGGACTATTAACTAACCCACTTTAATTAGTTATTAGTGTATTGTTTTTTGCAATAACTTATGTTTTTTTTAAACTCAAAAAAAAAAAAAAAAACAAAACAAAACAGGAAAAGAACATCCATGCACAATGATATGTAGGAATCCACATTGGAATGTGCCTGAAAAGTTTCCATGGGGAATTAACATCTCAAACTTGTATTTGAACCGCTTTTCTGAGCTCTTGCTTCACAAGCCTGGAGAGGGTCTACTTCTTAGTCTTCTAGCCTCATTTCTTTCACCTTTGGTATGTTCCTTTCAAAACTATATATACAACTTTTTATTATTTTAGAGTTCGACTTTTATTATTGACAATAATAAGTCAAATAACAATGTTATAGTCCTAAATTTAAAAGATTTGAGTTGGTTACATGACTTAGTATAACGTTATAACTTTATAAAATTAAAGAATTTATTATATTTTATTCAATAGGAGGTGAACATATACTTTATGACTTGGAGTATTTATTTATTTAACTATATTCCTCCTTTCAAAATTTGAGATCAATAATTAGTTATACATCTTGAATTGACACCATAAAGATGGACAAACAAAATATATACAAAAAACTGAATGAAAACAAATTAGCCTTTATGAAAATAATTGCATCAAAATCTCAAAATATTATGATTGTATGAAATATTTTCTAAATTTTCATTGATTAATCATATTTTTAATTCTTATCAGCTACTAAAAGATTAAAATTTTGTCAATGCCCTTTACACATGTAGGGTATTCTCCTCTTTTTGACGCGGGTCTCCATATTTGTTTGACTGTTTCTATTACGTGTCTAATATTTTCATTAGATTTTCAAGGATCTTATTTTTATTAGGTGTTTTAGGGACCCTATATAAACTTCTCTTAATTTACTGACCATATATTTTGTATTCGACTCACTTGATCCCCTATATATTATAATAATAAAATATGTTTTCTGGTGTAGCTAACAAATTATAGTTCACCATGTTAAATTTACGTGTGATGTGTATTATTTTACATTTATCTTTGTTGCGTTTGTCATAAAAATACTATCAATTGATAAACAGAGGTGGGGAATCAGCAAAGTAGTGGAGGCAAGTATTAAGAAAAAACATCCTCTAAAAAAATACGGGATGATTCCTGATCATAGTTTCCTACAAGAAATGAACACTTGCACATTTGCAACAATCCCAGAAGGTTTTTATGAAAATGTTGAGAAAGGAAGCATCATTTTGAAAAGGGCCCCATCCTTCAGCTTCTTCAATAAAGGTGTTGTAATTGAAGATAGCAGTATTGGTTATAAGGAATATATAAAGACTGACTTGGTTATTCTTGCTACTGGTTTCAAAGGAGAACAAAAGCTCAAACACATTTTTGAATCTCAATTTTTTCAAGATTGTTTATTTGGCCCCTCACAAGATACCATTCATTTATACAGGTGTTACTCTCTCTGTGCCTTAAAATTTAAAATATTAGAAAAATTAATATTACTTTTATTTTGAAATATTTGCAACTAATTGTTAAATATTGCGTGAAAATATATCACTTACGAAAAAAAGTAGTTTTAGCCACATTCTTAAAAAGTTGTTTTGTTGGAATGGAGATCAGGACTGATCCTAAGATTTGTGAGGCTCGAAGCAAAACATTAATTATAAACTCCTAATTCCTAACTACTAAATATACTATTATAGGTCTTTAACTATTAAATAGATTAGTCCGTACGTCTTGTATGAGACCGTCTCACTGTGAAAAGTGTCCATACAAATTAAAGACCCATTAACAAAAAAACATAAAACAAAAGAAAAAAAAACAATGAAAACTGAAGCATTTTTTTTAAATAGTTTGAGGCCACCAATTAATCTCACGATGAGATGGCCGCAATAGAAAATCAATGTAAATATTAAAATATTATTTTCCTAATTTTTTGGATGGGCTCCGGATATAGGTATCCCCTAATTAAATATATGAGTATATTTGAATCAATTTTAGTGAAATACTTGAATGAACGTACATTACGTGTAAACTAAAAGTTTAAATTAATGACCGCAGGGAATGTATCCACCCAAAGATTCCACAATTAGCAATAATTGGACATTCAGAGAGTGGTTCAAACTTATACACATCAGAAATGAGATGTCGTTGGTTATTTGAACTACTGGATGGAAAATTCAAATTACCAAGCATAGAAGCAATGGAAAAAGATATCTTAGAATGGTGCAAATTCATGAAAATGTATTCAGGTAATAACTACAAAAGAGCTTGTATTGGAGCATTGCATATTTGGTATAATGATCAGCTTTGCAAAGATATGGGCATAAATCATAAGAGAAAAAATGGGTTCTGGGCTGAGTTGTTCCACCCATATGGCCCACTGGACTATGCTTAAGGTTAATAATAAATTTTCAGGTGATCTCTTGAGAGACCGTCTTTTATAAAGACGACTCTCAAAAGTCCAGCCCAAATCTATATTTAGAGTTGTAACAATATATTGGATTGGGCTTTTGAGAGTCGTCTTTACAAAAGACGATCTCAAGTAAGAATTTGTGATAAATTTTAGGAAGATTTATTTGACAAATTCTTCCTATTATTATTATTATTATTATTATTATTATTATTATTATTATTATTATTATTTTATTGCCCTTATTAATGTACTTTTAGACTCTTTTTAGTGTGCTTTATTCGGTTACATTTATAATAAAAGTAATCTATATTGTAAGATTACTTTAATCGCTCAGATGATTATTCCATATTGTTACAATTTTTGTGTGTACATTATGGTGGATTTGTTATTTTATAGAAAAATAAATTTAATGGAGGAAAAAAGAGAATCATAAGTAGGGATGGCAATTCAATCTGAATTCGACTTTGGCCCGACTCGATACGAGAAATCCGATTTGAGTTAGAGGGGAAAGTTATCCAACTCCGAATCCGATTTTATGATCCGAGTCCAAGTAATTAGAGACGGGCCGGAGTTGGACCTTATTAAAAATCAGACACTTTAACCCAACTCTGACTCCGAAGTAAATCCGACTTCAATTTGACTTTTACCCCAATATTTTGTTTTCTTTAAAACGCTAGACGTGACTAATTTAAGCTCTCTAGCTCTAATATACTAATTGTAATTAAAATAAACTTGATATCTTTGTTTAGATTAGTCAATCAAAATACAACAAATCAGATTAAGAGAAAAAAAATACAACAAATCAAAATGCGAGAAAAGTTTTTTAAATTGTGATAGTAGGACTATTGATCTCTTGTTAAACTTGAATTCAAAGTACATGCTTCTTTGTTGATAACTTGTATTTGAAAAAATATTTTGTTAATCTTGTATGGTTTAAAATCATTAGTAAAATTTCACAACAATAAAGTTTGCTAATAATCTAACTTTGCATCCAACTCTGTTGGAATTCTGAGAGTCCAAGTAGAAGAAAACTTGGAGTATGGGTAATTGGACTCTGATCGGAGGATACGATTTATGTGCCTTTATCCTAAAGAGAGTCTTGAACAATGGTTTAGGGAGCTGTATTATTTTTCTTCTTGCTCTTATATAACTTTATCTTTAGTGTCTACCACTCCTTATGCACATGAAGAGTGAGGTGGTTCCAACTTCATACTAATGCAAAATGGAGTTGGCTTTTACTTTGTCTTGTTTTGTATTCTTGGTTGATTCAATGGAAAATTTTCTTTGTCCAAAAAGAAATTATACATAATCAAATATACTCCCTCCATTCCCTAATGAAGTTTTTATAAAAGGAATGTTCACGGGATTTAAGAAAAATAAAATATTTTAAATAGTGGATATATTATTTAATTAAATAATAAATTTGATCGGAGAAAAGTGGGGACCATAAGCATTATAAAAATATTAAAAGAAAATTAGTGGCACAAATATGAGAACCACAACAAATAAAAAATTAGTTTTATAAAGTCAGTGGGAAACATGTAGGGACCATAAGAAATATTAAAATGTTAAATTGAAGTTAGTGGAGGATATGTGGGGTATATAAGCTATATAAAAATATTAAAGTTAGTATGAATAAGGTAATTTTGTGCGAAATTTGTGACATAAATGGAAAGATTCTCAATGAAAACAACAAATAAAACACCCCAAAATGGCAAATGGGAACTTCGTTAAAGAATGGAGGGAGTATTAAAGATTGAATAAGTGCATTAAATAAAATGCAAAACGTAAATGTGATACTTAAGATGAATAGATGGGACTACTCCCTTCTTCCCGTTTAATTTGAAGCATTTTCCATTTTGGTCTGTCCCACTTAATTTGCATCATTTTTATTTTTGGGTGATAGCCCACTACTTTCTTTTAATCTCATCCATACATTTTTACTCTCTTTTAATTAATTTTCTCCACACAATTCATTCTCTCTCTTTATTTATTACCATATTCTTAAAAACTAACATATTTCTTTTTGATGCAAATAAAAAGGGACGGAGGGAGTATTTATTAAAATGATGTTGACGTCTAAGTTTTCTAGTGAAATTGATACAAAACCAAAAAGAAAGGACTAGAGAGATTCGCTAGTGTAAATAAAAATACTCGAGAGCGCTGCCAATCATTGTAGACAAAGCACGTCAATATACAAATCAATAATTATGTCCTAATTTTATTAGAAATTCTAGAGTGCACACTAAAATAATATACTTCTTCTATTTCATAATACCCTGGCAACGGCGCCAAAAACTTGTTAGGAGTTTTATTTTAATGCCGCAAGTGTACGGGTGTCGTAGCACAATTACAGGTCGAATCACAGGGAGACAAGATTAATATAAGAGTCGTTCAGTTAATCACTTTAGGAACAAAAGATTTGTTGGTTGATTCTGTAAACTATGTGAAAAATGATTAAGAAATACGATGATATCAAGATAATAAAAAGGACTAGGACATAGGAATTCCCCACTAATAGCATGCGATTATTTCGATAAGGATTGCAATTGATTCCGTTGAATTGATTCACCAATCTAATTTGATTACTCCTTTTCGGGATGGTAACCAAATTAAATCAAATTAAATGGGTTCTCTTAATCTCAACTTTCGTATTTTGATCGATTAACATCACAAGAAAACATACTACTCAATCTCAACTTTCGTGATTTTGACTAAGAAGCTTATTAACTTGTTTTATATATAATCTAAGACTAATAATATTCTCATCCCTCAACTTTCGTAATTTTGGTATTAAGAGAAATCAAAAGACATTAACTTGAATGATCATACAAAACAATTTAATCAAATCAATTCAACATCACAATCACCAATCCTCATCTAGCAATCACATACATATTAGGGTTCAAATCCAATGTCCTAGCATACAAAACTACTCACTAATCATGGCTATAGAGATTTCTAGGTTAAATAAACTATCATGAAGCATAAGATAAAACATAATTTAAAACTTGAATATAAAAGAGAGATAAGAAAATATAAAAGAATTACTTTGACAATGGAGAATTAAAGAAGAAAAAGTAAATTGCAAATAAAATCCAAAATTACAATAATGAAATTTTCAAAGGAAAGCTTAAACTAAAAATGTATGGAATACAAAGAGAAACTAGAGTTTGAAGGAAGAAAACTGCTTAATTCTAAATTAGGGTAACCTCCACTTAAATAGTGGTTCCAAAAATTAGGAGAAAAGACCGTTTAAATTCCATCAGACGAAAAGCAACAAGTCGCCACTTTGGAGCGACGAGTCGTCGCTCTGGGTCTGACTGGCGAACTTTGAATGGCCGCTATTTCCTGATCGGTTGTCGGATATGAACATATAATATACCGTTGGAAAGTTCTTGAAGTCTACTTTCCAATGCCGTAAACCTTGCATCAATATGATCTCTCTATCAAAAGTTATGGCCAAAAGAGTGAGCATGTATCAAATTTCTTCTCAAAACTTTTGTCTTTCATCACTTTTCTACTCTTTTCTCTTTTGCCCATATTCATTGTAAAACATCTTCAAGTGAGCAACGATCTCTTCACTTATTCTAGGGGTCTTAGGCTATTTCTCCAAGCCTTCACCCTCTTATCACCCCGAGACCTAACAAAATCTCCAATTTCGCCTCATATATGACATAAAACACAAAATTAAGCTTATGAGGCAAAATTATAACAATTCACTATTGTAGATCCTAAATCCCAGTAAAAATTCACACAAGAAGCGTAGAAATAGCACGGATAAGGGCAAATAATTGCACTTATCACACACTAAAATAATATACTTCCTCTATTCCATAATACTCGGTACATTTTCCATTTTGAGAAATTTCATATTACTTCTACATTTCCTTTTTTTAGTAAAATACCAATCATTTAAAATTATACCTACTCCTATTTTTATCCTACTCTATATCTAATTACTCCTATTTTTCTTTTTTATTTTTCAACAAATAATATTAAAAAATTCTAAAAAAGCAAATTTTCACCTACTGCTCATCATTGCACAGTAACTTCTTAATCTTTGTGCCCATGCAATGGTAGCAAGTACATCAGAACAGAGGAAGTACGTGGACTAAGTTTTACGACTCTTATTCCTACTCTCTTCACTCTTATCACTCTTCATTACATATTCCAAAGTAACTGGAACACAAAACTTTTTGAAAAAAATTATTTAATTTAATTTTTAATTTTTAATTTAAATTTTAATTTTTTGATTTTAATTCTTTTAATTATTTTAATTTTTATAACATTTAATTTTTAATTTTTTAAATTTTTTAAATTTTTTAAGAGTGGAAAGGAGTGACGTGTAAGAATATAAGAGTAGAGTATAGTAGAATAGAGTGGGGTGGGGTGGGGTGGAGTGTAAGAGTACAAGAGTGGAGTCGAGCAGAGTGTAAATGTTGGTCCACAATAATATTAGTGCGGACTAAATTCATACCAGAATTTTCTAAATTTAACTAATAGGTATTAGGCGAAGAAGTAAAAAAATAAAACAAAATAAAGTTTTTGGGAACAATAAGAGAAATCTATGGAGGAATTGAAAATATAAGTTAAATATGTAAATAAAATTAAAGAAATTATATATTCCCTTCGCTCTCTAATGTTTTTCTTATTTAAATATTTCACTTTAAAAAGAGAAATTTGAGTAAGATTTTTGAGTGATATACAAAAGTAGAAGATAAAATATATTCATGTGAAATCTTATTATATCCGTCTTAATGTATATTTTGAAAACTGTATATAAAGTATATGGGAAGTAAAAAAGACGGGAGTTGGTGTTAATTAAGATAAAAATGTTAGGGAAATTATCATTGGTGCCCCTGAGGTATGCGTTTTTATCAATGGTGTATAAACTTATTTTTTTATTCCAATGGCACCCCTGAGGTTTAGTGGTAATTACAACCGTGACCTTTTTAAGTATTTTCGTTAAAATTCCGTTAAGTTTCGAAATTAACCTAACTAGGGTTAGTTTCTTCTTCTTCTTCTCTTCTTCACTCCTTCCATGGCTGTCTTCCATGGCTGCCATTCTCTTCTTCACTCCTTCCATGGACACTAAAACGTCGACTTCAACTGGTACTCAACATTGGTTCTTCTTCCTTTATTTGAAGAAGTCTATTTAGATTAATATTTAAAAATACCCATTATATATTCTATATAATTTGAAAATACCCATTTTATATTCTATATAATTTTAACAACAACTGGTACTCATAGTTATTTTTCATCAAATTCAATCACGTTATGTTCTTATTTTGTTCAGAAAAACTTTAGATTTGAATTTTTCTTCTCATTTTAAAACCCTTTTTAAAAACCCAATTTAATTTTGTGTCAAATTTGTTAAAGTTTTGTATCAAATTTGTTAAACTTAAAACCCAATTCAAGAAAAAAGAATTAATTTCTTGCAATCAATTTGGGTTAGTATCAAGAAAAAGATTTGATTTTTTTGCTTTCCAGGTTTTTGCTTTCCAGATCGAGATTGGGTTATCTTCAATAGATTTCCACCATTGTTTGTTTTCTCTGTTTTCTTGGGGTTTTAAGGTTTTTTTTATCTGATTCTTTGATGGAAATACATGAGAAGATAAATTAAGCTATGCGAACTTAGGAAATACAATGATAATGGAAGGAATAATGATATCCATGAATCGAAAGATGGAAAAAAAATAAACTCAATGAACTACAGAAATTAGGGGATTTTTCTGGGTTTTGAAGAAATGGCAGCCATGGAAGACAGCCATGGAAAGAGTGAAGAAGAGAAGAAGAAGAATAAGAAGAAACTAACCCTAGTTAGGTTAATTTCGAAACTTAACGGAATTTTAATGGAAAATACTTAAAAAGGTCACGGTTGTAATTACCACTAAACCTCAGGGGTGCCATTGGAATAAAAAAAATAAGTTTATACACCATTGATAAAAACGCATACCTCAAGGGCACCAATGATAATTTCCCAAAATGTAAATAATATATATTTAGCAAGATCATCTAAAAAGTTAAAAGTAGAACAATGCCGTTGAAAATTATGTTGATGCATTTGCGTGATTTGTGTCCATCACAATAATACTCGTAGAAGCATGAATAACGTGTTAGACAAATTGCCCCATTTTCCAATCGCATACACTAGTGAAAAAAAGCACAAAGGCTGCGGTTTTTTGGGATATAGGCTGCGATTTTGACTCGCAGCATTAGTAATAGCAGCAGATGAAAAATATTATTGGCTGCGGTCCTAAAAACCGCAGCCTATACCCCATTTTTAGAACAAAATAAATTTGATTATTGGCTGCGGTTTTGGCAATGACCGCAGCCTTTGAGGTTATTATTTTTTTTTTCATTTCGTTTTATACTAATTGTAAGAACAAATTCTAATTGCAAGAACATTAAGACCAATAGCATTCATCTATACTAATTGTAAGAACAAATACTTCACATATACTAATTTTAAGAACAATTTTCTTATACATATAAAAAAAATCAAAAACCTTCTACCAAGATCCAATTTACAATTTACAATTTACAATCAAAAATCAAGAATATACAATTTACAATCAAAAAATCAAAAACCACATCCTATTCAGTTTCTTTCCCTTCCAGATCTGTTGGAAAAAAAGGATGAAGACAGAGATTCAAACAATGAGAACAAATAATACTCTTCCAACGAACGCCAAGCAGAGAGGATGAAGAAAGAGACGAACAATACTCTTCCAACGAACGACATAAACGCCATTATTTGTCTCTCACTTGGAGTACCTCGATCTAGACGTACGACACAAGACAGAGATTCAAACATCATCATAAACTTAAACCAGATCTAAATGATGAGAAAAAGACTTACATGCCTCGCCATTGTAGAACCTTCCTGTTATCTATTCCTCCTTCAACCAAACCCTAGAAAGAGAAAAAATTAAACAAATACTTCGATTTGTTATTGTTTACAGTGTATGGAATCGTTCACAATCAGATCAGAAGAGAGAAATAAAGAAGAAGCGTTGTGCAGAAAGATAAAAATAAAAGAGTTTTTATTTTTGGGTTTAGTTTCGTCGGTGAGAGGGAGAAAGGGAGAGGAAGAAAAGGGATTAGGGTTAATTAGGTGAGAGGCGGAAGTGAGAGAGGAATATATAACATAAGTCTTTATTCTAGAAAATACACTAGGGTGAATAAGTTATTGGCTGCGGTTAAACAAGGAAACCGCAGCCTTTGAGCATTGAATTTTTTTTTTTTTATTATTGGCTGCGGTTTTAATGAAAACTGCAGCCTATGTGCTTTTTTTTCGCCTTATTTTTCGCCTATTATATGTTGCGTTTATTAGGAACCGCAGCTAATGTTTAGCAGCCAATAGCTTTTTTTCCACTAGTGATAGCATAATTGTTTTGGAAAGTAACTCGTACAAACTATACCATATACTCCCTCAAATTCATTTGAGTTGTCCTATTTAGTTGGACACGGATATTAAGAGTGGGATGAGATCCATTAAAAAAGTGCTAGCTGGGTATTTTAATTGATTAAATTAATTGTAAAGGTGGTAATTGAAGTATTATAAGTAGTAAAAATGAGGGTGTATGGGTCATTATTTGTGTGAACATGAAGTATTTAAGTAAAAAAAATAATTGAAAAAAAGGAAATGAGACAACTAAAATGAAAATGAGATAACTAAAATAAATTGGAGGGACCAACTCCACTAATTATTGGAAAGCATAGCAAATTAAACCATAATCTCACTCATGAATTATTAATATATATAATCACTTTCTCCTATTAAATTTGCTCTTAGACATTTGGCCAAAAACAAAAATAATTAAATCAAATACATAGAAAAGTGAAAAAATCTAATATTAATTTAGATAAAAATATACCTTATATGTTAATGTGTGAATTAATAAAGAATGTATAAGTTAAGAACAAAATAAAGATAAAATAAATTTAACAAGACAAACTAAAAAATTAGGGAAATTATCAATGTACCCCTGAGTTTTGGCACTTTATCAATGGTACGCAGTCGCTTAAGTTTTTTTTTATTATCAATGGTATCCTCGTATTATTGAGCGTCTTACAACCGTAACATTTTTGAAACTTTTTCCGTCCAAAATCTTCTAAATCTGTTAAAATTTTCTTTTTCTTTTATTTATTAATTTAAAACATGAAAAAAGTTAACGGTGTTGGACAATTTTGGACGGAAAAAGTTAAAAAGGTTTACGATTGTAAGACGCTTAATACGAGGGTACCATTCAAAGGACACTCCCAGTATCTCGCACGATAATAAAAAAAGGGAAATTTCATATAGTAGCATCGAACTTTCATAAAACGCCAGTGGTAGCACTTTTGTTAGATTTTTCCACATGATAGCATCAGTTAATGCCTTATCTAACTGTCGTAGCATTTTCTGTTAAATTTTTGTCAATTTCCGTTTAATTCACCATTTTGACGTTTCTACCCTTATTAAGTATTGGTTATTGTCTTTATAATTTGTCCTAAACCATTTTATGCTCTCAAATGTTTAATTCACCATTTAGACGTTTAAATCGCCATTTAATTCATCAATGCTCCCAAATGTTTAGGAAAAATTATAAAGATAAGTACCAACAATTAATAAGTTTAGTGATGAGCAAATTTTATTTAACCGCAAGCGCACGGTGTACGCGTAGTGCGGGTCGAACACAAGGAGGCTTAATAATTCCAAATTGTATGTTTATGACTAGCTAAGACAAGGGTTAAACAAAAGGTGTAAGATGATGTTCTAATCCTAAGATGCAAAAGCTAAGACAATAATAAAAATGATGTATAACAATGATATGAAAGACACTAGAGCTCGTATCACCCAATTCTAACATGAAATTCAATCACTTTCATGATTGTATGACTATTGGCTAAATCTAGTAGGACTATAACTCAAATAACTCTAAATCCTATGTTCCAATTTAAGACCAACTAGCATTAATCCTCAAACTTCCGTTCTATTGCTAATATAGAAGAATTTAACTCAAATATATCTCAATCCTAAGTTAAACCAATCCTCAAATTCCGTTCTATTGAAAAGGCTAACAAAGATATTTAAATCAAGACTCATTAAGCGTAGGTTCAATCATCGACTCAAATCGCACATAATCAATCAATAAAATATCAATCCATGCTTCGAATTAGGGATTTCACCTAACCCTAGATAAAGAAACTACTCACTAGCCATGATCATAGAAAACATACAACAAACAATAGACAATAATGTAAAAAGAGATAATGAAACAACCGAAACTTACGAACGAGAAAATAACATAAACGAAGTGCAAATCAAATGCTACAATGGTTCTTCAAAGGTTAATTGAAAGAAAACTCGTAAAAGCTCAAAGGAAAGTTACGGAAATTTAAAACTGAAAACTCAAATCTCCCCCTACAAGAATAAATAACTGCCACTATATAAAGTGGTTCCAAAAATTGGAAGAAAACCGTCAAAATAATGCCCGGATTAAGAAAGGCCGGCGCTTTATAGAGGCGCGATCATCGCATCTCGGCGGAGAAATCATCGCCGCCGCTACGGATAAGGCGACGAGCGCCGCATGGGCGACGACTGTCCGCCTCGCAGCAAAATCATCAATAATTGCACGCAATTGGCGACGAAGCGCGATAAGGCGACGCATGCCGCTTGCTACGACATGCCAATAAATAATGCTGATTAATGTGCGACGAGCGGTGCACATGAAATGGCTCGTCGCTTGGCCTTTTTGTTGCACTTTTCTCCACTTTTCTTGCCTTCTCCTCATCGGGACTAGCTTGTGGCCCGGTCTCTTCACTTGGCAAGGGGTCTTAGGCTATTTCTCCAAGCCTTCACCCTCTTATAACTCCGAAATGTACCTAAAAACTCCGATTTTGCCTCAAAAATCACATAAAACATGGAATTGACCTCAAGAGACAAAATGTACACAAAACACTACAAATATACCTAAAAACCCACTAAAACTACAATTAAGGAGCGTAAAATGAACACGGATAAGTGCAAATAATTGCACTTATCATTTAGAAATGTCAAAATGGTGATTTAAACGGAAATTGACAAAAATTTAACGAAAATTGCTACGACAGTTAGATAAGGCATAAACTGGAAGCTACTATATGGAAAAATCTTACAATAGTGCTACCACTAACGTTTATGAAAGTTCGATGTTATCATATGAAATTTCCCATAAAAAACTTAGGAGTACCAAAGTGTCGAAACTTACGGATACCCTTGATAATTCAAAAAAAAGATTAACGAAAAACGTAAACCTCAAACAAAAGGCGCACTGCTGAGTAGGGTGTGCATAATGACTGTCCGGTCTCCGGGTCTTACTTATTTACAATTTCGGGTTTTCGGTCCGATCCGAAAAAATCCGGGTTGGACCGGATGTACATAAAAGTGATTTTTAAAGGGAATAATATTTACGATTATTATGTATATATTTATATTAAAGGGCTTTAAATATTTTATTTCCAACACAAAATAATTTTTTAATTTAAATATTTTTATCATATAATAATTAATTTGCCAAATTATTTTACTTTTTTTAATTTATTTTTAGCATCAAAAAATTTTTCAGGCCTAACCGGTCCGAACCCGAACCGAAAAGAATCCATATTAGATCGGGACCAGACAGGATGGACTGATCGGTCTCCGGTCTTTCGTTCCGCTCCGGGTTCGGACCGGTGATTGGAGTAGTGCTGAGTGCCATACCCAGCTACTCGAAATCGTTTCAAATCAATATTGGACCTCGATGTTTATGTCCTTTTCAAATACTAATTCAATATAGGACCGGTGAAGTATTTAATATTTCAAAATCATCTAGCATAGATTGTCAGGATCTTTTAGTTGGTTTACTTTATTTGATTTGGAATTATGTAAAAGGAGAAAAGTTTTACCCAATTCTTAAACATTGCCACCCTTTTCATTTATTGCCATCTCTTTTTTAATAAAATTACTAAAATGTCTTTAGCTCCAATTTTAATTATAAAATCAACCATTATTATTTCTAAACTAAATTTCTTAATAATAATTAAATTAAAATAAAAAGAAAAAATTTAGTAAAGAAAATAATTTTTAAAATCGAAATAAACCTGATCACACGTTTTGTATTGAAATTTGATACATAATCACTCCTTTGGCCGAAACTTTTGATACAAAAATCACATTACTGCAATATTTGTAGCTTTAGATCCTAGACTTCAAGATCTTTCCAATGATATATTATATGCCCAATTCCGATAACCGAGCGAGAAATGACGATCGTTTGAAGTTTATTTGTGCTGAAATTTGATACATCTTCATTCTTTTGGACATAACTTTTTATAGAAAAATTGTATTAGTGCAAGTATTGAGGCATTGGAAACTAGACTTCAAGAGCTTTCCAACGACATATTATATGCCCAATTCTGACAATCGAGCGAGAAATGACGACCGTTTAAAGCTTGCAGTAATTTCTAACATTAGTCGCGCGCGACAAGGCCATGGTTGAATCGCACAAAATGTGTGATCGGACCAAGGTTGAAAAATGTGTGATTCAACCATGGTCCGATCGCACATTTTATGCGATTCAACCATGGCCTGGTCGCGCGCGACTAATGTTAGAAATTACTGCAAACTTTAAACGGTCGTCATTTTTCGCTTGATTGTCAGAATTAGGCATATAATATGTCGTTGGAAAGCTCTTGAAATCTAGTTTCCAATGCCTCAATATTTGCACTAATACGATTTTTCTATAAAAAGTTATGACCAAAAGAATGAACATATATTAAATTTCAGCACAAATAAACTTCAAACGATCGTCATTTTTCGTTCGGTTATCGGAATTGGGCATATAATATATCATTGGAAAGATCTTGAAGTCACCATAATGCAGCAGATATTACAATTATATGATTTTTCTATTTAATGTTATAGCCATTAGAGTGAATATGTCTCAAATTTTAACACAATCATATTGATTCCGCAATTATATTGATGCTCATTTTCATTGGCCATTAGAAATGTTAGTGATTGAAGGTTTGAAAAGTAATTAGGGGCAATTTTGAAATTTCAATATATAAGGAATGGCAATAAAATAAAAAGAGTGACGAAATTTAATAATGTTCGAGATTTATTACACTTACATAATTAGCCCATCACAATAATAGAACACGTACCTATCCCTACTGTCTAACATGTCCTATCGCATGTGTCGTCTAATAATTAGGACTAGTATTTAGTGGTCCAGCTAGCAAAGTCGTCTTAAAAAACATAGCGGTTTTTTATTTGATTATTTTTGATTATTTCTTTCATACTACCTCCGTTCCATAATACTTGCTACATTTTCCATTTTGGGAAATTTCATATTACTTGCTACATTTCCTTTTTAGTAAAAAACCAATCATTTAAAGTTATACCTACTCCTACTTTTATCCTACTCTATATCTAATTACTCCTATTTTTCTTTTTCATTTTTCAACAAATAATATTAAAAAATTCCAAAAAAGCAATTTTCCACCTACTACTCATCATTGCACAGTAACTCCTTAATATTTGTGCCCATGCAACCGTAGCAAGTAAATCAGAACGGAGGAAGTATATGGGAGAATGAGGGGAGCGGGGCCTATACGGTTGATCACCTCGTACTGTCGTACACCCCTCTGCCAGCTAGCTAGCTCCTCCTTTTATGTTCTGAAATAGTTGCTACATTACGGGATATTGACATTATATATTATTTAACCTTATTTAATTATTTTATGTATTGAGGCCAATATGTAAGAAAAAAATCAAGTGAATTCTGTTTGAATCGTGTAATCGCATATATTCATAATGTTATCTCTTTATCATTTTTAGATGTGCATAGTTTAATATATAAATGATTAAATTAAAATACATTTAGATTGTGTAAAAAGTCTAATGTAGTGAGAATAATGGAACAAAAAGTAATATTCAACTCCCCCTGCTAGTGGCGATTTGCTACAAAGACAAAGTCAAATGCAGTAAGTAGTTTGGGATGCATGTAAAGTAATTAACTATTATGGCCGCTCTATGACTAAAATTTTGGGTCCGCCTCTAATTATAAATTATAATGGAGTTTGATAAAAATAAAGAAATAATGGTTAAATGAAAAAAAATGCTAAATAGGAAAAGAGAGAAAAAGTTGTTCTTGTAAAATCCAGTAGCATTTGCCACCTGTCTCATTTTATAGAATTGTGATCTCTTATTAGGTTTATATAGGTGTTCTAAATTAGCTAGCAATGTAGGTGTATATCTTTTAATTGATAATTTAAAATATTATACCTAAATTTCAAATTCTTTTCTAAAATAGATTTCAATATTTAATAGTTTGTTATTTATGAAAAAAATGCTAATTGCATACACTAATTAAAAATGCTTATTATTAAAATGTCTAATTAAAGAATAACTAAGTATACTTATTATTATCAAACATCCTTTATCACCTAACACGTTTTTAATTAGAGGTAATTGACATCACTTTAATAAACAATAAACAAGTGATATAAAAGAGCGGAGGTAGGGTCAGCCCTAAGTAAGGGCAAGGCGTGCCTACGCCCAAGGTCCTTAAAAATTTTAGTTTTCAATTAGTGGTAAGGTTTAAAATTTTCCATTTATACAATAGTTTAGCACACATAAATAATTTTTCGCCCCGGGCCCCTAAAAACCTAGGGCCGACCCTGAGCGGAGGTTGATGCGTTGGAACTTGGTATACATATAGCCATATAGGTCCATAGAGGATGTGTTACAAATCCTATTGTTCTTAATTCAATTCTTAAGCAAAATTAGGTTAAAAGCAAATTTGATTTTGAATCAGAAATAGGAAGTAGGAACCCATGAAATGATACAACTTTATTTTGAAATTTGTCAAATTATAATATTATAAGTGGCTTTTAAAATATAAAAACTTGAAATAGACAATCACGTTAACCAAACATTATATATAATTGTTTATTTAAATTTTAAACATCTCTTTTTTAATCCACCCCTATTTATTATTTAATTTTAAATATATAAAAATTACACGGACAGATATGAGTGAAAGTGGGAGAGGTTATATAAGAACAAAACAAGAATAAGAGAGTTTCGATTACTCGAGAACGATGTCAATCATTGTAGACAAAGGACGTGATTATACATATAATAATCATTTATTGTCCCGTACAAATTTGGTGAAGAAATAAAAAAAAAATCCAACTAGATAAATTTTGTTGAAATAGTGGGAGAAACGCATTGAACTTGGAAGTGGTGAAAATATACGTTAACATGTTAGTAAAAATTTAATGATAATATTCCTCTTGACCAAAAACATAAAACAAATTTAATTTTACCATCTAAAAACAAAATAAGATAAATATGGTATACCTTTTCTATTCTCAAATATTGAATAGTTTATATTATGACAAAAAATGCTTGTTGAGTACACTAATTGAAACACATATTATTAAAAACTCTAATGAAAGAGTAATTAAGTGCATTTATTATCACTTTTAAAAACACTTCAATAAAAAAATACTTGTCCTTTTGTAGTTTTGGCTTGGTCCCCTAATTAATTTAGGAAAATTATCAATGGTACTCTTGTTTTTTTGCACTTTATCTTTGATACCCCTATGTTTTTCGATTATCATTGGTATTCCAACATTTCATGCTATTACAAACCGTGACAGTATTCAAGTTTTTGTATTTATCATACCGTTAAAACCTTTTAAAAGGAAATGATTAACAAACTGACCGTTGTTGATTTTTAAAAGGATTTAACGGCAATATAATGACAAAAACTTAAATAATGTCACGGTTGTAATTAGCATGAAATGCAGGGGTACCATTGATAATTGAAAAAACACAGAGTTACCAAAGGTAAAATGCAAAAACACATGGGTACCATTGATAATTTCCCCTTAATTTATGACATTTTGTATCCAAATAATTTAAGCATATAAAAAACAATAATAGCTTAATGATTAGAGTCTTGTTATCCGATAAGTGCAATTATTTGTACTTATTGTGGTTAATTTATATGCTCCTTTTCGATTGTTTAGTGGTAATTTAAGGGCGTTTTTAGCTTATTTGCACCAATCGGTATTTCATAGTCGATTCGTGAGAAAGTGAGTTAATTATGACACTTTTGAGTTATTTTTTGCAATACATAGTTAGTTGTGCTTATAAGACATCAAAAAAAGATCAATCTGTTCAAACTACCAAGCCATGTGAGTAAAAATCAAGCAAAAGGGCCAAAATCAAGTTTTTAATGTTACATTACCTCAAAAGTCGAGTCGTCTGAAGTAGAGATTTTAGCCTCGGTGACAATTGAAAGAAAAAAGAGAAATTTACAAAGCCTAAAACCGATTTGACGATGTTGTAGTATTAGCTGCAGCCGACTCAATGATTTTTGCTGACAAAATGAATTTTTTCTAGAGACACAAGTTGAGTCAACGGTTGGTGCATTTTTGTAAAAGCTGAGTCGGCGACAGTTCAAGTTGCTGAGCGAATTTCTTTTTACTGCGGTTTTCATTATGTTTTAGGTAAAAAGTTTAATTTAGTATAAATAGGCTAGGGTTCCTTCTATTCATTACTTTTTGCTCTTTTTCTTTTGTTCATCTTTTCATTTTGCGCTTCATTAATTAAATATTTTTATTAAGCATTCCATTTGAAAATTAATTGTAAGCTTTTTTTAGTAATTAATTTTCTTGTCACTAATTTCTTGTATTTTCTTTGAAAGAATTAATTTCTTGTATTAGTGTAACCTTTCATTACCAAAACTTTAATTGTTCTCTTAGTAATCATCATTTAACATATAAGTAGTCTTGTTCTTCATCATTGTTTCGTGAACCATTGTTTGTGTTTTTCCATTGTTTAATTATTCCTTTCCTTGCAAGTTTTATCATTATCATACTTTATTATGCTTAGTATTATCTAGGCTAATATGTAAGATTTATACGGTCAAACAAGATTTTGTTTGAATTGTTTAATCGAAATTTTTTTAATATTAACTTTTTATAATGTATATTTATGCATCATTCAATATATAAACAATGGAAATAACACATTGGATTAAGTTAAAATATATAATAAGTATAATAGAAAGGATGAAGTACTTGGGTCGGTTACTTATTGGGGTTGCTTTGATTGAGGGCTAATATTTAGGGGTAAATAAAACTCAAATTAGGAAAACAAAGTTAGTTAGATAGATGATTAAAGAAATCTGATTGTTAAAGAGGTAGAAGAATTAATTAGATGGTAATGAAAAATGGAAAAATAGCAATTAGTTATCTTATTATGGAGTATTTCCTCCGTTCTGAAATACTCGCTACATTTGACTTATGAGTACTATTCATTGTTCGAGCTTATTTTATATATAACGACTAATATGTAACAAGAAATATAGTCAAATGAGATCTTATTTGAATCGTTAATTACATACTTTCATAAAATTAAATTTATATAATTTTTAACTAAGTGTAGTTTAAGATATTAATAATCAAAATTGTGCATTAGATTGCGTAAAAAAAGTGAAATATAACAAGTATTATGGAACGGAGGAAGTATAAATTTACTATAGGAGAGAGGGAGAGAGATTTTTATACCATCAAATAAGGGAAATTAACATTTTTTTTTGATCTTTTAAAATTTACTCTCACTCTATCTTTATTACAATTATTTCAATAATTTTATTTGCATCTCTAATTACCTTTGTTAAATTAATTTGACTTTTTTATCCCTTTAAATATTTATTTCGAGGAAGTCTTAGTAAATAACGATTATTTGTGAAGTTAACAAATCACGCTTATGTGGTAGAATTTAATAGGATGAGAAATTTGTTATTTTAATTTATCTTTTTTAATTTTGTTTATTTAATTATTATATTTTTTGTCTTTTTATGGTGATTTACAAATCACGATTATTGATTAGAAATTTTTTTATTTATTTCCATTCGAAGCGGCCCCACAATTAAATTGTCCGATTATCTTGAAATATCATGATTAGTCGTTTTCGTATCTAGATGATTCAATTGTCAGCCAATTTCTACCTATCCCAACTATCTAGATGATTCAATTGTCAGCAAGTATACAGTACAACTAGCCCTACTATATTGCATCCCCTGCTAGTAGCAGTTGGCTATAAAGACAATGTCTCATTCATTAATACTCGAGAGATAGACAAAATTTATTGATATTAGTCTGAATCAGTAATTTTAATGGAACAAATAAAAAACGAGTCCATTTCCAAAATATTGTTTGTTTTATAAAATAATTCCACTTTACGTAATATAGAAATATATTTTTCACATTACCGTTTTTCACATTACCGTCCACATAGGATAATATTTTTAAAAAATTTCAAAAGCAAACCGCTAACTCAAATAGCGCGCGGTTTGCATACAAGAGTAAACCGCTATCTGAGATAGCGGTTTATGTTTGTGAATCAATGGAATAAAAAAATAGCTGACAAAAAATTCAGAGCTTATAAGAATTAAAAATTAAAATCACGTCTTAAATGTCATTTTTTTGGGTATAAATAGTGTAAAGTTAATAAAAAACTTAAAGTGCAAAAGCGTACGGAGTACGTGTAGTCGCGGGTCGAACTCAAGGAAGCTAAGACAAGAAACTTGCCAACCTCTATTGAAAATATTGCTTGAAGAGAAAAAATGTGTTTGATTGGTTGTTTTCTAACAAGCTAAAAATGCAACAAGAAAATGTGATTGAAACTATATAATGAAAGATCTAGGGTGTCGGGAATCCTTTATCTTGTATGATCAAATTCTTATTAGTATCTATAAAAATCCGGATTAATTGTGTAATTAAAATGATATGGTTAATCTTAAACTCTCGCTCTGTCGATAAACTATTAGATTTAGACCTTACTAATTCAATTCTCACACGCTAGTTTTATTGAACGAATTAATAAGAATTTAACTAAAATTTACCCTAAAGCAAAGTCGATCCCAATCTCTCACGCTAGTTCTATTGACTAGTCGGACAAAGCATGTTTAATTTAGGGTTAATTGGAACAATTTAACCACTTTAATCCTAATTTCATAGACACATTCAAAATCAAATCATATTTGACTTATAGGTTCAATCCCTAACCCAAGAAAATGGATCTACTCACTAATCATGGTAAAAACAATAAATAAAAATCCTAGAATTAAATGAAGCATGATAAAAGATGATAATAATGAAATTTGCAAGGAAAAAAATAATTAAACTGTGAGAGAAATAATTAAAGATCCAAGAGACAAAAATATGAAGAACAATACTACTTTTAATTAAATGATAATTTATAGGAAAAATAATTAAATTTTGACAAAGAAAGATTAAACTAATACAAATTTGATAAAGAAAAATTAAACTACTAAAACGAAAGTAAATTAAAGACAAAAAATTAAAAGGTTACAGATATTAAAAATGCTCTTCAATGGAGAAAGATGAAGGAGGAAGAAGGAGAAGAGAGTTTTAGTCTCCCTCCCTTTTGCTCCTTCGAGGAGGTTTAACCTAATTGCTTCTTATCAGTTATCACCCACTAAATATATCCTAAGAAGTTAATTAATAAAAAGATAAAAGAAAGGATCGTTCACTGGTTAGATAACTATTGTCCATTGATTATTAACAATTGACCGTAAATTAAAATTATAAATTTCTATCAATTTTCATCTAATTCGATTAAATATAGTTAAATATAACTATTGTCTATTGATTATTAACTATAAATATATGAAACCATGTATTTATAAAATTTAATTTATTAAAATATCTATCACTTTATTAGAATAATTAATAAGATGGTTGAATATGAGTCGATCATACTAATATGTTAAAATTTGTTCAGGGTTTACAACAGTTCGATCTAAACTTCGTTCAGGTTAAGTCAGTTTTAACCGGGTAGAGTTCGATTTTGAGACTGATTCAGGTCGGATTTGACTCGGATCGATCATTATTAGGTTCAGGTACTCTCGATTAACGGTAATGTGTCGGTCAGCCAGTTCGGGTACAACTTCAGGTCGGGTAATGTCAGTTTGATAAACCTAAAAAAGGAACACATTTTCAAGTCGGTTTTCTTTCGAATTTCGAGTCTGATCACTTTTGAACAACTCTACTTTCATCGTGAGGTCAAAATAAGAATCCTTCCACGTGTATTCTATTTATCCGATGTGCCACATATGGTAGTCTTACTTACTCCATTTTGTAGATGTAATTTTCTCGGTTGAAGCTTTGGCTTTTGATACCAATCACTGGGCACATGCGCCCGAAGATTCACGTTAGTATGATACTAGATGTACGGCTTTATTAAAATTTCTGACATACATGTATAAACAAAAAAATAAATTTTTTTTAATGTTTTTACCATCTCAAAATATCCTATACTCATTTAATAAAACAAATTACAAAAATTTAATAAAAACTTGAAAAAAGTAAAATAAAATATACTTCTATGACTTTCTAATACATTAATTGATGTGACATAAAAAGTAAAAAAAATCAATCAATTCGAATTAGCTAGTCATACTTAAAAATTAGCAAAGTCAAAGATATTAATAGTACTCATTATAACAATGACATCATCTTTAAGTTTTAGAGGAAAATTTTACACGTAAGCAATTTTGATAAGTGATGACATCAGCAAGTGTTTTGTTTTAGTAATAGTTATGAATCGACCATTTTAGATCAGCCCAACACTGATTTTTTTATTAGAAGACTAGAATGAACATAATAGTGCGAATAGAGAGAGAAAGAGAGTACTAGTACTTGCGTTTTTTTCCGCATTTGGCAAGTGTAATGGAACCGATAGAGAGTACTTGTATCGTTTAGTTGATCTAATCGTATGGTTAATAGTGGGTACTGGGATGCTTTAGTCGTTTTCGCATCTAGATGATCAGAAAAAAAAAAAAAAAAAAAAAAACGTGATTAATTTAATAATTAGATGGTACTTGGTAGTTCCATCAAATATAAATCAGCCAATCTTTACCTATCCCAACTGTCTAAGAGGTCCTTTAGCTAATGTGTTGTCTCCATATCGGCGAGTCAATAATTAGTATTCCTCCGTCCTATTAAATTTGAAGCATGTTGGGATAGTTTTTTCTACATCGACAAACTAAAAAATAGTGTACACACTTTATAAGTTATTGGAACTTTGAATAGATTTTCCATTAAAAGATTCATGTTATTACTGGTTGAACCTTGGCCTCTTTACGTCAATTATTACTGGGCACACTAACCATTAGAAGGTCCATATTAATTGACCACTTTAGGTCGGGCTCAAACTGATTTGTTTTTTAAAATCCTTGCCAAAAGGTCATACTGGTTTTGATTTGGATTCTTTTGAGTTGTACACACTCAACAACATACACTAGTTACAATGCTTGTTGATGAAAACTATAAGGTCCATATTAATTGACCACTTTAGGTCGGGATCACACTGATTTGTTTTTTAAGATCCTTGCCAAAAGGTCATACTGATTTTGATTTAGATTCTTTTTATTTTTCCAATGTGTAACTTGAGATGTAGTGTTGTACACACTCAACAACATACCCTAGTTACAATGCTTGTTTCATACTTGTAGAGCTGTATTTGTTAGGTTATCTAATTGGATAATTTTAATATATGACACCTAATGAGATTATTTTGTCAGTTTTTTATATTTGAATAATTTTTTACATTGCATTATTGGAATTTGTTATAAGATTATGATAATTGAATTATATAATGTGTATATGTTGTATCTTGCATGGTACTTCTATTATAAAATACTTGTGCTGGTTAATTATAAGGAAAAATTGTTTCTAAAATTAAACTGCTATGATTTTTGCCAAATATATTTGCTTTGTATGATAGATTATTTTTGTCAGTGTCTTATCATTAAACTATTATTTTACATTGCATTATTGAACTTTATTTTAAGTTTCTAATTATTGGAGTATTTAATGTATGTTGCATCTTGCATGGTATTACTTCCTCTGTTCTGATTTACTTGCTATCATTGCATGAGCACAAAGATTAAGAAGTTACTATGCAATGATGAACAATAGATGGAAAGTTGCTTTTTTGGAATTTTTTAATATAATTTGTTGAAAAATGAAAAAGAAAAATAGGAGTTATTAGATATAGAGTAGGATAAAATTAGGAGTATGTATAACTTTAAATGATTGGTTTTTTACTAAAAAAGAAAATGTAGCAAGTAATATGCAATTTCTCAAATTGAAAAATGTAGCGAGTATTATGGAACGGAGGAAGTATAAAATATTTACTTTTTCCGTTAGCTCCTACTATAGTACCCCTCATACTAAATCGTGCCTTTCAATTGAAGATATGAGAATAGAGTTAGTCAGGACCGTCGATTAGTAAGGGTAATGTAGGCTACCGATCAGTGTCCCGAATTTTTTAGGGTCCAAAAAGTTACTTTTATGTAAGTGATATTAACTTGAATTAAATTTATATATAACTTCATTTTTTGTTTAATAATATGAGTTCTTAGTGCTTTTTATATAAAATAGTTTAAATATTAATAATAAAAAATAAAAGTGTATTATATTTCTTGTTACGCCTTAAGTTTTTAGGAACCATTTTTATCTTTTGCTTTGGGGCCCAAAAATGAACGGGACGGCCCTAGAGCTAGTGTTACTTATAAAAAATAGAAAGCAAAATTAGTATTATTTTCTTCGTTCCAATTTACTTTTTTTTCACGTAATCCAATCCACTTATTCAATCCTTAATATATCTAATTATGTATAATAAAAAATTATAAGAATTTAATATTAATAATCTTTGTAATGAAACGAATCAAATAAGGTCTATTGACTACTCCCTCCGTTCCTTAAAGAAGTTCCCACTTTCCGTTTTGGGGTGTTTCAATTGTTGTTCCCATAAGGAATATTTCCATTTATATCACAAATTTTGGATAAAAATAACCTTACCCATCCTCATTTTAATATTTTAATAATGATTATGGGCCCACATATCTTCCACTAACTCCATTTTAACATTTTTATACTCCTTATGGTCCCCATATGTTTCCCACTAACTTCATAAAAACATTTTTTAATTAGTTGTGGTCCCCATATTTTTTCCACTAACTTTTTTTAAATACTTTTTAAATATTTGTGGTCTCTACTTTTCCTCTATTAAGTTTATTATTCAATAAAATAATATCTCCACCATCTAAAAGATTTTACTTTTCTTAATTCCCGTGAACATTCCCTATGGGAATATCAATAGGGACAGGAACAGAGGGAGTATAAATTAATCAAACAAAAGTAGTGTTAACAGAGTGGCATATGTCTATTCCTATTATCCACTCCATGAATTATTGAAAAACATCAGCATAATATCAGATGATTATTTTAAGCATATGCTCCTCGATCGAACAAATCGCGCTGGCCTCCTGATTTGCAGATCTGCTTTACCACCTACTCCAGATCGTTATAAATCACCTTTAATTTTATACTCTATTCATTTTTCGAATATTTTATTAGTAATATTTATGTCATTACTTTTTTTATTTCTTTTGTTTCATAATAGTACTGAGTATGACATGTTGTGTAGAAACATCCGAACATGTCACTATCGGTAGCAAATAATATGGAACGGAGTACGTAGTTTATGGTAAGCTTCATAATTTACCTTATACTCCCTTCCACTCATTTAGTACTTCCTCCGTTAGTTAATACTTGCTATATTTCTCTTTATACGTAATTTAATGTCTATTTTAATATTAAATATCTTTGTTTTCGACAAAGTAAATTTTATAAAATACCAGAAAAAAGCCAAAACTTTACATCTCAAGCCAAAACTTAAGTGTCGTAACATACTCGAAGCTCCAAAGAGGCAAACAAGCCCCTCGTCATATGCTAAGGGAACTTCAAAAGATGAAGCTATAAATAATCCTATACATAGAAAAATTTTCAATTCGATCATAAAAATATCTTTATTTTTACTAAACAAAAAATTATAAAAATTACATATAAAAAAAACTACTCCCTCCGTTCCTTTTTGATGTTCCTATTTGGGTTTTTCACCAAGATTAAGAAAAATGGAATCTTTGGTGGTAGTGGGTATTATTTTAATTATATAGTAGTGGGAAGTAATAATTGTATTAGAAGTATGAGAGAAAAAATAATTAAATAATAGTGTAATGTAATGATTGTATTGGAAGTATGAGAGAGAAAATAATTAAATAGTAGTGTGAAGTAAGGAAAGTGGGGTTTTAAGGGGTAAAAGTGGGATAAAAACTTTCCAAAAATGGTAAGTATTCTAAAGTGGAAAAACTTATGGAACTACCCGTTTTAGTAAGGTGGAAAAACAAAAAGGAACGGAGGGAGTATATTCTAAGACGAATAAAATAAGATCTCATATGAATATATAATTTTTTATGCATGAGTCGGAATTACCGAAATAAGATCGAAAATGAATAGTGCTACTATAGAAATGTAACGAGTATTATTGAATATTATTATTAATTTTGATTAATTTTATTTAATTTAAATTACTTTTATTTTTGAACAATAATCTACTATTATTATTTCCATTATATATTTTAACTCTATCATTCGATCACTAAATTGACATTATGTGTTTATTTATTTTTAAATAACAATATTTCTATTTGCTACTATTAAAATGTGGAATAGTTAATTACAACATACTTGTATTATTATCTCCCATATCTTGGATTGTTTTAATATATATGACGCGCCTGATGTGATTATTTTTGTAAGTTTCTTATAATTGATCTATTATTATACATTGCATAATGGTTTATGGAATAATTTTTTTTAATTTCTGATAATTGAATTATTTAATGCATGTTGCATCTTGATTCTTGCATGCAGAGGCAGAATTAACTGGCTATTCAAACCACATTAATGAAATAATAGTCCGTCTATTTCATTGGAATCACAATATTTATTTTTAAAAACTCGTACGAATTTGTTAATGGTATAATCTCAATAAGATAGAGGACTTAGGTAAAAAAAATGGTTTTCAATTTTATTATTCTTATATATTTTCCACTAACCTCCCGCGAGCAGTATAGGACTCCCCAGCTAGTCGCAGTATGCTGCAATGACAGTGTCATTTATGAAATGAAATAAATGGAGGGATTAAATAATATGATAAACTAAATTTGTGGACGAAAATAAAGAAAACAAGTCATATATTATAGCAAAATTAACCGTGAATAATACATCATGTCGTTAGTTTTCCTACAATAATATTAACTTTTGATTAACCATGAATAAAACAAATTTAGGGGAGCTTTTCTTAGAGTGATATCAATTTTTATTATTAATTAATTTACGATTTTTTTTGTCGTATAATCTCTTACAGTTTGATATTTAACATGTTAGGATGATCGAGAGAATTAAACACCTCTTAAGTCGGCATTATTCATGGTTAATCAAAAATTAGTATTGTTATAGAAAAGTAAGCAAAAAATTGTATTATTCTAATAATATTATCAAAATTAAAATGTAGCAAATTTTTATGAACCGAAAAAAATAAAAATTAGAGTAAAAGTCGTAGGACGAAAAGTGTAGTATTAAACCATTTTCTAGTGGCCACATACGAATTTTAGCATGTAATTTTATTGTACTTCTATGTCCATTTATTTAAAATCAAATAAAAGAGATAATAATCTTTATTGGGTTATATGATGAGTCATATTATTGGATTATATGATGAGCTTTTAATTTTGTTTAATGGTATGTGTGCCACCAATTTTAGCCTTATCTTGTATGGTGGTCACTGGTGGGAATTGGGATGCCATAATCGTTTTGGAATCTAGTCGATCAGAAAATAATAGAACACGTGATTATTTAATTCCTACTTATCCCAACTGTCTAATAAATGTTCCGATCCTTTGCAAATGTGTCGTCTCCATGGTTCATTTAGTCCCCTACTACTCTACTAGAGTAGTCCCTGCTATTAGCAATTTGCTACAATGACAAAGCCATGTGGGATTCACCAGGTGGAAAAAATCTGCGAATATAATATAAAATAAATTTAAATATGTGGAGAAAAATTAAAGAACGAGTGTGTGTTACTGTTAAAAATTAAAAGTAGCGAATTTAATAGGATGAATAAATTAGAAATTGTAGCAAAATTTGTGGCATTAAGATATTACTCCATTTTCTAGTGTCCACGTATGACTTTTTGCATGATTTTTTTACTAATCTGTCACTTTAACTTAGCATTGAAAATAAAATTATGTGTTTTAAGTGCAGATAACAATTATACCTGGGGTCGACCCTATAAGGGGCAAGAGAGGACCGTGTCTCAAGCCCATCCAAAAATATTTAATAAAAGAAGAATTTTAATATATTTGGGTCGTTCCATTAAAAATACTCTCTCCGTCGTTCATTGATGTTGTTTCCATTTGTCATTGTGGGTCGTTTTGATTGTTATTGGTTAAAAAAAATTTCTGTTCATAATGTCATAAATTTTAGACATTATTAACCTCGTTCATCTTCGTCTATTTTATTAATTCTTATGGTTTCCGCATATCCTCCGCAACATTTTTGTATCGCTTATGGTCCAAATGTTTCCCACTAATTTTATCATTGTAGCGAATTACTACTAGCTAACAGGGGGACTGCTGATCATAAGCACATATATGTCAATATCATTTTCTGCGTATTGACAAGAGGGTAAAGGTTAGAGGTGTTCATTTAGATCATCAGGTCTATTTCGGGTTAGATGTTTTGAGTCAATTCAAAATTCATTTCTTCGAGTTTGTTTAAAACACGTCCAAAGGGAATAGCATACAAACTGTATCGTTCTAAATCTTAGGATAAAACCTGTGAAATCATACCTTTCTGCAAAAATTAATACTCTCTCCATTCTCTTTTGTTTGTCCACTTCAAGTTAAACTACTCTAGGAGGGAGAAATTTGAATTTAATTTTTGAAGTGCATATTAAAGACAAAATATATTTATATGAGATCTAGTTAGATTCGTCTTGATACGAAGAATTATAATATATAATTGTACATTTTTTTATGATGCATATTAAGATATCGAAGCTCAAAATTTACTTTGAAATGTGTGCAAAAAATAAATTGAATAAAAAAAGGAACAAAGAAAGTAGCTTAATTCTATGAAATGTTCTTAACATGAAGTATATACAAGTACTTCTATATTGTAGAAGCTAAGACTAGCTTGGCAGCAAATTCCGATCTCAATTGCATTAATAATTTCCCTAAATAATTAAGGCCTTGCCCATCACGTCCACAACCCCAAATGACATCTTTTTGGGAACCTTCAACAAGAATAGAGCCAGCAGTAGATAAAAGTATGGATTTAAGATGTGGGTACGTTGAGAATTTACATTTCAATGCCCTGTACATTACATCCACTTTTGCGCTCTCCCAATCAGGTCGTACCTAAACAATACCAAAACATAATATTACCAAATCAACCGACATAAAGCGGCAAACAAAGATTTCATACGGATCCTTTAAGAAAAGTTTGGCTTTTCTTTAAAATTACTATCTCTTGTTCGGTCTAAATGTCCTATATATTTTTTTGGCACTATTTACTCATCACTCTTAATTTGTATTTTACTCTTAATCTATAAATTAAAACATAGTTATGTGGGATCTTGTTTGATTTGTCTCAATACAAGGATTATTAATATCAAATTTTTATAATTTTTAATTAAGAATAATTTGAGATATTAAGGGTTAAAATGTTGTCTCGGCAAGTGTGAAAAATTAAATGGGACATTTAGGCTGAATAGAAGATAATATTTTTTAAGAATGATTCAATAGTGGAAAACCAAGATTAAGTTTGAGATTGATAATGGGATCTTAACTCAATTTGAGTATTTATCGATCACTTTTGCCTATCCTTTTTGCCTATCCTACCCATGTACAAATTTGAGATTATACGTAAATTAAATGCCTAAAATAATTATTAATTTATATTGACATAGAAAATGTTTAAATTGCCATTTGACTTTTTTTAAAAAGTTGTTTGTATTTAAATTCTTCATAGTAAGAAAATAAATGACCCGGATCTCAAATAGAAATAATCATTAATTAGAGGGAAATTTCATGTGATGACGGACTTGAGTTTTTGGTTTTTTCACAAACCTTTTAAAAATCCACGAGTTGACCTTGAGCTTCTAACTTTTCCATGTGAAAAATAAAATGTTAAATTTTTGGTTAGATTAAGTACTTATTTCGATTGGATTTTGAAATTTGTGGTCAATTACGGTGATTACGACGTTTGTTTTGTTGAAAAATATGATTAAGTCGGGTAAAAATAGCGTAAAGTTAACAAAATAGCGCAAAGTCGAAAAATAACGTTTGTTTTTTCAAAATAGCGCTATTTTACCCAACGTAATTCGCGGATCACATGGATTAAAATATAAGTTTGTTTTCCATGTGGAAAAGCCGAAAATTCAGAGTTAGCACATGAAATTTCCATAATTCTAACTATAGATAATCAATTTTACTCTCGCATTAGAATTATTATCTCAAATTTATACCAGATCAGGTCTTTGCCTCTGCAATTTCCTTCCTATTATGGCTGCCTTTTCAGGAGAATCTGATGATTTAATGGCCTCAAAACAGTCTCGCGCGACTTGGTCTTGTACACCATAAAACTTATGTGCCTGCAGCAAAATGTATAAATAACTTGATGATTTTAATTAAATTAACTCATAGCCATTTATTCTATTACTTCACTAATGAATTAAAAATTAAAAATAATTAAAATACAAATAAAATATACATAAAAGCAAATTTTGTTTGAGACCATTTCATCATACAATGACCTCAAATTCAATAAACAAGTGTTTTTGTATTCAAAGTGGATATTTTAATCAATTTAATTGACTACTTAACCTAATTTAAAGTTGTCTTATGACACTACGACATAATTTGGTTTTAGTGAGATATAATTAGCGACATTTGATTTAAATGTCGCTATTTCAAATTTCTAATAGTGTATATGAAGGATCTAATGACATTTATTAGACCCTTTAGCAGCATAATAAAAAATCACACTAAAACTTTTTGCGACATAGGATTTAGTGACATTTCTCACAAATGCCAGTATGTATACTTTTAATTACACACTAAAGACCAAATAAAGTGTCGCTAAATCACTTTTATAGTGGAAATTAAAATAAAAACCAATAATTATTAATACTAAAAATATGAATTAGTAGCATTTTTTTAATGTCACAAAATTAAATGTCGCAAAAAGTTAAATTTGTTATAGTGTGATAAGACTATCTTAAAAGAGAATTTTCTAATATTTAAAAATAGAGAATAAATTTCAATACATATTATTTTTTGACATAAATTAACAAATATTTTGGTCAACAATAATATTAAAAATAAATTATATTTTTTTGTAAAATTTTGTTTCATTAAATATTTTAATCAACAACAAATAAGATATTAATTAACTTTAGAAATGACTTCGAAAAGAATTTAAATGTCACACAAATTAATAAATATTTCCTTGTAACCACCAATAATCTGAAATTTAATATGCGTAACTTATAAAAAAATCATTAATTATATTATACTTCCTCCGAATCTTTTTAGTTGTTCCAATTCCTTATTTGGTAAATTCATATCAATTGTCCCATTTTCTTTTTTGTTTTTTTTTGCCTAAATACCGCCACTTTTACTACTCCCAATACCCAACTACCACCTTTACAATTAATTTAATTAATTAAAATACCCAACTACCACCTTTTAATGGACCCCACAAATCCACAATACCCTTCATAAGGAAATGGAACATATAAAATAATACGGAGGGAGTATTTATTATAAAGCCAACCACTAAATTAGAATAGCCCAAATTAGAATTAGAATAATTAAAAAGCATGAAATACCTGGTAATAATGCTCTACACTCGACCAAACGGAATAGTTGCCACCTTCATCTGACAATTTGATTGGATGAGATGAGAAATTTGAAAAACATCCGTAAGCATCCCATGTTTTGTAGAAGGATATAATATTATTGCTTGATTCACGTGTATTATAAACTGATAAATCCATCTTTGTTTTTTCAGATAACGATGGAATTGTTGAGATCAAATTCGGAATGGGCTGAAGAAACCCACCAACAACCATGTCAGGTCCAACCTGTGATTAAAAAACAACAAATAAATCGGTTAGGAAAAAGCGGTGAATCTAGGATATTAGTACATCATATATCGTACACTTTTCTCTATACGGGTGTTCTTATGTAAAAACTGGATCTATAATCATGTAAAATATTTGATGTTAAACCGATTCAAAATATATAACATGAAATTAACCCAATAATTTGAATAAACACTTCTAACTACTCTGATAATATGATGGATTGATGTGACCAATGGCCAAGACTGTCTAATTCAATTTTTGGCCCTAGAGCGAAAGACAAAAAGGCCCCTAAAATCTTAAGGCGTATTAATTATCATATACCGCCTTTTGTTTTTGTATTGTTGATTTAAATTATTTAAAAAAAAACTAAAAAACTAATATTATAACATAACAAAAAATGTAAATTATACTCAAATTACAATCAAGTTAAAATCAACCTTATATATACATATAAAATATACTCCCTCCTATTCTCCCTATTAGTCTCATTTCTAAATAGGGTTAAATCACTCTATTAGTCTCATTTCTATTTATAGTATGTATTTTTGACCTTATTATCTTTACTCACACTACCTTATTACAATAAATCTAATGAAAAACCACTAACACTTCACTTATTATCCTTTCTCTCTCCTTTCTAAGTGGTTCCATTTGACCCACCTAAAAATTGGTAAAAAGTCAAATGAGACTAATTAGAAGAATAGAAAGGAGTATTTTGTAAGCCCTAAAAAATTTGAACCTCTGACCGCTAGCCTACTTCCCTTGCTAATTGACAGTCATGCCAATAATTTAAACTAGATGTGACTAATAAAATAATCTGTGGACAAACAAAAAAAATATGGATAATAAATTCACAAGACCCACAACCAACCTGTTCATAATTAACATCATGCAAATTGAAAGCTTGGGTCATCTGAATCATGCCGAGTTCACTAACAGGAGAAGGAGCTCCCTTTCCGCCAATTATTTTTGGAGCAATAAAAGCATACACCTAATTATAAAAAATTAGCGAGAAAGCAATTTAATCCTTATGAAATTATAAAATAATGTTCGAATATACAAAAATTAAAAAACAAATTAACTGAGATAGATTATGTCAACAAAATTACAAACTTCGAATAATTATCCTACAATTTTCTTGTCAAAAAATACCTTATAATGGAATTTACGTATTATTTGTAAAACACTACCCTTTAACATCAATTGGTTTTTTTAAAATTAAATCTAGGAAAATTTATTTTTAAAAATCCGACCTTTTGCTTGTTCTTTTTTAAAAATCCCACCTTTTGAATATTTTTTAAAAATTCGACCTTTTGCCTCCGTTTTCTTTTATAGATCATTTTTACCGGTGACCAGATAAATTTGAAAATTCATCAATTTATAAAAGAGAACAAACACAAGCTCGGATTTTTAAAAAAGAACAAGCAAAAGGTTGCATTTTTAAAAGAGAATAAGCAAAAGGTCGGATTTTTAAAAGGAAATTTTTATATTCTCGTTTTTACAAAATTCGAAATTAATCGGTTGTTCAAGTAAGTTAGGGAGGTATGTACTATAAAAGAAAACAGAGGCAAAAGGTCTGATTTTTAAAAAATAATCGAAAGGTGGGATTTTTAAAAGAGAACAAGCAAAAGGTCGGATTTTTAAAATTAAATTTTCCATAAATTTATTGTTAACTAAAGTAACTCTTAACGAAAACATATTTCCTCTTTTTCTGAAATACTTGCTACATTATGGTTATTGACATTAGTTATCGTTCAAGTTTATTTATATATTGTGGCTAATGTGTAAGAAAAATTATAGTCAAGTAGAACTTTTTAAAATTTTTATAATTTTTAATTATACATCTATCAATATATAAATAATCAAATTACACATTAAATTGTGTAAAATATCAAATGCAGCAAGAGGGATACATACTTTATGAATAAGACGAGAAGAAATAGCGGGTGCAGCCAATCTTCCACCACATTCCCATAAAAGAGAAAGATAGCCACAATGATAAAAGTATTCCATAACTTCTCTAAGGTTTAAAACCTCGAATTCAACTACTTCAACACCTTTGGAAGCAAGATACTTCTGGAAACTTCTTCTAGCACCTTTTTGTGCTACCACTATTGTCTCATATTTGGAAGTGTCCCAAAGTTGTGCATCTTCGGGTAGATTTAGGGACTGTGACATAACAATCCGAACCGGAAAGTGTCCTTCTTCTTGCCTTGTACTTAATATAGGATCTTAGCTCCACATTATATTTGAATACCATAGAAAATATTTAATTAGAATTATATGAAATCGACAAACTACCATTATTTTAAAGTTCAGCCTAGCTCTACTAATTATGAGACTATTTCACTGTGAGATGAGTCAATACAAAAGGTCCATTATGCTAAAAGTTTTTATTATTGGGTTATTTAACCAAAGTATGAGGTAGATCTCACGATGAGATCGTCTTATACAAGAATCTGTGTTTAAAGTTATTGGAAAGTTAGGGTAAATATATAAGTGTCATTTTAATGGGTACATATTCAATGTTTGGAATATATATTATCAATGGCATGTATGCAAATATTTTTAAAATCCATAATTCACAAAACACGCATACACCCTTACTAGAGGTGTTCAACGGGCCGGGTCGGGTCAAAATCTAAATGGGTCGGGGCGGGGTGGGTCATGTCAAATGTTTAACAGGCTGGGGCGGGTCAAGCCCATTTAAATCCGACTCAATTTGACCCTTTTTTGAAAAGTTCATAAAATAATTTTTTTATTATACTTTACGGCCCGATGGATCGACCCACTTATGTATATAATAATATCATTTAAAAATATTTTTAAAAAGTGGTAATTTTTTTTCCGCAATTAATATTTATAATTATCCGACCCAACCCGACCCTTTATACCAAGGCCCGTTAATGACCCGCCCCATTATTGACCTAACCCGCTAATGACCCGTTAAAATATGACCCGACCCTTGACCCGTTGGGTCGACCCGCCCCATTGAACACCTCTAACCCTTACATATATGTACCCCTTAGGATCAACTATGTAAGGGGACAAGAGGGATTTGTGCTCCGGGCCCATCCAAAAAATTAGTAATTAAATATGCTTAATATTTAATAGTTAGGGCCTTATTATAATACTCACTCCTATTCAAGGTATTAGTCTCATTTGACTTTTGAGACTATTCATCAAGCACTCTTAATTTGTATATTATTTTTAATCTATAAGTTATAATGTTGTCAAGTGAGGTCTTGTTTGATTCATTTTAATGCAAAGATCATTAATATCAATTTTTTACAATTTTTAATTATACACAATTAGAGATATTAACGATGAAATTATTGCATTGGTAAATGTGCCCGGTCAAATGTGACTATTATGATGAATAGGAGGGAGTATTAATTATATCAGGGCGGATCTTAGTTGGAATGATTTTTTATTTATTTATTTTTTTTTGAATTGAAAGTTAACATCTTATATTCTTACTATCTTTCCGGACAGTGTTTCCTCCAATGATTATAGCGTCGCTTCGAGCCCTTAATTGAAAAACTCGATCCCTTGATACATTGCTGCTTACCCATTTTGAATCCCCTTTATTCGTGGCTATTTTCCCTGACAATTACAAAACTAGGATTAAACATATAATTCTATATATTAACAAGCAACCACATAAGTCATACTTTATCCTATATTGTGTCATTTGATTTTTTAGATTTTTTAGTGATTACTCTTAATTTATATCTTACTCTTAATATATATGTTAAAACAGAGTCAAGTGAATTCTTATTTGATTCGTCTCAATGCTAAAATATTAATATATTAATTTTTTATAATTATATATAACGACTAATGTAAAAGGAAAAATAAAATTAAGTGGAATTCTGTTTAAATCGTTTAATCGTAAACTTTCACAATATCATCATTTTGTAATTTTTAGCTATACATTATTTACGATATATATGATTAAAATTACGAAATGAATTGCGTAAATGTAAATTATAACAAATAGAAGTATAATACTCCCTCTATTTATTAATAAAGTTTCCATAAAGAATGTTCATAAAATTAAGTAAAATAAAAAGATTCTTTTTGGAAATAATAAATGGAGCACTATAAATTGGTTAATGAGAACTTCTTTAAGAAACAAAGAGAGTATAACAGAGGAATTATAATGTGTACCATCAAGGGTCATAGCATATTTGAGAACTGAATATGGGATTTTGGAAGTAGCCCTGACAATCAGAGGAGCATTCACCTCAAGGCAAGAATTTAGAGCTTTCTGCGGGACCAACATAATATAAAATGTTATAATTTAAAAATACGAATGAAGTAAATCACAAGGTCCAGAAATAAAAATATAATGTTTAAATTAAGTTTTGATAGGATTTTGCTAACAAACGTCTTCAAAGTGTTTTCTTAGTAAAGATAAAATTAATTTTATATAATAAATTAGAATATTTTTAAAATTTTAATTATACAAACATCAATTGTATATCTGTTAAATTTCATGTTTAAGGAACAAAATAATCAAAGAATTGAATGAATGAAGTCATAGGAGAGTAAGAGGAGAGAGGGAGAAGAACGAGAAAAGATTTTATTATTATTGTCTAAGCAATAGTACAAGCATATACAAAGTATTTATACTAGTAATTACAACTATTTAATGTAAACTACTAAATTTCAACTATGTATTCCAACATTATCTAAAAAGGTAAAGGTAAAGGCATTTTCTTATGTTTCCAACATTATCTAATATAGCATAAAAATATAGGAAGAGAATTATTATTAAATCACGCTTCAAATTATATTATATTATGTTCCAATCTGAATGTCTCATTTTCTTAAGTGGTCAAGTCATTTTAAATGTCTCATTTTTATTTTAGGTATATTAACTTTACCAATTTACCCTTATTAAACTTAAGATTTTCACACATTTACACTTACAGACCTCATTTTACCTTTATCAAAATTAAAAAAAAAACTATATACTTTCTCTTACACATGTGCCCACCTAAAAAATGGTGGAAAATCAAATGGGACACATTAAACAAATAGAAAGGAGTATATTTTTTTATGTTTCCTAATTTACTCTTTCAAATATATTACTCCCTCCTATTCAAAATAAATGTCCACTTTCCTTATTTGGTAAAGTCTCTTTACTTGTCCACTTTCTATTTTTGGCAAAACTTTTTACCTAAATACCCCCAACTATCCCAACTTATATTATTTAATAATACCCCACCTACCACCTTTTCAATTATTATAATCACTTAAAATACCCCACTACCACCTTTTCAATTATTATAATCACTTAAAATACCCCACTACCACCTTTTCAATTATTATAATCACTTAAAATACCCCACTACCATTTTTTCTTAAAATCCGATCCAAACCCAAAGTGGACAATTTAATTGAATAGGAGGGAGTATTAATCTTCATTAATAATGGTCTTCCCAGAAGGTGTGTTAGCTTTTAATAATCTTCAATCTTAAGTCTACTAATTTATTTAGATTTTCGAACAATTAATTATCATCATTCTCTTTATCCTCAAATGGTTATCAAGAAAGGAAAGAGTTTTATGAAATTCACAATTGAAAAGCAGTTATAGTTCAAAGACTAGTCGTTAGACTATAATTTGGTCACAAAATATATTTTAGGAAAAATTACTAGGAATAATACAACCTTTTGCTTATTTCCCTATAATAATACCAACTTTTGATTAACCATTAATAATACCAACTTATGGGGGTGTTTTCCTACAATATAACTAATATGTTAAAAATTAAACTATAGGTGATTATATGACAAACAAATTTGGTAAATTAGTTAATAAACTAAAGTTGGTATTATTCTAGGAAAAAAAACCCCAAAGTTGATATTATTCATGGTTAATTAAAAGTTCATATTATTGTAGGGAAATTAACAAAAGATTGTAATATTCACGGTAATTTTTCCTATATTTTATTCTCTCAAAAAGTGCACACATAAACGAGTGAAAAGGGGCAAAGATTTAAAGGCAGAAGGATAACTTAACTCTATTTGTTGAATATAATTTTAATTATGATTCAAATTCTTTATAGTCTACAAGACTTCAAGATTTTTCATAAATTAACTAGTTCTTATATAGTAAATGTAATAATTTACTAGTATATCGACTATTTGGCCCTCTAATTTAAAATTATGATTCGGCAAGTACTCATATAGATGTTGGATGATTCCCTAAAATTAAAGACAATTAATACTGATTTTTGAAGTTCTAATAATCTAAATTTTTAAAATTTTCACAATTATTTCTAAAATAATGGGTCCTTATGTTCTTTAAGTAACAATAAAGCCTGGCTTATTAATCACCAACTCAAGAATTATTTAGATAAAATATGATAAGGCGAAAACATACCTGGATCATATCACCATGCAAATCTTCTCCAAGCACATCAACGTGTATCCCTTCACTTCGAAGAGCTTGAATGGCTTTGCCCTTCATATGATCTAGAGGATTTCTAATTCCAATCACAACTCTCTTTATCCTAGCCTAGTCATCACAATTCACCATATAATTTCTTAAATAAAGCCATATTTTATTTAGTATTTTTATTTCCTTTAAAATTACCTTTTTACAATTATGACGACTCCAGACATTCGTTAACAACAATAAATCAAATTTAAATAGTGAATTAGAATATATTTTAAATTTTTAATTATATAAATATAATTATACTTCCTAGCTAGCATAAAATGTCGAATATAATTATTAGATCACTCGTTAAAAATATTATACTCCCTCCAATTTAATTGCGTTGTCTCATTTGGGTTTGGCACAAATATTAAGAGTGGGTGGTAGTTGAGTATTTTAATTGATTAAATTAATTGTAAAGGTGGTAGTTGGGTATTGGGAATTGGAAAAGTGGGGTTTTAATTTGATTAAATTAATTGTAAAGGTGGTAGTGGGGTATTGGAAATTGGAAAAGTGAGGGTATTTAGGTAAAAAAGATAGACAAAAAAGGAAATGAGACAATTGAAGTGAATTGTCCCAATAAGGAAATGGGACAACACAATTGAATTTGAGGGAGTATTATTTATCTTTTATTTTATTATGACCGTTATTATTTCAAATACTTCCTCCTATTTACCTAAAGTATTCCATTTTGATTTTTTTACAATTTTTTAGGTGGTCAGATGAGACCATATGTGAAAGAGAAAAAGTACAGTGTTTTTAGATTTTAATAAGGGTAAGGTAAGATCAGTAGGTATAAAGATGTGAAAGTAAGAGTAAATTGATAAAGTTTAGAATGAGACATTTGAGATAACTTAATACAGTAAAAAAAAAGGAAATTCTACATGGTAGCATCAAGTTTTAATGAAATGTCATTGGTACCACTTTATAAAGAAAATTCCACATGGTAGCATCCAGTTTATGCACTATCTAATTGCCGTAGCATTTTCCGTTAAGTTCTTGTTAAATTCCATTTAATTCATCATTTTATAAGTTTTTTCCACATGGTAGCATCCGATTTTTGTTTAATTCACCATTTTATTGTTTAATTCACCGTTTAATTCATTAACGTCCATAAATGTTTAATAATTTTATGGAAAAAATATTATAAATGTTAAATAATTTTACGGAAAAATAATTTTAACATTTAATTCACCATTTTAATGTTTAATTCATCGGTCGAAACAAGTACTCTTTCAAATAAGTATGTGTTTCAATCGAATTTTCGAAAGAGTTATCCCATAAGGATAGTAGCGACGTCCGTTTTTCAAAAAAAATCGTTATGATAGGTAAAAATGACACCAAATATCTTTTTCGGTTTACGTATCAAAAAATAGGAGAATAAGCACTTGTTTCGACCCGATTAGAAAATTTCTTATAATTTTTCAATAAAATTATTAAACAATTATGAGCATTAATGAATTAAACGGTGAATTAAACATTAAAATGGTGAATTAAAAGTTAAATGGTAAATTAACAAAAACTAGATGTTACCATGTGGAAAAAAACTTACAAAATGATGAATTTAACGGAATTTAACAAGAACTTAACGGAAAATGCTACGGCAATTAGATAGTGCATAAACTGAATGCTACCATGTGGAATTTTCTTAAAAAAATGCTACCACTAGCATTTCATCAAAACTGGATGCAATCATGTGGAATTTTCCTAAAAAAATAAGACCCTTATGGTGAATAGGAGGAAGTATATTATTATTTTTGTTAACGAATGTTCCCAGGTTGTTTGTTAGCATTTGCCTTTAAAAACACAAAGTTATCAAAAACTATTCTCTCCACTTTAATGACTTTGTCTCATTTTATTTTGGAACATTTGCCAAGACATATATTAAAGTCTTCATATCTTTAACGGTGCATAACTAAAAATTATAAAAAGTTGATATTTCTAATCCTTGCGTTGAGATGAATCTAATGAGTCTCCACTTGACTATGTTTTAATTATAGATTAAAAATAAAATAAAAATTAAGAGTAAACAATGAATAGTGTCAAAAATCAAATGGGACGAACATCACAAAAACAAAGGTATTACTATTTACAATTTTTTTTTACCAATATACATACCCCTATGGTCTTATACTAGTTACACGTTTTTCTTCATGCTAATTACAAGTTTTTTAGGCCTATTTCTTCCTAGTTCCCTTGTATAGCTTTATTTTTTGTTTATAAGGTCCCCCATCCTTTGCATATGAAGAGTGAGTTAGAACAACCCTTTCTAGAAGGTGGGTTCTTTCTTCATACTGATGCAATTATAAGGTTGGTGGCGGCGCCCTTCTTTTTGATCTGTATTTGTCTTTGTTTTGGTGATATGGAAGTTTTCTCATTTTCCAAAAAAAAAATAGTTCCATTTAATTGGAATTTTTGCAAATGGAATAATTTTATCATTAATACATTTAATTGTGCATGATTAAAAATTTTAAAAAAATTGATTTAATGATTTTTGCATTGTGATAAATTAAACAAAATTCCACTTAATTATGTTATAACTTATAAATTAAGAATAAAATATAATTTTTTGATGATGAACAGTGACAGAAGTCAAATAATTAATACATACTCTGAATAGAAAAGAGTAATGCATATTATAATTAAAGGATTCAAAATAACATAATGTAAGCCATAGTGTTTGGTATGTAAATAAAGAGAAAAAATTAAAGTTAACAATATTTACATTTAATTATTTCCTAATAATCCCAATTCCAAATTACGAGGCCTATTTGTCAAGGAATCAACTCAACCAAAAGCTTCAGCTTATGGTTGAGGCCCCAAGATATGCTATATACTCTAACACGCCCACTCACACGAGAGCCCTTTGGGTTAGAAGTGTAGATGCAACACAGTTCCTCCTCGTACCTGTGCTAAATATTGCACTTTTAAATGAGGGGTGGTTGAGATTCGAACCTGTGACCTCTTGTCACACTGACTTTTGATACCACGTCAAGGAACCAACTCAACCAAAAGCTTAAGCTTATGGTTGAGGCCCCAAGATATGTTATATACTCTAATACAATTTACTTACAATAAACTATATTTAAAATATATGGATGAGATTAAAATACAATAATAGATCATAAGGTTCAAAAAATAAGAATAATGCAAATTAGAAGACGAATCAAAAATGATGTTAAATGAGTTGGAGGAAAGGAGTAAAGAGTTAAAAAATTATACTCCCTCTCTTCCTCAATAAGGTTCCCATAAAAAATGTTTATGGGAGTTAAGAAAAATATAATCTTTTAGATAATATAGAGATTATTTTATTAAATAATAAATTTGATGGATGAAAAGTGCGGACCATAAATATTATAAAAAAAATATTAAAAGAAAGTTAGTGGAAATTATATTGGACCATAACAAATAAAAAAAATATTTTTATAAAGTTAGTGGAAAACATGTGAGTACCATATGAATTAGTGTAAAAAAGTTAAAACAAAGTTAGTAGAAAATATGTAGGTCTATAAGCATTAATAAAATATTAAAATGAGAATAAATAGAAAGATTTTCATCAGAATAACAAATGAAACACCCTTAAATGAAAAATTAGAACTTCTTTAAGAAATAAAGAGAGTTATAACATAGTAAAAATTTTAAAAAATATTTCAAAATCGTGTTCATGATCTCCAACAAGCATGCCCAAGAAAGAAGGAAAGCAGAGTGAAATATTAAAAAACATTATTTCTTCCATTCTAAAATAGTTCTTGTATTAGACTTGGTAATATTTATCTTTTAAGTTTATTCTATATATTGTGCCTAATATGTTAAAAAAAATATAATTAAATGACATCTTGTTGGAATCGTCTAATCGCATATTTTCATAATATCAAATTTTTATAATTTTTAGTTAAGTAAAATTTAAGATATAAATAATTAGGATAAACCTGAACAAGAGCCGAAACAGCAGTATGATCGCCATGAATATAACCAGGCTCCATATTAAGATAAGCCGTGGCACCTCGACACCATTCTCCACCGGCTTTTACTGCCTGAACTTCGGCCGGAGTAGCTCCTTCGGCATGAAGATAAGCTTCTCCGACGATTCTTCCGGCTTCAATTATAACGCATCCAAAATTAGGATGTGGCGCAGAGATTCCGGCGGATTTATCCGCCAAATCAACCGCGCGTTTTATGAATTTGGCGTCCACTTTGTGCGAGTTGGTGTTATTGAAGTTAATGTTAGGGGAAGCGATGGACGTCGGTGGGAAGAGGCAAGCTTGGGTTATGAAGGAAGCCATTTTTGTGGTCTATGGAAAATGGATATGGTATCCCAAATTCCCAATGTAAGCACTCAATCATTTAAAAGCCGGTAGCTATGTGCGTGGCACACTCATTAGTAATTTTTTATTTTCAAATCAAATAATAGGAGTACTTTTACGGGGTACAGATCAGCTTCGATTTTTTCTAGTAGAATTCGGCAACGAGTTACTATTGATCGAATGGATATCAGATTAAATTGCTAGTCGTTTTTTAATTGATTATTAGATTCTCTTTATTAAAGGATAACAAGTTACAATGCAAATCAATTAGTGATTATTACATTTTGTTATTTTTACTTGTTTGGCAGTCTATTAAAATTTAAGTTCTATCATTTTTCATTTTATTTGATTTTCGGATTTTTGAGATATGTTAATATTCGATGCCAATGACGATAAGTTAAAAAAATTTCAATTAGATATCTGAAATATCTGATATATAATATTCGAATTTAGTCAAAATGAAGTTTTTAAAAGATATAGAAGTATAATTTTATTCTTATGAATATCGGATATCTGAATTTGCTTTTAATATGCGGACATCTGATAATCAACTATGCGAAATAATGTCTAATATCCGATATCTAATATACGACTATTAAAAAATGTCGGTATTCGGATACCCGAAATCTCAAAATTGATATCTGAATTTTTATCCGATACCTTAATTTTCGAATCGGATCTTCGATCTGAATTATAGTTTCGAATTGGATATGCTAAGATTCAAATTAGATATCGAATCGAATCATCAAATTTTCGAATCATCAGATATTTTTGCGCAACCTAATTGTAAGTGATCACTCCAAGGTAATTATAAGGGATCACTTTGAGTCTAAAAAGTGACCACTTTAAAACGTAAGTGCTCACTTATTTTATAAGTGATCACTTTAATGTTACAAGTAATTACGTCAAAAATGTTTGTTATAATTGATCAAGTGCTCGTCTGAGCATGTGAAAATGTTGCTTGTTTTTGTTGATTTTTTAAACTAGTTGGATAAATCAGTTTTTGAGGAGATACTTGGTTAATAGGTATGAACAACTGTTTGAATGTTTATTAGATAAAAGGTAATCCACCAAAAAAGCTAACAGAGCTAATATTTTCCTCTTAGCTTAAAAACAAGTAAAAAAATCATTCATTAAACATTTTTATGGCATTTTGACCGACCAACAAGCTAAAAATCATTTAGGGACCAACCCTTATCATAGAAGTAATTCACAAATTGGTGATTTTGTCCTCAAAAAGTAATGCTTGTCATGCTCATAATATAGAAGTTCATTCACTATTTCACTTTACATATATGAGCTTATAATACTCCTAAAACTTCTCAAATGACCATGAATCCATGATACTAAGCTAGAATAATGAAAAACCGAACATAAATTCAACAACACAATTTGCATTGTGATTTGTGATCATTTATTTGCATTTTTAGTAAACTGAACCAAATATAACAATGATACTATTTTGAAGACCAATATATATAGTACTTCCTCTTATTCACCCAAGTTGTTCCATTTGAGTTGAGCACGGATATTAAGAGTGGGATGGAGTCCACCAAAAAGGTGATAGTGGGGTATTTTAATTGATTAAATTAATTGTAAAGGTAGTAGTTGGATATTGGGAATTGGAAAAGTGGGGGTATTTAGGTGAAAAAAAAGATAGACAAAGAAGGAAATGGGACAACTTGAGTGAATTGCCCATAAAAGAAAATGGGACAGCTTGGGTGAATAGGAGGGAGTAACTGTTAATAAGTCGTCTTCCAATGCCTCCTCTTAACGACTCCACGATTCGACTAATGTTTTCAGTGCTACACTAGATGAACCTTCTTCACTCAATGCAACCTTAGCCTTACACTTTAAATCTAATACTCTTTTCTTCGCAACTTCACCTTCTGAATTCACGATTTGCTTGACTCGCTTCTCAATCTCGCTTGAGCTCACAAACCCATGTTCAAACTCATTCATCGGTAATGCAATCCCAATTTCCTCGACAAGCAAAATCTTATTAAATCGTTGTTCAGCATAAAGCGGCCATGCCACCATAGGCACACCAGCATCTATAGCCTCTAAAACCGAGTTCCACCCGCAATGAGTTACGAACCCACCCAAAGACTCATGACCCAACACCCCAATTTGTGGGACCCATGAGTTGACTACAAGACCCCTATCCTTAGTCCTGCCCAAAAACCCATCCGGAAGGATTTGATCCAAATCCGGTTCAGGTGGGGGCAAAAATGCATCACCTCTGTTCTTACTAGGTGGGGCCCTAACGGCCCACAAAAATCTGACCCCACTTTTCTCCAACCCAAAAGCTATCTCCCATAATTGCTCCTTAGAAAACATACCCCTACTCCCAAAACTCAAATACACAACGCTTTGACTCGGTTGTGAGTCGAGCCAACTCAGACACTTATGTCTCTCCCTCTCCCCACCCTCGGCCCGATTAGCAATCAATGGCCCGATGCAATAAACAGGAGGGATTTTAGTACCAGGAAGACAAATCCCTTGTTTTAAACCCATAACACCTCTAACCTCTAACGAATCAAAAGTATTGATAATAAACCCATCAGATTTAGGCAAGATTTCAGTCATCTTAACAAACTCATGATAACTCGCCCCCCGATCGCGCATACAATGAACTACATCGCTTGTAGGAACAGAGAACAATCCAGGAATTTGAAGTAAAACATTTAGATTCCGGTAAGAATCAGTGTAGATTTTGTGGTAAACTGGGAAATTAAGATGGAAAGCAAGAACAGAAGCACCAGAAGACCAGAAAAAGAAAGTGGGTATTTGAAGAGATTGAGAAACTTGTAGGGCAGAGTAACAAAAGAAATCAATAATGAAAGCAGAAATTGGGGATGTTTGGGAAATTGATTTGAGGGCGTTTAGAACATTAGGGTTGTTGCTATTCAAAGTTTCGAAATATATGTGTTCCATATCTTCATAATTTGATGGATCTCCCAGAAGCAGAGGGAGAGAAGGGAGAGAATGGAAGTTGATTGAAGGGTAGGAAGAAGCAACAGAAGAGAGGTAAGAAGAGTAAGATCCAACATTGAAAGGGAAATTTGGGATGAGAATGGTGATGGAAGATATTGAAGAAGAAGAGTGTGATAAGAGCAATTTTCCAAGCTCCACCATGGAAATTATGTGACCGATTCCAGGAGATGGGTAAAGTACTATATTCGCCATTGTTTCTATTTGTGGTGAAAAGGAAGAAAGTTTTAGGGAAATATGAGCAGAACAAGGAATCTGTCAATTCATAACACAATTGACCATTAAGGTGAGACTAGACCTAATTGAGCTTAAATCGAATTAAATACTTCTATTTAACAAAAATTGTTGTGAAAAATGGTCTCTTTGAGAGACCAATTTTAATACGGTCGCCAATAAAGAAAAATATAGAATAAGAGTACGAATTAAACTCTAATGGATTGAGTCTGAAAGGCGTCTATCAAAAAGACGAAAAAGACAATCTCTCAGAAACTTATTGTCTATATAAATATCACCCAATATACAAATTTTATTTAAGGTGAATTTAACTGGCCCCACTCAACTTGTCTAGTTACAATTCGTTTTTGTGAAAAATGTGATGATAATCATTACACTATTCAAGTCGTCGTCATCATCATCCTACCCAATATATCCCGCTCATAGAAAAATATGGACAGGGTCTAATAAGGGAAGTATGGTGGCAACTTATACCCATAAAGGAGAGCCAAGCAAAGGAAGTCCCCCGGCTCGAGAAAGATTAAGAGAAGCCCCTACGTTCTGGGAGATAAAAAAACGCAAAAGATAAAAAAAACGTAAAAAAATTTTAAAACTAAAGGGGAACAATACAACCAATAAAGGTAATAGAAACGAGAAAAACAAACAAAATAACACGAACCCCAAAAGGTACCCTAAAAAATCAGTAGTCTAAAACACGGATAAGACGCCTCCAACTACCCCTATCCCTAGTCAGATCCTTAGAGAGATTTAACTCAAGTAAGTCAACTTTTATCCCAAGTTCTCCTGGGTCTTCCCCGACTCCTCTTACCCTTTACTATAATGCTTTCGATTCTTCTCACCAGGGCGTCGAAAGTCTTTCTCTGCACATGTCTAAATCACCTCAATCTATTTTCGCGTATTTTCCCAGATATAGGGGAAACCCCTAGTTTGTCTCTAAACTCTTGGTTCCTAATTCGTTCCATCAATGTACGCCTGCACATCCACCGTACCTCAGCATTCGCATTTCTGTGACTTCCATCTTATGTTCAAAATTCTTCTTCACGGGCCAACATTATGTCCCATATAACAAAGTAGGTCTGATTGCCACCCGGTAAAATTTTCCCTTTAACTTACTTGGGAACTTCCTATCATATAGCACCGCGGTGGCTGCTCGCCACTTCAGCCAATCTCCATCTATCTCTCTATCCTTTTGAATGATCGATCCCAAATAATTATATTTGGTCATACTTTTAACAACTTCTTCTCTAATGAACACCTCTGACTCACCTACCGATGATGTCCCACTAAAGTCAAACGCAAATACTCGGTTTTTGTACGACTAATGCGCAACCCTTTAACTTCTAAACAAGTGTTAAGGTATATTTATTGGGTATTAATTGACATCAATATGTAGTGTTTGAGAATAAATATTTCATTTCAATTGTGAATTTCAGTTATGAAAAATTTGAAAATGATAAAGATTGGATAGTCATTCTCAAATTCTCAACTTCAACTATTTTAAAATTAGTGGTGAAATTTTATCTAAATCTAAATTTGGGAATTTTTAATTTGTCAAACAATGAATTTGAGTCAATTTTAAATTTTCAAATGAAATCATTGTTCATAAAACTCAAAGATTCAAAAAAAATATATCAATTAGGACCTAAAAGTAACAATTCTGACATTAAAGTAATCAAATATAAAATTATTAGAGTGGACAACTTTAATTTGATGACTAACAAGTTTATAAATGATTAATTACAACATTAAAGTGATCAATTTAAAACTTATAGTGCAACATTATAAGTCATCACGTGATGACTTATAACTTAGAATATAAAACTAATTTATTATATAACATTAAAGGGATCAATTATAATCTCAAATTCAGACATTTAGAGGTAATAAATTATAAATGATCATTTATAACATTTTAAGGTTTGTTTTGAACGTTTTGAAAAGATCATAATTGATCCATTTAAGGTCATATATTATAAGTTGAAATTGATAAGTTTAGTTTCAGAACTAATCACTTTAAGATGAAAATTAAAAATTTTTTTTTGGAATTTTATATTAGTTATAACTTTTTATAAACATCGATTTTGACCTAAAAAGTATCAATTATGAACTTAAATTGATAAATAAGTGATTATGTATAGTAAAAAATAATAATTAGATCGATCAAACTACTCTTTGTTTGAGTGATCTCACGTTAGGTTTCTTAAATATTAATCATTAGTCAAATACAAAACTTCCATAAAACATTTTTTAATTGGATGATAGACATGAATAATTAATTAAGTGTCTCAAGTTTCGAGATATGCGATAACTATTATACAAATTTTTGTGAAAGACGGTCTCTTTGAGAGACCATCTATAATTGGGCTGCCCTATTATATACTTTTTAAAATATTGTATAACAGTTGCTCTCTTGAGAGACCGTCTTTTGTAAAGACGGCTCTGCCCAAATCTATCTTTAGAGTTGTAACAATATATATTTAGAATTGGACTGGATTTTTGAGAGTCGTCTTTACAAAAGACGGTCTCAAGTAAGAATTTGTGATTAAATAAAGTAGGCATTAAGAATGATGTAATTAGACATTCACGATATTGAGAGTAGACATTAAGGATACGATAAGTAAGCATTAATGATGATGTAAGTTGGTATTAAGAATACGGTAAGTAAACATTAATTTTTAATGGGTTGTGCTTGATACGTGTCTCAAAGAGACGGTCTCATCTCTCCAAGAGACTAGTTGTAAGTACTACACTTATGTAGTCGGATAATTTAACAACCCTTAATCAACAATGAGATATGAATTCTCTTAAATGTTAATAATATGATATTAAACCTTTTTAAAAGGATGATTTACAAGCTAAGCCATGCTACATATAGTAATAAATGGTAAAAAGGCCCATAACCCATAAATCGAAAAGTGGCTAATATGGCCCAAACTTCAATCTTAATTCAAGGAAAGATCGAATAAAATAAGTTTTTTTTAAAAAAAAACAAACCTTCAAAATAAACTTCGAAAAATTTTAATTTCAAAAATAAGTGTCTTTGTGACCGAGTCTTAGTCATGGCTTGTTCGCTGTTACATACAGCGAATAAAAGGAAAAAAATTATTTTGTTCGTTGTTAATAAGTAACAACGAATAAAAAGAGACGAGCTCATAACGTCGAATGGACGAAAAAATGAGAAACAAACTTATTCGCGGTTGACTGTTTATTAATTTTTTTTATCTTCACAATCTAAAACTGTTACACAAAAACTTGGGTGAGACCACCTCACTTGTGAGACGTATTTTATTGGGCCGGCCCAATGCTATATATTTTTTTTACTGATTTCACATATTAAAATGTCAATTTAAAGATTTAAAAGACCAATTTCAAGGATTTAAAATTGTGTTTTTAAGTCATGAAGACAAAATTTAATAGTTTTAAGACTTAAAAGGTCAATTTCAATATTTAAAAAGCCACTTCTAAGAATTTAAAGACCAATTACAAGACATTAAATTCTCATTTCAACTTTAAAATTAATGACACAAATATTAAAGTAGATATAAAAAAATTTGAAATTGATCTTTAAAGTCTTAAATTAGATTTTTAAGTCTTAAAATTGTCTTTTTAAGTCATAAAATTAGTATGTCAGAATATCGGATTTTGGTGTTTTATTATCAGATTTTGGTGCATATTTTGTTTTGCTATTTGAAGTCACTCTTTTGTATTTAGTATTTTAGTACCAGATTTTGGTGTTTTAATATCGGGTTTTGGTGTTTTAATATCAGATTTTGGTGCCCATTTTGTTTTGCTTTCTAAAGTCACTTTTTAGATTTGGTATTTTAGTACCAGATTTTGGTGTTTTAATGCCACAATTTGGCATTTTATTGTCAGATTTTGGACCTATAATTGCAAATGATTGTGCAATTGAAGAGGAAGGCTTTTTATATTTGGGCTTTTATATTAAAGGTATTGGGCCTGCTTGGTGGACTGGTTGCACCAGTACACCCGCCTCACAGGAGATTTTCTGAAACTGTTAAACTCTCACTTTTTCCCAGTTTGATTCAACACTCATTCCGGGCATTGAATTGCTTAAAACAACGGACATATGCCCGAATTTAAAGGGGCTTCTTGTTAAAGTTTAGATCCAATAGTTAAACAGCTGGTCTGGGCGAGACCGTCTCAAATTGAAACAAGAGTGGGCCGGCCCAATCCACGCTCCTTACATGCTTTCTCTCTTCCTTTTTATTTTCTGGGTATTTTTTAATTTTACTCTTATAGGTATCAATTTTGACCTTAAAGATATCAATTTCAATTTAGGTAGAAATTGATCAGTTTAACGCCTCTATTGATCACTTATAGGTTCAAATTGAAATTTACTTTAATTGATATGTTTAAGTACCACTTTACGTTGAAATTGATATCTTTAAAGTCAAAATTGATACCTTTAAGATCCAAATTGAAAAATGTCTAGAAAATGAAAAAAAAAAAAACAAAAAAATGGAATTTTGGAGGGAAATAGGCTCACGCGTGTAGAACACGCGCCTGCAATGGGCCGGCCCAATTGTGGTCTTAGAATAGGACGGTCTTACGCATGTTTTTGTGAATCATTATGCTGCTAGTCACTCTTGAGAGACCGTCTCTTTGAGAGATATATCTCAAGTCCAAACCATTAAAAATTAATACCTGCTTACCGTATTCTTAATGTCTATTTACATAATCCTTAATGTTTACTTACCGTATCTTTAATGCCTACTTTTTAATATCTTAAATGTCTACTCATTATTCTTAACGCTTACGTACAATGTTTAAAAAGTATATAATAGGCCCGTCCAATAAGAGATAATCTCTCAAAAAGACTTGTCTCCCACAAAAATTTGTGAATCATTAAGTAAGTTTACAAAAAAAAAATTTGGTTAATATAATTATAATTTATTTAACACATTGCTAACGTGTTATTCTAATCTTTAATTCTTCGGCACATTGCATAACATAATTCGAACATAAAATGAAAGATTCAAATAATTATATTTAACCAATACTCAATATTTAACATTTGCTGTGATTTTGATTTTGAATTTTTTTTTGTTTTGTCAAACACTGCCATAACCCTAAATATGACACCTCAATGAACAAATGATTTAATTTTATCTTACTATTTCTTACGTATTCATTCTTATCTTATTTTAGCAAATACAATGTATCAACAAATATTGAACAATAACATGGGATTTACATATTTCTATTGAAATAATCTTATTCATGAATGTAACAAATGATTTTTTACCTTATAATATATAAAAATAAAGAATGATTTGAACTAATTTGATTTTTGTGACACAAAAGGAAACAATCATTACATTTTTACATATACAAAACAAATCACAAGAAAATTGGAAAGTATCAACAATGATTTTTCTATTAGATGACATTATATATATATATATATATATATATATATATATATATATATATATATATATATATATATATATATATATATATATATATATATATATATATATATATATATATATATATATATATATATATATATATATATTATATATATATATATATATATATATATATATATATATATATATATATAGGGGAGGGATCCATTGAGAAGGGGTTGAAAATGAGTATAATTTTTGTACATATAGTAACCCAAAAGAATCAAACGAAAATCCTTCTCACCCTTCTCATTTTAAAATCCTTCTTATTTGATCCTACTGAGCCAAAAACAATAATTGTAAAAGTAACTATGTTACACAGAAGGGTAACTATGAAATAATTTTTAAAATGTTCTTAATTTATAACATAGTATCATTTTTTGTACATATAGTAACCCAAAAGAATCAAACGAAAATCCTTCTCACCCTTCTCATTTTAAAATCCTTCTTATTTGATCCTACATCTATATATATATAGATTTAGGATCAAATGAGAAGGGGTCTCAAAATGAGACGGGTGAGAAGTAATCTGAAGCGTTCATTTTTTAGATCAATGGACAGATTTAATTTGTTTATTTTCTAAGTTGCACGCGGTTCAATTTGCTTTTTTCGTGTAATATTAACCAATTTTTTAATACTGAACCGGTTATGAATAAAGGTTACTATGTTCTTAGAAAAAGATACTATGTTATGAATAAAGGTTACTATGATTATGTATAGTTACTCTCTTCTCTTAATCTTATACAGCACATCGTAACTTTTTAAAATAAACATAGTAACCTTTAATCATAACATAGTATCATTTTCTAAAAACATAGTAACCTTAAATCATAACATAAAATGGAGAAGAAGATCGACGAGAAGGATTATTTTCAACTGTAGATTTTCATAAGATCAATGCTATAAATCCTTCTATCCTTCTCATTTTAGACCTCTTCTCAATGGATCCTCCCATATATATATATATATATATATATATATATATATATATATATATATATATATATATATATATATATATATATATATATATATATATATATATATATATATATATATATCAACAAGTATCTATTGTTGAGGTCGTCAACAAGTATGATAATTTTGTTCACTACTCATTAATAAATGAATATTGTTTCCCGTTTTATTTATGTCGCACACGGCACACAATGACATGCTAAAGACTAAAGACTAAAGTTTTCCTTTTGGATGCTCTAATTTACTAATTATGCGCAACAAGAACCCTGAAAAAGAATACTATTTTTTTACATAATAGAACATGCACAAAAAAGAATATAAATCTATCCATCATTTTATTTTTCACTTTTTCAAAATTTTATGCTCAAATTATTTTCAGTATAATAACAAAAAATAAATTGAATAAATAATTCAAATTTGAGTACATTGAACATTAGAAGCTATCTAGAATGAAAGGAATATTCCCTAGTTGTATAATCAACCAAAAATGGTATGATCGTTCATAATATCCTTATTAAGAAAATCAAAAAAATAAATAAATAATATATGGAAAAAAAGGATTTAGACTGATTCAAACAACTTTTAGGTGAACCATCCACAATTCTCTTTAAATATAATCATGCATTTTTTCATTTTCTTCATCCCTTGTTAGCTACTTTGTCTTATATTTTACTTGTATTATTTTCATTTTTTTTCTGTCATGGCTTCTTCTTCCTCCATGCCTGCATCTTCCACCAAAAAGAGCAAAGGTCGCCAAAAGGTGAAGATGCAGCGCATGGAGAAAGATAGCAACCGTCAAGTTACTTTTTCAAAAAGACGTTGTGGACTTTTCAAAAAAGCCAGCGAACTTTGCACTTTATGTGGTGCAGAAGCTGCAATTATTGTTTTCTCACCAGGTCGAAAACCCTTTTCTTTCGGCCATCCATCCGTAGATACAGTAATAAAACGCTTCCTACTTTCAACATCTTTAAACCCTGAAGAACCAGAGCCCGAAAATCCCACACCTCAAGAAGTCATTGAGATTATAGATCTCAATGCAAATCTCACAATCCTAAATAGAGAGCTCGAAAACGAGAAAAAGAAAAGCAAAAGCATCAATGAAGTTAAGAAGGCGAATTCAAAGAAAAATTGGTGGGACCGCAAACTTGAAGAGTTTAGTATCGGAGAATTGATTCGTCTTAAAACTTCATTAGAGGAACTTAGTAAACATGTTATAGAACTTAGTAAGAAAGTTATGATTTATAATTCTTCAATTCATGTTAATCAATTTCCTTACATGGCTGCTCATTATCCTCCAATGATGGGATGCTATGATGCTGCTTATGTTACTCCTAATCCTAATGTTGGCTTTATGGGATCTCGCGATGGTCATTAGTCATTAGTCATTACTAAGCATTCATGGAAGCTCTTCGTTCGCTGATGATTTATGAAGATTCTTCGTTTAATTTCAATACACAGGGATCATAATTTGTTCTTTTATGTTATGGATTTAATTTAATGCAACACAGATTTTATGTTTATTTTTTTTATTTTAGTTATTAAGCTTGTTTCGAGTATTTATATTACATGTAATAGTCGCTCTTATATGAGAAAATTCGCATATTGAACTTTATAAATTTTACTTTATTTTTATTTATATATTGTGCTTGTTATATTCACCGGCCATATATAATACTCCCTCCTATTCACTCAATGTGTCTCATTTGGCTTTTCACCATCTTTTAAATAGTCAAATGAGACCACATGTGAAAGGAAAAAAGTGTAGTATTTTTAAATTTTGAAAGAGAAATTTTATGTAATAGCAATCCATTTAGCGAAATGCTAGTGGTAAGATGTTTTTTTCAAAAAATAACATTAAGGTTTAAAATTTTTAACAACTTCGCAAATTCCGTTTAAATCGGTATTTTACATTGATTTTGTTTTTTTTTTTAAGTTATTTTTTTGTTTAAAAAATCCTACTATATTTCTAGTCACTCGCTCATCTCCCACTATTCAGCCACCCCATTTACTAAGCATTTGGAAATGCCTAGCTACCACCATCATGGGACGACATTCACCTCCAACACAGCCCAACCCTAGCCCAATCCCCGCCATTCACCTCCAACACAACCCAACCCTAGCCCAATCCCCGCGCACACTTGGGCATCACCGCTGCTCCCCAATCCCCACGACCACGATTTAGGGCATCAATATGCCGCAAAATCCTCTATTCGATATGGGCCAATACTACACCAACACAAAAATAAATCTTATCTCCTCCTCAATAAATGATTCGAGCCACCACTTCACCACCATGTAAATTACTTCTCTTTTCTGAGCTCATTTGATAAGTAAATTTTCATGTAAATTATAATAGGCCAAAAAGTTCAATTAAATTAATTAGAACATCCACTTTAAATACATTAAAATACTTGAAAAAATCCCATATGCTTTTACTTAGAAGTTACTTTCTTCATCAAATTTTCTAATAAAAATAAATAAATGATTGGCTGCGAACAAAAATTTGCAATGACACTTCCGAAAAGTTTTAGTAGTTAAATTCCTACGCATCCTAGGAATCGGACTTGTTAAAAAAACTATCAACCATATAACTCCTAAATAAACAATTAAGAAAAATTTAAATACTAAAACAAAAATAAAGGAAAAATATGAAAACCATAATTATTAACAAAATATTTAAACAAAATTAGTGAAAAACATGTGAAAAACATAAGCAATATAAAAACTATAATGAAGTTGATGAAAAATATATAAAGACCATAAGCATTAACAAAATATCAAAATTAGAACGAATCAAGCGAATTATATTTAAAATTTGAAATATAAACTGAAAGATTTTTTAAGGAAACAACAAATTAAACGATATAAAATAACAAATAGGAACATCATTTAGAAGCGAAGAGAATATATATATATATAATGCTTAATTTGCAAAAGAACAATTGGTATAAATTAGCGATGACAAAGGATCAATTGGTATCAAGTCGGATTAGGATCGGATTCGGATTAATTTCACCCCTATAATCAATGTAGTATCATTTACATTGATCATGCCCAAACAGATCAATTGCTAGCTGATTCATGTGACATTTTGATAGTCCGCTTAGGAGTAAAAGCACCATCATCATGATCTTCTTCAACAGATTTTCTGCCACATGAACAAAGCTTTATCAGTCAACATGCCATAATCCGAAATATTATTCTCAATCATATGCCAAAAATAACATCGCTCTTTCATTCCTTTGAATTTGCTCGGGACATTTAGACAGAGTAGTTAACCCAAATCAACCTTCATCCTAAAATATCTGCGAACCATGTCAGCTGTCACAAAACCATTTGTGGCACACAAACAATCTCGGTTTTTCTATAGCCTTCAACTCTGCCATGGCTGCAAAAAGATCGGGTCAGGTCATGCTATATCATATCTGCTGCCACGGTCTTGAATGGCTTCATGCAATAAAGGCTTAACTCATTTTTGAGTTGGACTCGAATCTTGCAATCAATATGTTTCAATATGATTAATGGCGTTAATCGAAACTTACATGGATGTACCCTTGTACTAATGAATTCATCCATTAGTCGCTCCCATTTGTGAACTATCCTTGCTGAAGATAGACCAATCACAACCACTAACATTTCTTGAAGAACAAATGATTACTATACCGTTACTAATAAATCCTGTTCACATAGCATACACGAAGAAACGGACGCAAAACCTTCTCATCCAAATAATCGACGATAAAAGAGGATATCACTCGAAACTAAATCTTACCTTCCCCCCTCAGAAGCTTGATTAACCATCTCATTAACTTTCCATTAGCATCTTTCCCATCTTGCTGTTTGGTGTAAAATCAACGGTAGAGCTATTCAACCCATGTATGAAGCATGTCTCATGGTTAGACTGTCTCATACAAGAATTTGAGTCAACGGTATTAATTTTTACGAGCAGCTTTTTTGGGGTCTTTTTTCTTCATCTCTTCAACAAGATTCTGAAATCATCACGGACAAAACTCAAACAAATTAGAAGTGACATGATGAACCACTACCATTCACAAGATAAGTCCTAAAAATGGTAATGCTCAAACATTTTAATGCCAAAAAAACATTATTCATGACAAGTATAAAGCTAAAGCATACAAATATCATGCATTTGAAAGATGATCTCACAAACCCGAGTTGTGCACATGGAGCAAGCATCCATTGAATCAAATATAAGGGAGTTACGAGGACAAACCTTAAAATGTGTAAACTCTTCAGGTATTACAAGATCTAACAATAACCTTTTCATCAGTTAAGCAACCACAATCAAAATTAAGGCTCGTAGGTGAAGCCAAAACATACACACAAAATAGAAGCAAACGTCCAAGAATGATAACATTGGTTAATTATGCTCTTAGGTGGAGCCAAATATAGCTCCCAGCATCTGAAATTTCAAACAACACCAACAGTCATCACTCATCACCGCACCACTTAGTATAGAGTACCCTTGCTTCATCAGGTAATACATTTTTTATTTTACTTTCATGTAGCTGAACTTAATCTTTTGGGATTAAGACTCTGGCATTGTTGTTGTCTTTTGTCAACTCTTGGAATCATTAAATCATTAAATTTCAAGTTAAGAGAGTGACCATAGAGTGCTAACAAATGGAACACTATAGTTCACAATCCCGAATAACAACAATCTTCTTGCCTTCTGTAATAGATCAGCCAGACCCGTTACCGAAACTAGATATTATGGACTAATCTATTATTACAAAGGGTGGTTGTATATATAGTCTAAGCCCCACAAGACAACTAAAAATAATAGCTAATCTAATTACAAAATACAAAGACTAATTCAATGTGAAATGTCGACAATACCCTTGGACCCTTTGACCCAAGTCATCACACCTTCTTAGGAACTTCAATGATGATAATATAGGCAAAACATACGGATCAAAGGAAAATAGTCTCAACTTAAATTTTGCTACTTCTAGCTCTTGCTTGTCACATCTCACAATTAATGCACCAGTTCAAAATCTGCCAGGTGAAGATGGTGTCCTGCTCACCAAATAAGCTGTCATTTTAAATGCATCGGTTCAAAATCTCCTGCTTATCTTAACATAGAAAAGCATACAACGAGCCTTCGTAACTAAGGTACTATTCATCTCAGCCACCCCATTTTATTGGGGTCTCCCTAAACTATGTCAAACAATCCCAAACTTCTTGCAAAACTTTAGAATACCATACGACTACATATGATCAACTTTGGACTTCTCAGCCCCATTTTTTACAAACTCAAACCCATTCAATCTCTTGTTTGTTTTCCTATTTGCTTTTTTATCACAATCTATCAATCTTTAGACTTCTCAACAATCTCATCATTATCTTACAAGAATACCCCACACCTTTTTTAAGTAATCATCAATGATTGTGAACAATTAACTAAACTCCAGTATGCATGAATTTTGTGAAGGGATCCACAAATTCAAGTGAATGTAATGAAGTGTATCCTTTGTTTAACGCATGGTCATCTTAAATCAGAATCTTCTTTGTTTGTCACACATTGAACAAGACACCATAAAACAAGTAGCTTGATTACAAATTAACAATTTTCCCCATTTTGAGGCTTCAGTTAAGTCGTATCTCTCCATCCCTCATATGCAGTAATATCATACGACTACATATGATCAACTTTGGATATTGAGAAACTTATAATTTATGCAAAACTCTTCGGTAAGCTTATATAGTGGTTCAATCTTCTTGCCCTTCCTCACAACCAAAATACCTAAAAACAACTTTTAATTTACTCCTTCAAGAGTGCATCTACAAGCACTATATCAAAAATACCAATAGAAATCTAATTAATTTTCGTATGGAGAACATGTCTAGTATTTGACAAAGTGCGTACCATTGGATCAAATATTTTAATCCTTCTGACCCAATAGTCGCTTAGCACATGTCCACCTTGAACACTTCCATATGTGGAACACCAATCAGTATATTATGAAAAGAACACCACATTTAAGGATTTATTAATCATCAAATCTTGCATTTGTTTTAATCGAAAGTATTGAGATATCATCACCATCACTAAGAATTACCACCAAATTAAAATGGGATTCCCTTAAAGGTGATCACCTCTTTCCCATTCAACCGAGAAGTAAATAAAGGCTGCAAATACCATAGTCAATAAATCTCATCAATTCTTTTTGCAACAAGGCATCCTTGATTCCCTTAAAGGTGATCACCTCTTTCCCATTCAACAAAATTTCTCTAAAATATTTAAAATTCTTAGGCAAATAACACAAAATCTTAATGCGTAAATATTTATCTTCGAGTTACACTTCTATATTTGGCGAATCCATAAAATGCTCACCCAAGAAAAGTCTCACCTTGGCGACCATCCACAACGAGCACCTTGCTATTGTGCAAGCTCCTCCAAACAATGGTTTGGCTTGCACCAGTGCATAGCCACTAACATTGCTCACTCAAGCAATGTCAATCCTTGCCCGAGTAACAAGCATTAATGGTCCAAGTTCCAACAACCTAATAACCCAAGCACACCAACAAAGCACAAATGCATCAACAATGCAACATATATCTTTAACTCTTCTACTCAACAAACATAAAAGTGTTAGTGAGTCATTAAGGCCAACAACCACAATCCTTACTTAATAAGTGTTTTCATGATATTCAACCAACAACGTTTTTAAATAAAACAAGATAGAGTAGTTTTAGTGGAAAACTAATTCATATAGTGAGATCGTCATCATCAATCATACCTACTATATCCCACTCATAGAAGCTGTGATCAAGGTTTGAGAGAGGATAAAATACAACAAAACATATCCATAAAGGAGGAAGCGGCCAATGAGTCTGCAAAGGAAAGCACAGTAAGACAAGGCAATAAAAGATAAAAATTAAGGCCTATGTTACTTGGAGTGCGGAACGTACGAGGTACGACTATCCTAATCGAAAATGTCTGACCCAGAAGGCGAAATAACAACGCTTTGGATCACATTGGAAGTTGGAACACATACCAAACTGTCAAACAATGCGACCCATAAACGTTTACCACCATTGAAATCTGAGACTAAAGTAATTGAATAGAGAAAAGAGGAAAAGAAAAACAGAAGATAATGGAGATAGAGAAGGAGAAAAAGAAAAAAAATACGAGAAACAAAAATGACATATTTGACAGTGAAGAAAAAACGAGAGAAGAAAAGAGAAGAGAATAAGAGGTACAGTACATACTTGGAGGTCGACGACGGGATGTGCGGCGATTGGTGACGCTTCTGGCAGCCGGTACAAATGGCGGAAATAACTCAACAGAGATTCAGAGAAAGAGGAGGCAAGACTATGGCAAGAATCACGATTAGGTTTCATCTTACATCCTCATTAGACATTAAACTATACTTGAAAGGAAGATTAGTAATATAAGGCAAATATACAAAATTATAAAGCCCTATAATTAATTTTTGGTGTGACTAAAAAAGATACAAATAGTCTCTTGAGAGACCGTCTCTTTGAGACATATCTCAAGCCCAGCCCATTAAAGATTAATGTCTACTTACCATATTCTTAATGCCTACTTACATTATCCTTAATGCTTACTTACCGAATTCTTAATGCATATTTTCAATATCTTAAATATCTACTTGCATCATTCTTCATGCCTACTTACAATATTTTAAAAAATATATAATGGGCCTGCCCAATTAGAGGTCGTCTCTCAAAGAGACCGTCTCTCAAAGAGACCGTCTCTCACAAGAATTTGTGAAAAAGATATACAAGAGGCGTGAATGGCAAAGGAGGTGAAGGAGGCGATAAAAGTGAGAAAGGCAAGCCTCTTGGTTGCCTTTTGATATGTGTTGTGCTTTGACTCTTGGAGGCGATATGTAGCTCGTCTCAGTAGGCCTCATACTAAGGCACGCCTCGGTGCGCTTTTTAAAACAAAGAACTTGTAATAGTGTTTAAATTACTTTTGCATTTGTTGGCCCATTTGATTTTGATGATGATTTAACTTTTATAAACAAACAAATTATTTTTGAGATTGTTTTGATAGGTCATATATCCGATTATAAAGATCGTCGATAGCACCTTGAGAAGTGGTGGAAGAACATTACAAGTCTACGTCAAACACTTAAGTCATGGAACAGTTCCAGATCAGTCAAAATCGAAGATTATCCAGACGGAGACAACACGGTGTTCCCACCGCAACCAGTCAGAGAAAAAGTCAACTAGAAATAAGGGAAATAAATTATTAATTTTTATTTTTTCTTTGTATTGACTTGTACGGGTGAAAAATCTGATTAGCATAAGGTTATTAATTGGCAATTAAATAACTAACAATTTAAGAGAGTTAAAATTCAAGATCCTAATTTATCTCCATAAAATTAGGATCTCCTTCTTTTTAGTTAAAAAGCCTACGGGTACTTGGAGTAACCTCCAAGTCTTATACCCATCACTCCCACGTTTCTGGTACATGGGCTTATGGCTAAAAGGGTTCTCATGAGTTTATAAATAGAACTTTGCAACCGGCACACAGTGGAGAGAGACATTCATACGAAAACTTTGTCTAGTGCCCATCAAAGATTTCGTGAGATCCAATTCAAGAAAGAGGAAAATTTAATTGTTCTTAATTGCCAATTAATTCATTTGATTTTTCCTTGTGCTTTTCTTAGTTTTTCATCCAATTTGAGAATTCTTTTTTGTAAGGGTTTTATAAGTGTGTAAACTTAAACTTTGGGAAGTCTAAGGGGGAATTTAGAGAATTTTATGTAAAGAGAGAAAAGAAACGAGAAGGAGAACCAAGAAGAGAATTAGAGAATTAGGCCTAGAGAAGAGAAGGAGAAATTTTATGTAATAGAGTTGTAAATTACATAAAATATTAATAAGAGAAGTTGAAATCCCAAGTGGTCGTGGCTTTCTTTCTTTCATGGCCAAGAAAGTTTCCACGTTAAATCTTTGAGTTCTTTAAAAGTTTCTTTTATTGCTTAGAGTATTTTTATTGTAAAAATTCCGCAAGAAAAACAGGGCAAAAATACTCCTAAGGGCAACACAACAATTCACCCCCCCTCTTGTTGCGTTCTTTATCTCTAAGTGTTTCTACAGCATTTAATTTTTACGTTATAGTAATTCAGCAAATCAACAATCAAGTTTGTTATATTTTACACACATAAAAAGCTTCGTTTCCAAAATCTCGCCTTGCAGCGCCTTAAATTAGTGCTTTAGACGGGAGAAGATACACTTAGGTGTACATGATGAAATCTCCACTTACAGAGTGAATATTATTTTAGGGTAGAATTATATATATTTTAAAATTATTTTTAAATATGATATAAACATTAAGAAAAAATGTTTTATTTTTTAAATCCTAGATATTGCTATGCAAATTTTTAATATATGTAAATCTTTTATATCAAAAAACTTCCATTATCAATATTTTCATCAATATCTAATTTTTATACACAAATATTTCTATCCACATCTTTAGTCATGGCCAAATCTTATTTTACTTTAAAATTTTGCTATCGAAATATATATATATATATATATATATATATATATATATATATATATATATATATATACATATATATAAAGAAGTTCCAGTGAGAACCATCCTTATATGAGAACCGTGAGAAACAATCTGGCTTGCAAAAAAGTGTAACTTTTTAGCAAAAATGTGTTACTTTTAGAAAAATATAAATACAAAGTAACACGTTTTTTTGGAAAAGTAACACCTTTTTGTATAAAAAGTAACACTTTTTTGTGAGGTTTTTCAGAATTTTTTTCTTAAAGTAACGCTTATTTGCCTAAAAAGTATCATCATTTATTTCAAAAAAAAATAACACTTTTTGCCTAAAAGTAACACCATTGTAATAAAAAAGTAACACTTTTTTATCAAGCAGATTGGTTCTCACAGTTCTCATTTAAGGATGGTTCTCACTTAAACTTCTTCCTATATATATATATATATATATATATATATATATATATATATATATATATATATATATATATATATATATATATATAAGGATCAAATAAGATGGATTTTAAAATGAGAAAGATGAGAAGTATTTTTGTTTGATTTTTGTTTTTGTTACTATATATATTAAAAACGATACTATGTTATAAAGTACGAACATTTTAAAAATTTTGTCATAGTTATTTTTCTGTGTAACTTAGTTACTTTTACAATTATGTGTTTTTGGTTCAATCGTGACCATAGATTTTTTTATTTTAGTGAAATCAAGGGTGTAGAGTCCTTCTTACCCTTCTCATTTTCAACACCCTTCTCATTGGATCCCTAATATATATATTTATATATATATATATATATATATATATATATATATATATATATATATATATATATATATCACTTTTTCTTTAAAAATAATTTTAAAATATATATAAAATACTACCCTAAAATAATATTCACTCTGTTTTCATTTGTTTTTTCCATTCACTTTTGTTGAGGATCCTAAATCAAACTTAAACGATTTTAATTGTGAGTTTTTAAAAATTCTAAAAGTTGATATCTAGAAAGTATATATTGAAAGGAATCTATCAAGATCCCGCATGAATATGTTTTCATATAGATCGTCGAGAAATCATAGTCAAAGTTTGACACTAAAATTCGAAAATACTATTTGAGAATATCATATAAAATGGAGGGAATAACAGGAAAAAATTTTGAAATTCATATCTACAACAATAACTATACCAAAGCCTTAATCCTAAAAGATGGGAGTCAAAAGATTTTGAAATTCAAATCTTTAATTAATTGGATGTTATCTTAATAAGATAATTTTTTTCCTAATTTCACTCTAATAAATATGAACTTAGACATAGAATCATATCAATAGAGTGAATAATATGATATCAAAATAGACCTTATGAAAATCATTTAAATATCTACCATTATAGGTTATTTTTATCTTTTTAGCCAAATTCAACAATCATTAGCCAATTTTCTAATAGATATAGAATTATTTATCCAATGATTTACCTTTTTTTTAAACCATACTTTGAATAAACACCCAAATAATTTTAACAGAGAAAAAAAAATAATCACTTAATTTTAGTTTGAATCAAATACATTTAGTTATTGTCAGTAAAAAAAATAAATAATAATAACTAAAATAAAGTTTTGATTCAATAAAAAAGGGTCAAGAAAGCACAAATTTTTAACTAATAATCCACTAGATTTATTTGAATTTGAACTTAACGTTTTTTGTTGCGGTTTATTTTTTACTCAATTGGCCGAACTAGACTTACTTTTGTTGAATCAAATATCTTCAATAAGTTCAATAAGCTAAAAGACGTCAAAATAAAGGGTGAAAAAGAAAAATACTCTAATTCTTTTGGGGTATCCCATTTGCTCTTTTGCACTATTGATCAATCACTCTTTGTTTATTATTCATGATCTATAAGTTAAAACATAGTTAAGTGAAATATTGTTTGATTCATCTTAATGTAAATTTTATTAATATAAACTTTTTATAATTTTTAATTATGGACAAATACAAATATTTAGTATTGAATAGTGCATTGGATACGTGCAGAAGCAAATAGGCAGTCCAAAAGAAATTGAAGGAGTTATATTTAGATGAAAAATATAATTGAGCTCCCTATAAATATAAGTTCCCTAACTCTAAAGTTCATCACATCCACAAATCAAAGCCTTTTCAAAATTCTTACAGTCACAAATAAGTTTGCTCATAAAAAAGTGACAATTTCCTTCTTCCATGGAAAACAATCAAAACATTGAAAAAAGCCTTTCTAGCATGGAAATCAATCAAAACATTGAGAAAGACCCTTCTACCATGGAAAGCAATCAAAACACTGAGAAAAATCCTTCTCCCGTGGAAAGCAATCAAAAAATTGAGAAAAAAACAAAAGGAAGGCAAAAGCTTCCTTTGGTTCGCATAGAAAAGGAGAGTAACCGTTTAGTTACCTTTTCAAAACGCCGCTCAGGCCTCTTTAAGAAAGCAAGTGAACTTTGCACTCTTTGTGGGGTGGAGGCAGCCATCATTGTCTTTTCACCTGGTAAGAAGGCCTTTACTTTCGGCCATCCTTCGATTGATGACGTTCTCAATCGTTACCTATCTGATAACGATTTTCTCAGCGACCCCAGCCACTACCTAATTGGCCAAACCTCTGAAGCAGTTAAAGATGATGGGATCAAAACGTTGAGCACAATAATTGCCAGCATTAGAACTCAGTATGAAATGGAGATCAAGAGAACCAAAGATATCAACAATGGACGAAAGGCCAATGTAGAGAGCTACAAGTGGTTGGCTGTGGAGGAAAGCAAGAATGAGAAAGAGCTTGTGCAGGTTTATGAAGCACTCGCTCGTGTTACGAAATCTGTGTACGAATTCTACCCCAAAAATGTGCTAGAATTGACTGCTCATGGTGCGGGCAACCATCACACACCCAATTTATTGGAAGGTCAGCACTTTGTTCCAAACAATCTGTTTGGGGATCAGTCTCAAAATCCAATGGCTATGGTCCCGCCTAACTTGGTTAGGGGCTTAATTAATTTTGACCCATCCCAAAGGATGATTCAAGCTCCTCTCATGGAAGGTGCATTTGGAGACCCATCATTGTCGTCAATTCGGGCCAATACCATAGCCCTGAACTTGCTTAAAGCCGATACAAATGTTGCCCTTAGATTTTTTTCCAATAACCCTGTTCCTAGGGGACCATCAGATTTGCCCAACTATCAAAACTCACTGCTGCCTTTTCCAGGGGAATATAATCCCATGGGAGGCAGCCAATATGGTCGGCATCCATCTTTTGAACCAAAAACATTTCAACCTCTTAATCCAATGTGGGGTAATTTCGAAGCTGGCCCTTCGATGCCATCAATGTTCAATGAACTGATGACTATGCCAGCCTCAACAAGAGGACCAAATGAACTTATGAATCTGCCAGCACCACCACCAGGAGGGCCCAATGGTATGCTGACCATGCTGATGCCACCACTAGGGCCCAATGGCATAGATGCCCTTGCTCCTCCTTTCAATCTTCAGGGTGGTTTTGAATTTGGAAGTAGCAGTAATACAAATGATGAATTGGAATTAGGGAATCAGATCAATGGGTTTGAATCTGGGAATCAGTGCAACGGATTTGAATTTGGGAATCAAAGCAATGAAAATGAGGGCTTTTGTGATGATGCTGGTGAGTTTTACTAGTTCTTTATTGGCTGCCCTTAATTTGGAGGGCTGAGGGTAACAGAGGGAGAATAACTGCCCAATCCTGGCTTCTGTTTGGAGATCAGGAAAAAACTATCCCAACCATGGGCGGATCTTGCGACGCTATCCTGATGCTTCCATTAGTGAGTAGGCAATTAAGTTCTATCTTAAAAAGTTATCAAATTTCTAAACAAACAAATAAGCTTGTATCTCAGTAAAAGCATCTATGTTACTTTATGCCAGTTAATTTTGTTGTACGTTTGTTGTAAGTTTAAATTTCAGAAGTGTCCAAGTATCTCTTTTGAGAAAAGTAATGTTTCATTGTTCTAGTTTTAATATGAGTAATACCCATGTATGATTGATCTCTATGTTTTAATGAAATTAAAGCAAATTATATCTATATGCTGTTATTAAGGTTCAATCAGCATGTTTGTCTTCTTATTCTTTGCAAAATATAATAATTAGTAATCTTATTTGAAGGAAATACATACTAAAATATCATGTCGCACTCTCTATTCTTATTGTTAGTCCCAATTAGGTTTTGGACATCTAATTTAAACAAATGATAGCTTTCCTCAGTATTCATGTAAATCCATGAGGCTCTTAATTCTGTACTGGGAAAAAACAAACATACTCTTCGGGTATGTGAATCAACAACAGCAAACTTATGGACTGAAAAGAATTTAGAAGCACTAAATATCTATGTGTAGCTCACAAATTCATGCCAAACGTTTGTTAGAGGCTCTCAATGGAAGAGTTGCAAGTTATTCTAAGGGAATATGCTAATTGTTTGTTTACTTGCAGTAATTTCAAATACAGAAAGATACCTCTATAAGAACTGCATAATATCGATGTAACCAGCATGGTATGCATTTTGATGATCACAACTATTTAAAATTTTAAAAAAAAACCTGTAATTGTAGTTGACGTCAATGATAAGAAAGCACCTGAAATGAGGGAAAAAAGAAAAAATTAGATCACTTCACTACAACTACTATAAACACTGCTCGGCTGCTCCTATGAAATAACTATATCAAGAAGTTTAGCAACTTAACAAGAGTAATAGTAGCATTCCAATTTCTAAAATAAAGTATATAGGCAAAATTATAAATTTCATTATGGACAAAATGCTGGGCATTCACTTCCTAGTTTCTATAGGAAGAATGGTAACAATCACTAACTATTCCAGTGACTTGATAGAAGTGAGAAGCTTTAAGATAAAGTAAATATTTTCCCGAACTTCTAGTGATCTGACAACATAGCACTAAAGAATTAAAAGAAGAATTTGAAGCCTCCACGAATATTATCTATCTTAAGCAACAACATATGCCATGTCCAATGAAATATTGTGAGAAATTGTGTCTTGGACTCAAAGAATGTCAAATCCTTAATTCCAAATGATTGGCGCCGGCTACATGAAATTGACCAATCCTAGTGGTTGTCCACATGAATTCTCACATGTTAGCATATACTTTTATACATCAGAAAATTAAAAGAAGACAGCTGATGCACGTATTCACATTATTTTACAATGTTCTGATCCCTGGGTAAACAAACTAGCACAGAGATGCAAGTATTTACATCAACTCCATGGTATATCATAAAAACGAAATATCTAACGAGATCATAAAGGATTCTACACGGCGCAACCTAAACTACTTTCTAGAGAATTTTGACTCCACCCTCAGACTTGTTTAATTTTACATAAGTATCCACCACTGAGGAGAAAAAGTAGGTTTCGTACAATGAATCTTTAAAAGAAAGCACAAAAGACCAGGACTGGACACAGCAGGTTGGAAGAACATAAAAGCTTCAAGATTCTCCCACCATGTACCATCAAGTTTTACACGTGACTCGTAGTCTCCTGAGTCCAGAGCATATGTTTTAGTATTATGATTGGGCTATCGTAGGGGCGCCATGAGGCATTTAATGGTCAATAAAGAGACCAAAGGACCCTATGAGCACCTCAAGTAAACTTTTCTTTCTAGCTCCAGCAAGGATTTTATGAGCACCAGTTATCAATTCACATATGAGTGTCACAATGCCAAGGTGTTCAGCTCCAAGATCATCTTCATCTAGGTCCTCAAGTCTATCAAAGGAAATAGTAATCATTGTCTGATTAATTCTAGATCATTTTCTCTGACTTGGACAGTTACGATCCATCAGAGTTCCAGGGTAGCTCTAGGACTAGGAGGCTTGCTACCACAAACCTCCAGAAAATGTTTCAACAATATAAGTCAAAGCCTTGCAAGGTTTTTTTTTTAAGCCCACCTTGCTCCAGTTACATTCATACTCCCAAAAGCCAATGTATCCAAGTGGTAGTCAGAGGCTTTTTTGTAGTGATAAGATCTCACAGGCATTATAGACAATGAAAATCACTTCATCTAAGGGAAATACATTTGACCCCAGATTTCAAGTACTATGCAAAAACACAAGATTATTATCCACATGAAATATAGAGATTAAACTCTGTCTCAAGGAGCAAGTGTTTATATAGTGCAGGCGATTTGTACCTAGACAAGCTTTGGTCTTACACTGCATAACTACCAAAGGCTAACAAGTATTTTTTGTCTAAGCTGTAGTAAATACTAAGCATCCTATCTTAAATGATCACAATAAATCTATCTTTAAAGCTTCATAGGACAGAGCTAACAAATCATATAAATATCCCATGCAACTATGCAACTCTAACAAGAAAGATGTTCAATAGTTAACTAAAATGACAGCCTTCCCATTTGTTTCACCATCATGTGTATCTTCTTTGTACAAGATGTATTATGTGATAAACCAGAGCCCTTACGTCCCAGAGTCTAGCTCTAAACTACAACAAAATTAGGATCACCACTTGGTCTTAAACTCTTAATCCAATGGAGCTAAAAACACTGCTACATATGGCTAAGATATAAATCCGGGTATTAAGTTCAGGTTGGAATGCAATGGAACACTGGAATTCCCAATACGTAAAACTATAAGATGTGAAGATCAATATCTTCTTCTAAAAAAACTTCATCCCCATCACCCCCCACCAAAAAAAACAACCAAAGGGAAATGCCGAAAGGAAAATGCAAACAAACAGCTGATAATAATACTTGGCAAAAGCTGCATGGCAATAAACAATAAAACAAAAAATGTGTACCGTGCAGAAAATTAGAATATGGATTCATTAGTTTCATATAGGAAGAAATTGACGGTCGGATTTACATATATCGAGTAATTTGCCTTACTAAGTAGAGAAAACATCAAGCTCCACTAAAAATGGAAAAGAAATCGCCATGGCTTTGTGTGCGACTATGCGTTTCATCTAGGTCTAAGTTGAGTTTGTCTACTCCAAAGAGAGAAACATGCCAACCAAATAATTTATTAGAACCCAAAAGATCACATGCATTCACAAACAGAAGCCTCATAATGGCACTTCTTGATTTGGCTTCTCGCAAAGTTGTTTATCTCATTAATGAAATTTATTCACATTTATCAGTTACTATTTCAGGAGAAAAGAATACCATTTAACATCAGTAAAAAACGCTCGTAATTACTTTTCACAAGTGCAAGTGGTAACCATTACTGTCAGCAACTTCCCCCTCAACTTCACAAATAACATATTCACCACACAATTAATACTAGATGGTAAAAAGTAACAACATCATGTCCTCCTTATTCTTCTGCCTTCGTTTTTCTTAATTCCTAAATTCATCTTTTGAGTTCCCAGGTTTAATATTATCTTAAAATAAAATTGAGTTTTATATTTTAACATTTTAACATGGATTGTTTTAATGCAGTGGTTCACAAGAGGACAGAATAGACAAAGCTCAACTGAATTACTGTAATTAATGGATTGCAAAATGTGAAAACACAATCTTGATCACTCAATGGTAGAGGCATTGATTGGGAAATTGAAATCAAAACAAAAAGTAGGGAATTTAATGCTAGAATAAGTGATTGAAGCATATAACAATAAACATTAGATTTACCGGTGTTCATCTAATGGGCTAGAGGGTTTTTTGAGTAATATTGAATTCACATAATTCTAGGAAGTTTTAGAATGTGCTTTATTTAAGAAATCCCTAATAAATTACTTGACAACTGTAATGGAATGAAATTGAGGCCATTACAAGGTTATGAGACTTTGTCCCACCAACTAATGTGCAGTTTATAGAGTAAATGGGCTCTCTCACCTACTAGGCTAGTCTTTCGGGTGAGTTCTCTTTTTTATTATATATAACGGTATCAAAGCCGACTCGAAATGGTAGCCAACGTAGCCGTGACCAACGAGGATCTAGCTCAGAGTGGTGGCTTAAGTTAAGCCAGTCAAGACCAAAGATGATGTTGGAACTTAGCGCGGTTCAAATGTAATGGAATGGATTTAAGGCCATTACAAGGTTACGGGACTTTGTCACACATCAGCTGTATGGGCAACCAATGTGGGGTTTATAGAGTAAAGCTCTTTCACCTACTAGGCTAGTCTTTTGGGTAAGTTGTTTATTTTATAACATAAACTCCCGACTAAAAACAGAGTAAGCATGCGTTGAACACGTGCTCATTCAAGAAATCAATGTGCTCGTTCGAGCACGATCAGCAAAATTTTCAAGATGTTAGGTAGCAACGCGTTCATTCAAGAACTGTACTTGTTCGTTCAAGCATCTAGTTTAGAGATCAATTTCTCATGCATCCTAATTAGCTTGTTCGAGCTAAATGCATGCTCACCTGAGCAATTATCCGACATGGCCCTTAATGTTCTTTGGAGCCTTATGCCTACACATGAGTCAACCATAACTCAAGACAACAATTTGTGCCTTGACTTGAGTCCCACTAGCTACAACTATATATTCTCCATATTTTCAAGACCATCAAACACAATAACCAACCTAACACTAATCAACCTCTACATGTGTAAATCAAATGCATGTACCCATAAGACCTTCAAGAGCTTCACGACATATAAGGTGAAAAACCAACAAAGTCCACACACAATTGCAACTTTTAGGTGGGAAAAGTTTTTTTCATCATATGTCGGGTTATCTTTTGTTATCTCCACCAAGCTCAACTGCATCATCTCAATTTTATCTCGAATGAAGTGAGAGTAACTGTCTATATGTTTAATTCTTCTATGAAATGTATTCTGGTATTTCGTCAAATAAATTACACTTTGGCTATCAAAATGCACATTCACCAAACTTAAAGTAAAACAATAACTCCTCAATAATACCTTTCAAACATTTTGCTTCTTTGAATGACTCCACAACGGCCATGAATTTGAACTCAGCTTACACTGTAGACATGATCGCCAAATCTGGTAAAGAAGATTGTAAACTAGCTAAAGTGCATACAAAATCCAAAGTTGATATTTTACCATCTAAGTCACCCTCGTAGTCCAAATCAAAATACTCGATCAAACTACTTGCATCTTTCCCAAACTTGAGACAAAACTTTTAAGGTTCCATTCAAGTACCTCAACAACTCTTTCAGCGCATCGCCGCATCCTAATGTCATTTAAGTGGGTTAGCCATATACCTACCAATCATACTCACAAGTCACAACTGAAGCAATGTTTAGTCTCAAATAGAGGTGGCCACGGGCGGGTTTGAGTGGGTAGCGGACCGGGTATGCTTATAAAATTTATTCGCGAGGCTCGATTTTTCAAAAGCTCGTTCGCGATTGCTGATTTTTTTTTGCCGCTACCCGCCCTCTTTCTTAGCGAGCAAGACCCGCAGACATATGAGCACTACTGATATTACAAAATACAATCTTATATATAATACGAATTTGGAGTAATGTCCAAAATACTCCAAATAAAGAAATATTCTCATAATACGAGGCACTTGACGGTGCATGAAAAATAGATAAACTAGTAAAGTTAAAACTCTAAATGTCCACATTGTTGGACTTTCAAAGTAATTTAGGAATTTGGAGTATTGTATCTTCTCATCATGGAATAAAAACTCCCTCGTTATGTTACGTAACGCCCGTTATATAAATTGTTTGAAAGTTGTCGCGGCGTTAAATCCCGTTATATAATGGTTCACAAAAGTTAATGATCAAAACGCCGCGTTGACTGTTATATAACGTGTAATGTCCGTTATTTTACCGTTATAACGATATTTCACCGTTACAACGTAATTTGTCTTCTAGTTAAAATTCTATTAATACCCATTGACTTTAATCATTACGATTACTTAATTTATAGTTACTCATAATTTTAGTTGATAAACAAAATAATTAACTAATAACTAATAAGTTAATTAATTATACACTAGAAGAATCAACTTGGTAACATCATCGTATCCACGACTATATACCATATGTGACTTAACCAAGGCGAAAAGCTTACGAGTCACAAGCCCAGTATTGTTAAACTTCTCTAATGGTCTCATCTTCGAAGAAGAGATATGGCTTGATTGATACCTATGTAGGCATGTCATGAGCTTTTAGATAAATCATGGTCGTATAGCAAATGAGTGAAGCGTGACGGACACAAAATTACATATTCTTTTGCTCAGAATCAAAGAATCATAACTTTCACCCCAACACCACAAAAAAGACGAAACCCCAAAACCTATGCCTACTGAAAACCAACGCCTTGACGAAAATCAAGCCCTAAAAATATGAACACATCAATCCTTTGATTATTCTTGCTAGTCCAAAAAAGGAAGAAGAAATTAAAACATAGCAAGAAAACCTACGCAACACATTGCTTACTCCCCTCATTAAGTACTTCCTTAATTATCCTAAACAAACAAACCCAAATCTTCCACCAAACGTTTTTCCCGAAAACCCACTAAAACAACTGATTTCAACTCATCAGAACTTCAGCAAAAAATAAAAAATAAAAAAATAGGGAGAACTTATTAAAAGAATCCACGTCCAAAAGTTTATCTCAACAAACACCCAATGCAATCATGATCGAGTTCAAGAATGGCATCCTTTCAAGAGGAGGGAGTATTACGTGCATTCTCTTAACTTGCTTGAGATACATCAATAGGTCACCTTTTTAACTTTTGTAACATTTGGATTTGGTTTGGTTTGGTTTGTAATTTAGATTCTATGTTTGAAATTTAATTGGCTTTAAGGGTTGAATTGCGAAGAACTTGCAGGAAAAGAAAATTAAGAAGTAGTGGTCTAACCTTAGCATCAAACCCATGTCTAAAATACAATTTATCGCACTACAAGGGGTTAAAAATTTTAAGAAAATGTGGCCACAACACTGAGTTTGAAATTTGCTTGAGTAACCATGACTATGCGCATCTTAATGATGTAAAGCGAAGTATGATGCTTGCAAAAGAAGGCCAAAATTTTCAAACTTTTACATGAATATTGGTTCAAATGATTGCTCATACATCGCCACTAATGAACATGGTGCAAGTCTACAAAACTCTAAGATGCCACAAAATTGTAGGAGAAATTAATCTAGCAGAGGAGAAGAAATAAATCTAGCCTCGATAAAGATCTTCTCCTTGATTGTAGCTTTGTTACCTTCACATCCAAGGTGAATGCTGAAAACGATGTTCTAAATGTTCGTTGATTTTATCCATCTAAATAAGTAGGATCGAGTCAAGAGTAGTTTTGAATTCCATTAGGTTGTTTGATTTGTTTAAGTTGATGATTTGACTCTTTCTTTGTTAGTTAATTCAATAAAGCCATAAAAGATTATTTTAGAAAAGATTGTTAAATATAAAAGTTAGGCTTTCTATTTTTGCAAAAAGTCTGAAACGTGTAAGTAAATGGAGAGTAAAAGAAGTCAAAGAAAGACGAACAAGCATCCAAGGTTTCAAAAGAAGAAAGGCACATATGGCATCCAAAACCAACCAAGCCCAAGAGAAGTTCGTGTGAATTTAAGTCCTAAGATTCATGTGATAGGTACGAGTTCATTACAAGCGCAACATCAATTGGAGTAAAGAAGCTCATAAATGGCAGCAACCCAACCAATGGCAACTATTTTCAAGGAATAAGATTCCAAACTCACATTACTTTAAATTTTCTCATGAAAGATTCAACACCACTTTGGTGTCTAGATGAATGGAGGGAGAAATTTTGAGCAATTTGAAAGTTCATCCAAATGGTCACAGGAAAAAATAAGTTGACCAAAATTTGAAATAGACTGAAAGGGAGAAAAACGTGTGAAAGGAACCAACACCCTTTCCAAACGTCTAGACTAGACATGTGGCAACATGCGAGTCGGCTTGGCTTAAACAAAAACAAGTCATCTTGGGCTCAGATCGAGTCAAGACGGGCCATACAAAAAAGAAACCGATTCACCCGGCCTGGCCCGGTCCAACCAAACCTTTAATTGTTTTACCATACTTCTACATTATGCTTAGAAAAAGTAAGAGTATGATTATTGGAATCTAAATCTACATCTACAAAAAAAATAGCTATCAGATGATGAAAAGAATATTCTTACAAATGTATTCAAAATGGACAAAAAAATCAAATGTGCAAAAACTCACTATTGGATCATGGAAATGAAATTTCTTACAATTACTCACAATAAACAGTATGATATTGAATTAAACTCCCCTACCCCTCCCCACCCCTCTCTAATGGCTGCCATGTCACAAATTCAAAAAGGTAGCATCAGTTAAAGTTAAACACTAAGCAAGTCTTGAAAAAAACGACTTGCATACATACCGTCAAGGAAATAACCTGAACGCAGTTGTCCATTCCATTTGTTTCACTTGAGACCACAAGAATGTCATTCTTGATAAGAATGATGTTAAGTGATAAAAAATAATGAAGGCCCTTGAAACTAGTTAGAGCTCGTTTTTAGCCTACTCTAATATGGGAACTATTGTTCAAAGCACGAATAATTAGCCTCGGTCCATTGTAAAAGTCTACTCTAGACTAGTAAATAACACTGAAAACTATCTTTTCAATTATTGTTAGTTAGTTCTTAATTTTAGCAAGTTAGTTTCTTTCGAATTCTATCTTTGTTTACCTATATAATTTAGGCATAGGAATGAATAAAAATTCTAATATTTTCAAGTTTGAATGGTTAAAAATATGTGAGAACACTGTTCTTTCCCTTGACTTCATTTTTTGCTCATACGGAAATAAGATAAGTCGTCTATGCTTTTCAATCTTTAGCAAAATGAATGTGATCTTCAAAAACCTCAGAAATTAAAATTTCATGGTGAAATTTGTTTCGGTGTTTTAGTCTATCTAAGTTTGCTTAATACTATCCCTAACATCATCACATCTCATGGAATCACCCATCTTCATCTTCATACGCCATTTAGCAACATTATCAACATTTAAAGTCGCCAATATCATCAATATTCATCCGTTTGCCCAACTCTTATCAAACACATATACATTCAATCTTGAACCTTCTTCCATATCCTAAACTCCTATAGACCCTCCCTCATTTGTCCATCCATTAAATAAGCCTCATAAAAATTCAATCTTTGGATCTTATTCCATCTTCACACACCATCATAAACCAAACACTGATTCGGCTTCATCAAAACCAAGTTTTGAAGATCCTACCTTTATCATTTTCTTTGATTAACATCTTCTATTCATCATTCTATAACCCTCCCTTGTCTCAAAAGCACAAAAAAATTCTGCTTTTCCCCTCAAAAAACCCCCCAATTCAAAAACCCCCATTCACCTTTCTCAATTTCAATCCTACTCAGATTAGGGTTTTCAAAACTTAACACATAAGTAGGATTCTATACCATTTTAAAATGGAACCCGGTCGGTCTTATATAAATTGGACTCTCCCTTCCATGTAACTGTTCACAACATAGTATCAAAGCACGAGTCTTCCACATTATTGCAGGAAATAGGAATAGCAACATCATACATGTTATTACACTGATCTACAACTACCACAGAAAAGGAATAGCAACAAATTAAGACTAAATAAATTTCAACATACAGATACAATTAAGAACTTTCAAAATCATCCCAAATCTTACATCCACAAATAATTCCAATTAAACTACACATACAGGCATAATTGTTCCTCACCTTCGAACAAAAAAATGGAGGAAAAGAAAAAAAACCTCCCCAATTCCCAGTATAGAAATCAACGCAAAATGCAGCCATCATATATCAATTTTTTACTGAAAATTCATACCATGACCTGTTTCAAAAAAATAATGAAAACATTATATCAAAAATTATCACATGAATTAACTATTAAATGGATTCAATTTTTGTCTTGAATCATACTTTCTAAACATTTTTAATCACAGAAGTATTATTGATGAAGAAGACTGAATTCAAAGAACCAAAAGCCTAAAAAGGAAACACGCAATTAAGCAAATATGGAAAGAGAGCAGAAAAACAAGACCTGGGCAAATTCAAAGAATAAGATGAGAATCGGATCGTCTTTTCTGGTATATGATCTTTAATATTGAATTCCTTCATTCTTTCCTTGGTCAACGCAGTCAACGCACTACTTCAATTCTTAATACATGGGTAATAAGAAATTATATCTCACTTGATTATATTTTAACCGACTAAAATCTAATTACAAGTTAAGAGTGATGAATAAATAGTGTTATTTTGTCTAATATTGCAAGTAATATGAAACGTAAGAAGTATGAAAATGCAATTATCTTTTATTTTTGTGCAATGATCATGAAATCAAAAGTGATATGCATGAGCTTCACCTCTTTAAGGACCTGACTAGGGATAGGGCCAGTAGGCGGCGCCTTATCCAAGTCCTAGATTAGTAAACATGTCCCTTTACCCCCTCGTTCGTCTTTATCCTTTGTCTTTTTGTCGCTTTTTACCTGTTTCTTTGATCTTATCTTTGTTTTTGTATGTGTGCTTCTATTCTATTTGCCAACTGCAGGTTCCTCTTGCTAGAAGACCGTTCTCGATCCGGGGGACTCTTTGATCGCACTCTCCTTATGGGTATGAGCATGCCATCGTTCCTCCTTCCTTATCATAGTTTTCTTTGAGCGGGATACACTGAGTATGATGATGATGATCATGAAATCGAAAATGGGTATAAAGAGTTATGAAACTCTGAAAAGATACATGGCCTTTTCGGAGTTTATTGTATAGGGCTACAAACTGACTTATTTTTGTAAAACAAATTTTTTTGTTACTAATAAAATCGCTATTCTTGGCTAATTCGGTTGCCCTTTTGCAAAAAATTACATATTCTAAATATTTTTTTGTAAAAAACTATCTTATAGGGCCCAAACGTGCGCAAAACACTACCAGGTGACGAATTATGTTCGTTGACCGTTAACTTTTTTTTTGACCACGCACGTTTTTTGCACATGCTGTTACTAATTGCTATTAAGTGACTATTTATCTGCTCTTTACAGCTTATTCCCTTCATTCTCAAATCACATCATTGAAGGTGAAGAATATGCATTTGGTCATCTAATCTACCGGTAAGTTAATTTCTTCTCCATTAATTGTACTAAACCAGCAACCTCTAATTTCTTCTTCCCTCTGTTGCATGTAAATTCTTTCAATAATTTGCTTCTCAAATTATCGTTGTTTTCCGAGGTCTGCACTTTGCACTTTGCACTTTGAAATATACCATTAATGACTTTTGATTCGTTGGTTTCCTGTTGCTGTTAATGAACTTGAATATTAGGGTTGTTGTTAATGAACTTGAACTTCCTCTTGCTCTTTTGTTGAAGAATAGGGAAACTGCCTCTTTCTTTTCTGGATCATAAGTTTGTGGGTAGGATTGATGATAACAACACAATTATTGAGATGATGATAAGAATATTGTATATAAACCCTCCTGCTGAGTGTTTGTTTGCCTATGAATGCAAGAGCCAAATTTTCCATTTTAGTAATTTACGGGGGCGGGTTTTTATTTACGTCGATCTCTCACATCAATGGCGAATCTTGAACACTGTCTCACGCCGATTTGTTTGGTTCATAAAGTCGTCAGCCAATCTGACTTATATTTGTCATTATAACTAACTCAGTATGACTTACATACTTGTCTACTTAAATTTTTTGATTTATACATAGTTACCTTTTTGAGTGGAGTTTAAATATAAAATGCCAAGAAAAAATACAATGAAACATTCAAACAGTATCTCACTTAATTATACTTTTTCTTATAAAAAGACGAGATAGTATATGTAATAAGCAACTCCATCCCCTACGTCCGACAGGAAAGCAACCTTATTTAAATTAACAAAAATGATAATCATACAATTTATACTGTTCAAAATCATACATGATCCAACAATAGTATATATTCAACAACAAAAGAAAGTCATGAAAAACATGAAGTACACTCAGAAATATCCTCTATGATCACGGCTTAACACTGATATGTCCCCTGAAAGATGGCAGAATCGTTCACGTATACTCAACAAGTCATGAGTCGTGACATACTGACATCAGAAATTTAAGGGAGATACTAAAGTTTCTAAAGATTGTAGCCTAGATTATGTTGTGCTCCTAATCGTCTTTTACGAAGTCGCTCGGCAATATTGAAGGCCAATTCTAAGGATTGAGAAGCATTTAGTCTTGGATCACAATGTGTGTGGTAACGAGAGCTCAAATCGTCGTATGTGATTGTGCGTGCACCTCCGACACATTCCGTCACATTTTGTCCTGTCATCTCTAAGTGGACTCCGCCTGGATAGCTTCCTTCTTGATCATGAACGTCAAAGAATGCGCTAACTTCCGCCTGATAACATTTTCACTTTATTAACTTCTTAATATGGATTATGGAACCAAGTGCAAGTATAGCAAAATGTCGCCCATCAGCAAAGATTGTGCATAATCCAAGAAAATAAACAATTCAACGCACAATCATGTGACGTTTTCAAATATCAATTAATCATCTAAGGCTTGTTGCAAAATATTTTTTGTTCCCCATAAGGCGTTATTGAGTTAAAACAAAATTGATGTATATGAAACTCTAAATCCATACTTAAATTTCTTGGGGAAAAGGAAACTCTTAACAATTTAGCTTGAAACGGGAATTTAAGACAAATAAAATTATGTCATTTATTAAGTTGCTTTATCCATGGAAAATAGGACGTACCCTGATAGAATCAAAGGATCGGGTTTTGAGACCAGAAGGAGCCTTGATAGTGTTCCCATGCATTGGGTCACTAACCCAAGTTACAATTTGACCGGCACGACGAACAGCTCTAATAAGATGTGGAAGCTTTACCCTCATATTCTCAGCTCCCATCCGGGTAATCACAGTAATTCTTCCAGGCTTGTTTTGAGGGTTAAGAATGTCGATGAGCTTAACAAGCTCATTAGGATCCATCTTATCACTCACCTGGTTCATTCAAATATCATGAGCCATTATTTTGAGATTTATACACAATTTTAGAGCGGTGGACAATACGCTATATGAGCACAAAAGCTTTTCTATCTGGCAATTGGAGATATGTGGAAGACGTCATGAACGGTGAAAAATCAAATAGGACTTAACATTAATAATTCTAAATACCTTAATGCCGAGAGGATTAGCAACTCCTCTCAAGAATTCAACATGAGCACAGTCGAGTTGCCGTGTACGTTCTCCTACCCAAATCATATGAGCAGAGCAATCATAGTACAATCCAGAAGTAGAATCTTCTCTAGTGAGAGCTTGTTCATATGGCAAGAGCAAACACTCATGTGATGTCCAAAATTCTGTTGTTGTCATGATTGGGTGATCAACTGTAAGTCCAGCAGCGGCCATGAAGCCAAGAGCTTCATCAACCCGATGAGCAAGTTCACGGTACCTATTAATTGAAAAACAGCAGACAATTTAGCAGTTTTAAGCAAAATTTTTGTTGAGTAAGAGCATCATTCCAAATCAAGTTACATGACCTACATACTCCTAGTTACAAACATAAGCTATGAAAAAGTTTTGTTTCAATACAAAGACAAATTGTATATTTATACTACGGAAAAATTTGTAACAATGAACTATGAAATTAATCCAACCAATCAAGTCCCCAAATTTCCCCTATTTTCAAAGGGAAAATCACATTAAAAACTCTCAACTATTAGCGATTTAAATATAAAACTCCCAACAATTGATTATTATTTAAAACTCCCAACTTTAGGCCCATTTTATATTTAAAGTCCAACATGACTTATAACCGGATAAATTGGTTTCAATTGAGACGTAGTGGGACCCAATTGTATTTATTAATCACCTCACTTCCTTTGACCTTACACGACCCTTCACGTATCCTCCCATTTCAACGAAAGGTAACCGGTTAAAATAGGTTATAAAATATATCGGTGCTTTATATTTAAGATGGACCTATAGTTGGGAGTTTTGAATAATAATCAATAGTTGGGAGTTTTATATTTAAACCGCGAATAGTTGGGAGTTTTTAAAGTAATTTTTCCATTTCCAAAAATACAAATTTCAAACTGTTGCAAAAGCTCCATTGTATTAAATTTAATAACAAAATGGAAGTATCTTGAAGACACAAATTTTGGGAAACATTGAATTCTTGCCCAACTTCAATGTATTACTATTTCCTATGTTTTTGAAGGAGAAAACTTGGTTTTGTGAAGGTTAGGGGTTGAAATGGGTCCCATTTAACATCCAGTGTGATAAGCTCTAGATAAGATGACACAAATCAAGCTGTATATCGTTTAATCAAAATCAAAAAAAACTGTTAGAAGTTGTTCACGACTATATATATTTCAAAAGAAGATATAACATGGCAACATGAAAGATAAAAAGTCAACGTAGACAAAACCTCGGAAACAATGAAAGTAAAGTGTGCATATCTCAATCTGTTAGTTGTTAACAAACCTGAAGGTTTCCGAAGATTACACCTAATGCCATATTCCAAGTTAAGGATGCATGCAGAAGGTCACAACCTATGCTACTATTAAGGCGAAATAATACCTGTCGCCTTGCTCACTGTGGTCTGTGAAATCAAGATTCCAATGTGTGACCCTTTGCATGGCAGCATAACCTCCAGTAGCAAAGGACCTAAGAAGGTTCAATGTTGCCACTGACTGTGTGTATGCCCTTATCATCCTATGAGGATCTGGAATTCTTGCCTTTTCTTCAAATGCATCACCATTAATGTTGTCCCCCCTGTAGCTTGGCAACTTCACTCCGTTCTTCTCCTCAAACCCATCAGATCTTGGCTTTGCAAATTGGCCGGCCATTCTGCCCACCTAACAGAACAACAACATTTCAATCCCTCAATATCAATAACTCATAGTACAACTCTTAATCCCAACAGAAATAAAGGCTTACCTATGCTACACAATTACACTCCACTTTAGAGTAATGACCCTGCCTAGTAAACGCCCATGAGAATATACAAGAATAATCGACTTCATACTCATTAAGATGTAAGCAAGAAAATACCAACCATGAAGTAATCACCAGAACATTATTGCAAGACTCTAAGACTATAACATAGAAGCAATAGTATCTTAGTCATCTCTCTCTTCTTTCCTCATTCAGATGGCCATCCCAATATTATATGCCTTCTATTTCTCGGTCATAGGGCCTTTTCCAAGTTGGAAAACTTAGGTATGACCCCAGGACAATTGTGCAAAAATTGAGTGCGGATCAATTTTGCCAAATTATCACAAACTAACTTTCTGGTGGAATTTTATCGCTGTTATCAACATTCAAATGTATCAAAATTATCCCTCTTTTAGAAGCATAAAAATCATGTTATAGTGTAAAACACTGCATGTAAACGTTCTTTGAATCAAATGATAGTCCCAAACACATAATACTCTATGATACTAAAGAGTGAATCAAGGTGATCAATGTCCATAGTCCATGACAAAACATAAAAGCACTGCTATGAACTATCATAGTATCATATGATGCCTGGTGACATGTCTATTTAAAATGAACAGTAAAGTTCAAATATGTGTGTGGCACTAACGACAGAAATTTATGTAATGCTTTCATTGCTTTGCAGATTATATCTACAATTTCTTGTTTCTGCCGACATGCTCAAGACAGAATGCGCAACATTGCTTGCAAAAATAGAGACTTTGCTGATCAAGCCTCAATATCTAAAAAATATCAATATATCGTACTCTATTAAGGTATTTGGTATGGAATATGGTATGTTTGAGACTATGAGGCTTGATAAGCTGATTCTCTAAAGTTGTGTAATTTCAGTTCTTTGGTTTTGAATCATAATAGGATAAACTAGCTCATTAAATTTGTAGTTCTGTATACTTCTATCCAAGTGCAATTGAATATTGTATTTTCTAGCAAAGGTCAATCAAAACCAATCTATTTATTATCACAACAGTAAAGTTACGTACATCCAACCCTCAAAATCCCGCCTAGGTGGGAGATACTTAATTGCATTAGGGTAATGATGTTGTACTTATTCAACAACTAATGCGTGTGAATTGTGATGGACAAGGAGATTTTAATATAAGAATTAAAGGAGTCTGACACAAGCATAAATAAAACAAGTATGAAAAAAAATACAGGTGTCCATATTGTATTAGGATCCTCACCATTAGTTTTTTCTATTGCCCATGCAAAGATTTTGATACCTATTTTGGAATAAAAAATAAAATCTCAAAATTCCCACTATTTTCCTCCGTCAAGCAATTCTAACCATTAGATCGAGTAATGGACTCTCCATTACATTTTAAGTAATGGAGAGGATCCTAACTCGTCCAGATTAGTCCAGTACTTTCTTCTCACTTCTTTGTCCTCATTTTTACCATAACGACTTGGTTCACTATCTTGATAATCTTTTGATTTTGGCACTAACAAAGCTGTATCCTAGAAATTCTCCAAATAACACAGGAGAATCATTTCCCAATACGCTATATCAGACCAGAAAGCAAGCAGCTCATACCAAACAGCAGTAAACAATTAAATCAATCACCTCAGATCTGCCATGCAGAATATACAATTTACATAGTTTGCATCAACTAAAAGTCCACACACATGCGAAAACTCATCTCAACGATTGAACCCTCTCATCATATTTTCCCCAAAAGGCTCTCAGCCTCTAATCATAAAATCAGAAAATTCAATCAAATCATATAGTTTGCATCATATAAAAGTCAACGAATTCCAAAAATTGATCACTCCAGAAACAAAAACTCAATTACCAGAATTAGTATTGGCTATAATTTGCAACAAGCATGCAAAAACTTTCTCTCGAAAAACAATTTCTGTGTACCCAATTTAGAAATTTAAAAAGTCAACTCTGGAACAGGAAAAGTAATCACTTGCAATTAACAACAAAAAAAAAGTTTAAATTTTGCAGGAAAAAGAGATTTATACCTAAATAATCCAATTTAACTCAAGAAATCTAATAATCAAATTAGAGAAGCAATCAGTTACTATACTTAAAGGTTAATACAAGGTAGGAAACTTTTATGTGTTCACCAAACAATCCAGTATAATTCCCAGAAAATAAACAATCACAGAAGAGAAGAAATCAATAAGGATCAAAATGAAGAGGATTTTTAAAATTGTACCTTGACAATAGGCATTTGACCACCAAACATAAGAACAACACTCATCTGAAGAAGAACCCTAAAAGTATCCCTAATATTATTAGCACTAAACTCCTTAAAACTCTCAGCACAATCTCCACCTTGAAGCAAGAAAGCATTACCCATGGCAGCTTGAGCAATTCTTTCTTCAAGGCTCCGAGCTTCACCCGCGAATACAATTGGTGGGAATGATTCAAGGGTCTTAAGAACCGAATCCAAGTCATTTTTGTTAGGGTATTCGGGTTGTTGAAGAGCTTTCTTTGCCTTCCAACTTTCTAATGACCATTTAGGGTTCGGATTCTGGGTAGTTGTGGTTGTTGATGGTGATTTAGAAGATGATGAGGCTCTAATTGGGAGAAAACAGAAAGTGGGTTGGTGAGGTTTCGGCGAATTGAATTGATTTGAGTTGTGGAAAATGGATTTGGATGTAAGAGATGAAGAACTTGTCAGAGCCATTTTTCAATCTGTGTTCTTCCCCTGTTGCCTGTAAGAGTAATTGTTCAGAGGATAGAGATAGGCAGAGGGTTGAATGATGTAGTGGATCCAGTACTAATAGTCAGTGGATGATGTACAAAAGTTAGGTGAACAAATTAGGGGGTTGGTGGAGTTTATGGTAGTACTTCTATTTGTAAATTGTGAGCACACCATCTATTACTATTACTACTATCAGTCATTATCCATTGCGGTGCAAGTGTTTGAATAAGTTTTTGGCATATTGTTTTGATTTTGATTTAACTACCCATCGTGTAACATCCCTGAATTTCCGACCTGAGGAAATTCGGGTGTTACACGTCGTCACAGGGCGAGTTATCCGAAATTGAATAGGTCCCGAACGTTGAATTGTTGAAACTGTCTCGAAACTGGAATAATCTATGACAAATCTGAACCGGCCCGAGCGATGAACCATCAAAAATCTACGAAAGACTTGTGAACATTTAATCTTTAAATAAATTTTGAAAGACTCGTGGAACTATTGTATGAATCAGCCCGTGAAACCGCAAATCGGTTCACCAGGATACAAAGGCAGCTTACTATTTCTTTGGGATTCTAGTTTCATGTCCATTTTCTCCCTTTTTATTATCTTATCTTTATTAATTTATTTATTTCCTTCTTTTTAGTAAATACATTAAAAAGGATTGACACCAATGAATTTCGATAATAATCAACAAAGGAACGTCCTCGTTATTATAGTAGTTTATAAGATTTTTGTATTATATTTAATGAAAAAAAAAAAAAGAATTGGACCAATGGTCCAACCCGCCCAAATCAGGAGTTAACCCGCTTAGCAAAGTTGTTAAAATCGAAATTCTACTTAAGATCGTTTATAGCGGTAGAATCAAATCGGTAGAATGGAATCGTAGAATCGTAGGATTCTACAAATAAACTTAAATATATTAAAATATATAGTATCTTATCATTATTATCCATTTTAAAAAATTTATGAACTAAAGTTTCTTTGATTTTATTTTTAAGAATGTAAAGAAAGCTTTTTAATAATTAGTTTAAATCTTCATGCTGATTAAGAAATTTATTTTCTAAAAGATTTCATGAGGATACATTTGAAATTTATTGATACAAGTGAAAGAGATTAGTGAAAGATAGTACATAAAAAAAATTAATAATAATTAATACTCCTAGAATCATGTTAAACTGTTATGATTCATTGTATTAACGATTTGATTCTACGATCATAGTACTAAATTAGTAGAATCAAATCGATCGTAGAATCATGTTATGATTCTACCTCTAAAAATTTTATTCCAACTAGAATCGTAAGATTCTACAACTTTAAGATTCTACCTACGATTCAAATCCCTCACTTGTTTTGAAATCGTAAAATCGTATATCAGAATCGTGATTTTAACAACAATGCCGCTAAGGACCAACTCCTGAACTGCCAAGAGACCGCCTGGAACCGCCTGAAATCGAAACCCAACGGTCTTAATAAAGTTCCAATTTTTAGAAACCGGAATCGTAAGTTGTCCAACTTGAACCGTGTTCGTCACTATTTTATGAGTATATGCAAAAATCTTAACAATTTGATTTAATTTTTATATTATTTCAAATCAGATGTGTCTGCATTTAATTTTGGATCACACTTTATGCGTAAGAATAAAAGATGTATACTAATATGTATAAAAATTTGGTTAATAGATTATAAAGTAGACTGAAAAAAGGAAGACTAAATCAAAATCAGGAATTTTATTTGAAAATGTAATACTATTCTCCAACTATATCACCTAAACTAAATTAAACTGAGCTAGCTCACCAATAAAATAGAAAAGTATAGTTACATATCCAAATGAGCTAGGAGTAATGAGTATCTAAACTTCTCATGAATGCACTCAGTCAAACATTGATCAAATAGGGGTAAACAAAGTTTCATCTAAACCGTAAATTAAATCGGACTAAACCGTAGTTCTGGAATTATTTAGTTTGGTCTATGGTCTGAATTAGAGGTGTTCATTCGGGTGATCGGGTCGGTTTCGGACGGGTGTCATTCGGTTCGGTTGTGTTTCGGATCGGTTATGTTTCGGCTGTTTGTTATGACAGGTCACACTCGGGTCGGGTCGGTTAGTCACGGTTCGGTTAAAGATCGGTTATTCTAGCTATCGGGTCAGCAGCGGTTCGGTGTCGGTTGAACTTCGGGTCGAGTGTTAATCGGCGTCGGGTTGTCATCGGTTAATAATTGGTTCGGTTTTTTCGGGTACAGATCGAGTTCGGTTTTTTTAGAAAATAAAATTCAACTACGTATTATTAATTACTATCGATCGAATTAATCGCAAAATAGTTAAAATGCAAACTAATTAGTGATCATTATTACTTTGTTACTTTTACTTGTTTGACCGGAAATTAAAAATATAAAGTTCTATCAATTTTCATTTAATACGATTAAAAGTAGTTAAATAAACATTGACCATTGATTATTAACTCTAAATATATGAAATCATGTATTTATAAAATTTAATTTATTAAAATATCTATAATTTTATTAGATTAACTAATAAGATGATTGAATATAATTATATCATACTTCTATGTTAAAATTGGTTCAAATTTAAAGCAATTTGATCTAAAACTCGTTCGGGTTAAATCGGTTTTAGCCGGATCGAGTTCGGTCTCGACCATGATTCGGGTCGGATATGACTCGGGCCAGTCATTTTTAGGTTCGGGTCATCTCGGTTAACGGTTATGTGTCGGTTACAAAATTCGGCTACAGTTCGGGTTCAATTTTCCCTTTTTCGGTTGTCAACCGGTTCGGGTACAACATCGGTTCGGGTATTGTCGGTTCGATAAACCTAAAAAAGGAAGATATTTTCGGGTCAGTTTACTTTCGGGTCGGGTTTTCGAGTCGGGTCACTTTTGAACAGCTCTAGTCTGAATGGTTTGGTTCGATTTTTTCCTAAAAGAATTACGGTTTCTATCCGCTTACAATTTTTTATTTTTTAAACTAGATCAGAAAATCCTTAAAACACAAAAGCAGAAAGGACGATAAGTTTTGGAGAAAGAAACACCGAACAATTAAGGAACCAAAGTTGCTTGTATAAAATGGACTAGCCAAGAGTATTAGCTAGCATTCAGACAAAATGAATCAGATATTGGCAATTTTGCCATACGTCGTTATATTCCATCCTCATCACCAAGAGGCGTGATAAGAAGGGCATATTATTATTGGGCTCAAAAATTAGCGGGTGTCCGAGACCCTGACCATAGTTTTTGAGTGGGATTTATTGGGTACGATGATGAAAAAGTAGCAGATGGATCCCCTTTCCTTTTCCTTTCTTGTCAATTCTCTACCTTAAAGGTTAAAATAGATAGCAAACGAAAAAAAAGGCTAGAAAGAATTGAAGTGATAACTAACACAGTTAAATCACTACTATCAAAATGTTGCTCAGAGAATCCCCTTAAAGAGTCCCCAAGTCTCATGATGATAAGCATCATGAACTCGTGATATATCGCCCCCACTACCAACCTCGAAAATTTATGTTCTAAATAAACTCATGCATTTGTTACTAGTAAGGGCCATAACGCAATGGCATTCTGTATCTCGAGAATTTCCTGCAGCAAGGACACAGGAGTTGTTATTAGTTTATGCACTGCTTAACCTCACAGGCTGAACACAGAAAAAGGGGCACATTAAAATGATTAATCTATATATTTGTTTTCGTGTGTGCCAAATTTAGATTGCTTTAGGCAATGAGGTAGATACCCTCAAGAAATAAGCAAAGCGAGAATGAAAACTGAACTCTTGAACGTCTAAAAACGATTTATACTAAGTTTTAGAACAGAAATTAGAGCTTTTGACATAAAAAGAATAAATTATTAGACCCTACCCATATCCATAAGGAGTGTAAAAAAATGGTGGTGGATATGCACCCCTGAAACCGTAGCCCATATATGGATTAGCACGCCTAGGGCGAAACTGCTTCATTCCTGGAACATTGGTTCTCTTTGTTGTCACCTTTAGTCGTCATATCAAAGGATTCAGAACGATAACAAAAACTGAAACCACAATAAAGAGTAATAATATTTCGAAGTAGGGATTCCTGACCTTCAACTGGCGGCCATGCAGAAAAGATTCAGCCAAACAAAGTGCTTCTTGAACCGCATCTGTCTCACAGAATTCCACATAAGCATATCCCTTTGGTTGTCCGAATTTATTTGTACGTATTGTCACCCTGTTAACAGTCCCACATGACTCAAAATGCTGCTGCACTTCTTCAGGTGTGCAAGCATAATCAACCTGAAAAGTGTCCTAATCGTCAATGATAACAAGACCTAATAAGTAATAAGATATGCACATGATCCGTGGGAGAGAAACGTCATGAAGTAAAATAATATCGTACAATTTCAATACGATTAAAAACCCTCAGTAACATTAGAACATATACCTTTTACTCACAAGAAGAGATCAAAAATAAATTTCACACGATCTCACAAGGCATTTTGTACGAATCTATTAGAACGAATCCTGAGAAAAGTTACTTATTTCAATGGAAGCTGAAAGCTGCGCATTATAACTCATGAAATTTTATAGGATTTCGGAAATCAGAATGTAAAAATCTGTTAGAAGGGAAGCCTGAGAAACACGCAGAGAGGTGAGTCTAGCGTTACAATTAGGCTAAATTTTTGTAGCTGAGTTCACTGATAACCAGAGGGTAAAATTGTGCATCAGTTTTGACAGAACCTGAGTAGAACAGAGGACTTATTTGCATTTATAAGCTGAGGTCAAGATAAATGCTTCTATGCCAGTGGAAAATCATTGATGGGAAGACCTTAGATATAATAGAAAATAAATCACAAACCACATGAGGAAGGGGGCATGCTGCAACAAAGATTGCAATGAGTTTTTTCAGATAAGGACAGAAGACATTTACTCGTTCGATATTGTGAAGCAGAAGAAATCATACTTCAAAAAAAAGAGTTTATACGGAAGCATAGTGCAATGACATTTGAAAAACATATAATAAGTCTACGCTGGAGATATAATCTTTTTTTTCAAATAAATAGGGATTTTGATGAAAGCTAAAATTTGCTTCAGTTACACACTTAAACGTCACATAGTCATTCAGTTTCGGACCGAGCTGAAACCATGGGAAAGTTTAGTTTTTAGTTTAACCTCATCAATGTTTTCAGTGTTATTGGCAGCAACTGAAGCATAAAAATGAGAACCTATAAAACAATATTCTTTTAAGGAGAAGATATTCCATGATTTATCATGACTCACAAATATTACTCATTGAGTTGCAGATACACTATATTCAAAAGGTATCACACCTTGCACTTATTATTTCTTTTGCTTGGAACATACTAGACGATAAGAATGATGCCAAAGCCTTAATCCCAAAACATTAGGATCGAATACATCAACCGGCATATCGATTTTGGTGGTCGTTAACATAAATTCTTCTTTATTCATTTTGATTTTCTAGCCTGCAAGTCTAAACCCTTCACATCATTTATAATCTTACCGATCAGGTCATGTTCAGTATTGCTCAACCTCTTTTTATGTCCAATGAATTCAAACTTTTTATTTTCCTTATCGATTCACTAATATCTAGTCTTTATAGATACCAAAACCATCTTAAACTCCTTCATCTTCTCTGAAATATTTGGAAATCCTAACCACTTTTTTGAATCTTCATTTAATATTCTATCCCTCAAGGTATGTCTGGTCATCAATCGAAACATTTGCATTTTCATTACTCCTATCTTTCTACTATGATGCTAAGAAAAAGTCCACTATCAAGAATACTAACTACTAATTGCATCATACTAGCAGCATATAGCCAGATGATCAACCATAGCTATAATATACAAATATAAAGACCTTAACGGCTTAACCCAGCCCTAAAAAAAGGATTTACTAAATGTAACTATGAATCTCTAGAGTAACACAATATTAACCATTTATAGTCAATCCCACGCAACTTATTGAAAGGGGAATTGCAGAGGACAGGGTCAACACTCAACAGACTTGCATACATACCTACTTCCAAGCTCATGTATGATGTTCCCAAATGCTTCTAATATCGAAAGATCTTGACTATCTTTAATAAGATCCTTAATCATGACACCAATAGTCAATCTATGACCATAAAACGATGCCAAATACTTACTCCCATTACCCAAAATACCCATTGCTAGAATTTAACAATACAATGTTTTGTTCTTGGGTATCACGTTGCTTCCTAAAACTTTTTATTGCAAAAGTAAGCACTATAGGACACCCACCAAGAGTAACTTCATAGAATCATATCCAACTAGGTTGGCAAAAATTTTAAAGGTAACAATTGCGGCTGAGTATTCCAGATGAGACGGTACTGTCAGCAACTAGTCAAAACAAAAAAGTGCTCGAGTACTTATAGGTAGGGGTTGAGAGTTGGGTGGATTGTATCACACTCAAATCCAATTGTGATGATGTACCTATTCGTTATATTGAATCAATATTTACATCAGAGGAGTTTACATTATCCATAAACTACTTAAAATGGACATTCTTTCATGTATGCATCGAAAACATAAGAAATCTGAAAGATACATGGGAAAGTTTCACCCACTGCGAACACACTAAGCTAACTTCAGTACAATAAGTAGAAGCATAAAATAATCAATCAAGTTATAAGCTGTAAAGTACCCCAATTAGTAGTTATACCAACAAAGAATGTGTCTTAAAACTGCATGTAAGTGCCACATCAACAAAAAAGACTCACATTGCCCACAAACACTGATCGAGAATCAATTTCTTCTTTATTAGCTTGATCAACAGCTGCAGCAGCAGGCTCTGTTACACGCACACACAAACACGTAGCCCGTTGAAATTATTAAGAATAAATACCAATAGTACTAACCACATAGTATATGTTTCGAATCCATTACCCACCAAATTCAAAATTTTTCATATCAAATAACATTTGCGGATGATACAACTTTCCTTCCAGTTTTTTGCTCTGGAAAACAACTGAAAAATCTACATTGAACTAAGTTCATTCTAACAATAAACCCTAAATTTAAAACATAGGAACGTATAAAGGCTTGATACAAGATGATACTCCTATTTGCAAACTCCCAATTATCATCAATCATCAATATTTTAAAAAGCATCACTAAGAATAAACAGCGATTCAATCACACAAAAGCAACTTGAAATTTGTCCCACGAAAACTTTTTCGTGGCATCACTACCTACATTCTCATATACTTATTGCCAACATACAAAAACAAGTGATTACATATTCGACATAACACAATTATCCCAGTCAATATACTGCCTAATAATTAAAACCTCGAATAATAGTTTCTACATTACACAATGTATATAAAAAACTTGATCAAAAACCACAAATTCAACCAAAATGTAACAATAAAATTCATGATCACATGAAATCAGTAAATTCACTCGATCAATTAATCAAAAGTCCAAAACAAATAAATCAGAACCCTAAATTCATACATTCCAATAATCATTCAACTATCAAAACCAAAATTTAAAAAGATAAAAGAAAACCTTGAATAGCAACGCCCATCTCTTTCTCGATTTTGGCTTGCATATCACGAAGAGCAAGAGTTTCATCCTCCATTTCCTTTAACCTCTTTTTCAGTTCTTCAACATCCTAAAAATCATCATACACACATCTTTAATCACTGATTAGGGTTCTTAAACAAACAAATATAATCATTTGTAGAAATTCGAAAAAAAAAAGGAAACCGCATAAGCGACATTGTTAATGAATGCACCGGAAGAAGCCATATCTACCTCATGTTCTTTCGCCATTTCCATGTTTTCTCCCTTTCCCAACCTCTGAAAACCGCTCTCCTTTCTCTCTCACCCAGCTGCTTCGAGAGAGCAGCGAAGATTTGGGTATCTAATAAGAATTCTTGTAATTTTAATACAAGTATCATCAGAATCGAATTTCCAAAGTTAAATATTGGGCTATATATTCTGACCAGAGGTGTTCAATGGGGCGGGTCGACCCAACGGGTCAAGGATCGGGTCACATTTTGACGGGTCATTAGCGAGTCGGGTCAATAATGGGGCGGGTCATTAACGGGCCTTGGTGTAAAGGGCCGGGTCGGATAATTATAAATATTAATTGCGGAAAAAAAATTAACCACTTTGACTCAATGGGCCGTAAAATATAATAAAAAAAGCTATTCTATGAACTTTTTAAAAAAGGGTCAAAGAGGGTTAAATTTAAATGGGCTTGACCCGGCCCGGCCCGTTTATCATTTGACATGACCCGCCCCGCCCCGCCCCGTTGAACACCTCTAATTCTGACCAATGTCACATTATTCGTGATTCGGTTTGATTCGTTGTACGGATTCAGATTCATGATTCGCTAGTCAGCATATATATATGTGGTTCGTTCGCTTACATTGTTTGGCTTGATTTTTTGGTTGATAATTTGTACAAATTCTTTTAAATATTATTTTATTTAAAATGAAAATTAAATAAAATATAAAATGATTTTTAAATAAAAATAAATACGATTTTAAAGAGGAAAAATAATATAACAGTCCAAAATAACAATGAAATACAGTAAAGAAAAGGGAAAGAAATGCATAAAGACCGCACATTTATAAACTCTAAAAAAGAAAAAAAGGAAAAAGAAAATAGTCAAAATGTTGGGAAAAGCAATGGTCACGTGATACTTTTGAATCGCTTGTTTCACCAATTTGATTCGCGAACGAAACACGGTCGGGTACGGTCGAACCCAATCGTGATTCGGTGGTCAAATGAACGAATCATGTGACACTGATTCTGACACCTGTTGACTGATGTTGGGCTATAGTCCTTTTGTCCACTATTCCTTTATATTCACCTTAAATGTTTCAGTCAAGTCACCCTAAATGTCTCATTTCTATGTTGGGTATGTTAAGTTAACTTTTATTCCTATTAAAATTAACCTTTTTACACCATTACACTTATTAACCCCACTTTACACCATCAAAAATTTAAAAACCCTACGCTTTTCTCTTACGTATATGGTTCTATTTGACCATCTAAAAAATAATAAAAAGTCAAATGGAACACTCATCTCTTATTGTATTATTGTATCATTTTTTTGTGAACTCATATAAATAAATAAGGGTGCTGGAGACATCCTTGTGAGAATAGTAGGAGTTTTCATTTATTGTGAGGGGTTTTTGACATTTCTCAAACGGAATCTTATATTATTTGTCATTGTTTATTAATTTATAATAAAAATAGTACCAAGATCAGCTAAGTTTTATGATAGTTGTGATTTTAAATTTTGTTAGGTGATAAGTTTTAATTCGAGTTATATAATGGTTAGAATAATTTCACATTATGATTACGACAGAGCATTATGAAAAATTTGTTGATCCAACGAGGGTTATATGTAACTCTCGAGGGTAAGAAATGCGTTGATGTGGAGGAGCTTTATTTATAACTCTTGAGAGTAAGAAACGCGTTGATGTAGAGGAGTTGAAGTGGACTGATACGGAGTTGGGTGCGTCATAAACTATCAAATTAATTCAACTAAACTATTTATATGAGATGTCTAAGGATGAATCGAAAGCTTTTATCTTCTTGATGTTTTTACCAAAGAAGTATGATAATGTGATTACTTCTTTATTGGTATGGAAAATTGAGCTAGCTTTAGATGCAACCATAATATCTTTTAGAATTTACGAGACTAATTGTGCAAGAATCAAGAATTGACACATCTAATATGGCATTTCAACTTAATGGCTGTAAAATATTAGTTAGTGGTGAATAATGAACTTAATGATTGTAAATTGTTAGCTTGAATTATTATAGATTAGAAATTTTGAACATTTATATTGGATTTTGGGCCTTTATTACTAGCAACTTTAAACAATGTGCAAGATTTTTACAAATCATGTAATTCCTCTGTTCCAATATAGTCGCAACATACGAAAAATAAGCACTATTCACTTATTTCTCTCACTATAAAAAAAATGCAACTTACCGACCAAAAAATTCTGACTAAATTGCTACTAAAGTTGTTTTTGGTCGCAATTTAAATTTGTCAAAAAAAAAGAAAATTAAATTTAATATTTCCGACTAATTTGACTGAATTTTAGTCGGAAAAACTTTACTTATTTTATTTGATTAAAATGCACAACTTTTATTTTTCAACTAGTCTTACTAGTTTAATTTGTCGGAACTCGAAAAGTATACGATGATGATGATGATGATGATGATAATAATAATAATAATAATAATAATAATAATAATAATAATAATAAAAAAAAAAAAAAAAAAATAATAATAATAAATAATAATAATAATAATAAGTGATAGATATGTTATGTTATAAGGATAATAACGTTGATTAAAATATCACTAATTAGCATGTGTCCTAGCGGTTGGGCTCTTGGTGTACAACCAAGAGGTCAGCGGTTTGAATCATCTCAAAGGCAATTGTGATGTGTGTGTCATGTGGGCGCTGAGTTGGCATGACGTGGAACTAAGATCTTAGTTTTTTTTTTTTTTTTAATTAATTTTTTTTTGGTCATTTTGGGTTGAATTCTGAAATAGCACTTAGCGACTAAATTCCAACTAAAAGGATAGTCGGAAATTTCCGACTAATTTTCGACTAACCAGGTTAGTCGGAAAATTCCGACTGTTTTCCTACTAAAACGATTTACCGACCAATCTGAGCCGACTAACCCAAAATAGTCGGAATTTAGTCGGTATAGAGCATACCGACTAAATTCCGACTATTTTGGGTAGTCGGAAAATTGGTTTTTTTTTGTAGTGTCTTAATTTGTGATTAATAAGTAATCTATAAGTTAAAATATAGTCAAGTGAGATCTTGTTTGATTCGTCTCGACGTAAAGATTATTAATATCAAATTTTTATAATTGTATATTATACATAATTATAGATATTAAGGATTGAATTAGTACATTGGACTGCGTGAAAAAGTTAAATGTTACAAGTATTTTGGAACGGTAGTAATTGTAAACCGTTAACCTTTACGATCAAGTAAGCATTTTGAAATTTAGTCAAATTGAATTAATTTACTAAATATATGTTTTGACTTAAAACTAATCTTTTAGCTAACTTAAAACTAATTTACTAAATATATATTTTATTTGTTTATTTCACTATAATAAATCAAAAATTCAAAAAAAACTACTACTTTATTATTAAAGAAAACTACAAAATTAGTCCGAATTCTTAATTAGATATTTGTTGTCTTTATCTTCAAAAAAAAAAAGACATTTTGTTGTCTTTTTCCTCCTATTTTATTCGAGTGCCTTTGACATGAATTAATATACAAGGTGTTTTGTCATTTTTATCTACTACTTTCATTTCATGTCCTTGTATTTAGTTCCTTTACTATTTTAGTTGGATTATTGTGTAAAAAGCATTATTAGCATAATTCAAAAAAAAAAAAAACATTATTAGCAAATAGGAGTACGTTCTTTAGCGGAAAAATTACCGTGAGTAATAAAACCTTTTGTTAATTTTCCTACCATAATACGAACTTTTGATTAACCATGAATAATATCAACTTTGTGGGTTTTTCCCTAGAATAATATCAACTTTAGTTTATCAACTAATTTACAAAAAATTTGTCATATAATCACATATAGTTTAATTTTTAACATATTATTATTAGGTATATTGTAGGAAAACACCCCCTAAATTGATATTATTCATGGTTAATCAAAAGTTGATATTATTATAGGGAAATAAGTAAAAGGTTATATTATTCCTGGTAAATTTTCCAATTTTATATATAATTTTTATAACAAATGTGGAAATTCTTCAGGTGGTCTGCTACATGAACGTTATAAGTAACATTTTAGATCAGCCTTGTTTTTTTTAAAAGGCCTAATTTTTTTTAATATATTAGAATTTTTAAATTAAATTTTTTTAAAAAAAATTTAATTATAAGAGCTGCAAATCTCCGTACGATCTATGTGAATTGTTTTTTTTAAAAAGTCTACCCTTATATAACAAAACAAACCAACATTCAACAATTGACAATTCACATTTCACACTACAAAAAATACAACATACTAGACTAGTTGTAGCAAAATGCACATTCAGAAGTCAGAACCACTACTATTAAAATTTTCATTGTGCATAGCTATTTTATAGTCTATATTTTCTCAAACCTTCTAATTTATAGTATCATCATACTATTAACGAAAAGAATTGGAAAATTCCATGTGGCATGTTCACAATGATTTGTCATATGGAATTATCTTTGGATTCTTGCTATATTTATTAATAATATGATTAATTAATTGCTATATTTTTTAAACTAAATAATGTAAAGTTGATTTTATTTTATAAAACTAAAACAAATCCACTAATCATACTATTAACTAAAAGAACTGGAAAATTCCATTTATTAATTGCTATATTTATTAAACTAAATAAGGTAAAGTTAATTTTATTTTATTAAACTAAATAAATCCACCAATCAAACTATTAACTAAAAGAATTAAAAAAATTTCATGTGGCATCCTTTCAAAGATTTTTCACATAGAATAATCAAATTAATTAATTGTTATATTTATTAATCTAAATTGAGTAAATTAATAAATTGCAGTTAATCTTGAAAAATATCTTTACCATTAAATTATCTTTGACTAACATTTATTTATAGTTACATTGAGTAAATTAGAAAATATATATACCGCATTATATATTCTAGACAATTTCTAAAATTACAAATTTAATTTATACATATATTGTCAAATTTGAGTAATTTACTATATAATATCTCAGGCTTTATTTTTTTAATTAATAAATATATTTATATATGTCGATGCTAAAAAACCGTGCATTGTACGGGATTCTATACTAGTTTTCTATGTTTAAGTGTTTAACAATTAATGCTTAGCTAATTTAAATGACTTATTTGGCTAACTGATGATATTTATTTTTTTGTAATTGTTGATCAAGCTATTAATGAATAAACTTTAGTAAAAGTTAATTCTTGGATATGGGAGTATTGGTTGTTAATTTAGATTAAAAAGTTAATATCTTTAATTTTTAGTTTTGGCTTAATAATTATGCTTGCCTTTAACAAATATTTTTTTCCCTATTTGATTGACTAAAGTGTTAAAATTCAATCAAAAAAGTTAATGATACCTAATATATAAAACATTCAATAAAATAGCAAATTCAATAAACAAATAAGTATGGTTTAATCATTTAAACTTGTCGACTTTCTATATTGAGATATACATTTAATACTACAAATCAACAAATAATCCAAATATCAAATCAGATCATGACAATTGAAACATACTCCCTCCGTTCTTTTTTGATCTTTCACTTTGAGTTTTTCACAAATATTAAGAAAGATGGGATCTTTGGTGGTGGTAGTGGATATTATTTTAATTATATAGTAGTGGAAAGTAATGATTGTATTGGAAATATGAGAGAAAAAATAATAAAATAGTAGTGTAAAGTAATGATTGTATTGGAAGTATGAGAGAGAAAATAATGAAATAGTAGTGTGAAGTAAGAAAAGTGGGGTTTTAAGGTGTAAAAGTAGAATGAAAACTTTCCAAAAATAGAAAGTATTCTAAAGTGGAAGAACTTTTAAAACTACCCGTTATAGTAAGATGAAAGAAGTATCTCAATTAGAGAGTAATTTATCACTTTTTAAGACAAAATTCTATATTCAATTCTCACTTAATTATTTTCTAATGAATATAATGATAAAAAAAAACTAATAAACACACCTGTATTTACGTATACTCACATAGTCACATAGTCACATTACATCACGTATTTTGCTTCTATGAAATCTTTTTCTTCATCTATTTTTCCTCCCAAAATAAAATAAAATAAAAAACCATTTTACAGTTTGACCTATATGCATCAATACATCTTAATATCTTATCCTTCATCAAATTCACTTAAACAAGCGTTGAACAAGCAGACTTTAATGGGTCCCACATCGCCGGAAGTAAATACTTCCTTCCATTCACCCCATAAGCATTATAACTCGCTCCGGTGGCCTTATCAACAAGCACACTCCCGGGATAACCCGAATAAGCGCCTGTACCGAATATCCCGGTACAGGCGCTAACCGCTTCAAGCGGAGCTGTTGCGGGTCCTTGAAAATACCCGTCAGAAAACGGGTTTGTTACCGTACCCGCCAATAACGTTGCCAAATTGATAATCATTCCATCCACACCAATATCACCATTGGGGGCCACAAGAGGTGGGGTTTGTGGGCCATACAAAGGTTGATAAAACGGCCAAGCACACTGACCCGGACATTGACTCGCCGAGTTTCCAACCCAAATATACGCCTTCTTAGCCCCGACCCGACCCGTCGACCCATGAGACCCACACCGAGAACAGAACCCTTCAATAGCCACGTCTTGGGCCGTAAGAATAACATCAATGGAATTGAGCCCATTGTTATTGGGCTTAGAGGTCAGCCCAATAAGCCCAATTAAATGGGAGTTTTTAAGGGTTTTTCCAAATGGGTAATTTTCATGGATAATTTGATTCCCTACAATAAGATTACAAGCTCCTCCTTTGTACTTTTCTGTGATCTTCCACCATGATGAAACGGACGGTGATCCAGCAGCTGATCCTAATGATTGGATGAAATCAACGATGATTGATCGTTGGGTAGGTGTGAACTTACCGTACCAGATCAAATTCACCGAAAATTTACCCTTTAAAAGAGGACCGTTGTGGTATTTGAGTATAAGGGGTTGTTGCTGGACAAGAGCAGCAGAAGATAGTTTTAGAGAGAGAGTGAAACAGAGGAGGAGAGAGAAAGTGGCAAAACTGTAATTAAAGGCCATTTTAGAGGACAGTACGGGAAAAAGGAAGATTAAGAATGTTTTTGAGTGGAATGTGAGGAGTGAATGTGATGAAGTTTGAAGAAGGTGAGATGTGTATATATAGTAGTGCTGTGACGTGGAGGATCACAGCTGTAGAGATGTACACGTGGATATTGGTGATTGGAAATACGATTTATACTTCTTTAAGAAGTTTTTTATTTGCTGTTTTGAATTGTTTAATTTTTATTAGCAAATAACATTTATTTTATTCACCCGAAAAAATCAAAGTACATCAAGGCAAGAAAACTCAATCTACCTTACTTGCATCAGTGTGGAAACAAGACCCACCTTTTATAAAGGGCTTCTTCGTCCTATTCTTTATGTGCATACGCGAAGAAAAAGGCTTAAAACAAGGTGACACCAAGAGTCAGCTAAAAATACCAAGCAAAATAAAGGAACTATATTGTTTCATTTATTGTTTTTATAAGGAATATTTGTATTTATATTATTAATATCGAATATAATTAGTTAATTACTCTTGTTCTTTTCATTTTAATCATGATGTATATTTTATTAATTTTACTGTATAATAGCACAAAAAAAGTTTAATTGTGATTATGTCATTTGTCTTTTTTTATTGGTTAGTATCAAAGCAATTTGACTGATTTGCAGTTTTTACTTTTTACAATTACCACATTTACAAATTTATATTTTTGGAAAAACTCATACATTAATGAATACAATAAATCACAATTATTTCAATTATACAGTTGTATATAAATGCACTATTTAAAAGATAATAATGGAAAATATATAATGTAATGCGTAGAACATTATATACTGCCCGATAAAATTCCGGAATTACACCATGTAGAAAATTATAATTAAAATTACACAATTTAGTAAATTATACTGTACATTGTGTATATATATAACAATTTAGGAAATTATTTGAAATACATAATACTCCCTACGTTCCTTAAAGAAGTTTCTATTTGCTAGTTTGGAGTGTTTCATTTGTTGTTCCCATAGAGTATCTTTCCATTTATGTCAATAATTTTGGACAAAAATAATCTTATTCATACCATTTTAATATTTTTATAATGCTTATATAGCCTACATACCCTCCTACTAACTTCAATTTAGTATTTTAATATTCCTTATAGTCCCTACATGTTTCCCACTAACTTTATAAAACTAATTTTTTATTAGTTGTGGTCCCCATATATTTTTCCATTAACGTTCTTTTAATGTTTTTTATTGCTTGTGGTCCCTACATTTCTCAAATCAAATTTATTATTCAATTAAATAATATATCCACTATCTAACATATTCTATTTTTCTTAATTCTCATGAACATTCCTTTTGGGAACTTTATTAGGGAACGGAGGGAGTAGCTCTTTTTCCACCAATTGTTATTTAAAACTAAAATAACATAAAATTCAATTATTTGATCATTAAAATCAGTCATTTATATTATTAGACTACCATGATTACAATTTAGATGTGAAGTATGGTTTTCAGTTGTGACGTAGAAGATCACAACTGTGGATAATTTATACACCATTTATTTTTTTAAATTGTTTTCAGTTGAAATTTTAAGTTATTTTATTTATGGTTAAGACTTAAGATAATAATATGTCTTTTAAATTATAAATTTTGAAAATAATTAATCTTATTTATTTTTATTTTAATATTTTAATAATAATCATGTTAGTATTTTCGAATAATATCATTTTAATATTTTTATGGTTTCTGCACGTTTTCAATTAAATGTATTAAATTATTTTATGACTCTATATTTTTGTATCAGATTTTAATATTTTTTAAAACTTATAATCTTCACTTTATTTCTACTAAATTTATTATTTTATAAAATAATATATTTACCATTCAAAATACTAGTATATTGCTTTTTGCTTATGTGAACCATTTATAATAGGAAAAATTATCTAGAATAATCCAAATTATTCATGATTTTCATACAATAATCTCATCTATTGATTAACCATGAATAATCCCAACTTTGAGGGGTATTTTCCTAGAGTAAACTTGGATAACTCGATGACCTGCTATAGTAGGTAATTCACCAAAATATTAAATTAAATATTAATTTAAAATTAGAAAATATTTTTAAAAATTTACATAAAAAATTCTATATAATAAAAAAAATCATAAATTTTTTATGAATATTTTTTTAACATTTTTTTCGACATTTTATTTTAATTTATCTTTTTTTTAAAAAAATAAAACTTGTTATAGCAAGTTATCAAGTCACCGGGTTTACTATTGGAAAATACCCCTCAAAGTTGAGATTATTCATGGTTAAACAATAGGTGAGATTATTGTAGGAAAATCATGAATAATTTAGATTATTCTAGATAATTTTTCTTTTATAATATCCAAAATGGTAGGGCCACAGGCTGTGAGGTTTATTGGTGACGTGGAATAAGTCTACGGGTGAAAATGACTTGTGAGACTTCGTAAGCATTGTAGGTTGACGTGTGTATATGTATGATAAGGCATTATTAAACTTCGCCACCTTTTTTATTTTATCGCCATCCTTTATGTATTGAAATTTCAAATTTGCCCCTGATTAGTTTTCATTTTACCAGCCAAATTTTTATTTAGAGTTGTAACAATATAAATTTAGAATTTGACTGAATTTTTAATAGTCGTCTTTACTAAAAACGGTCTCAAGTAAAAATTTGTGATGACTAAATTAATTGGTGAAAAGTTGCTTAATTATAATACGCCTTGTCTCATTTAATTTAAGTTTACGTTTTTTCAATTATTTTGTATTACTTTCTCTATTGATAATTATTGTTACAATTCTCTAAATTTTATTTATTGAATATCTTATTGCACATGTTTTTTTTTTGGCTAAATATAAATTAATATTTACATCTTTAAAAAGATGTGAAAATCAAAACTCCCTCCGTTTTTATGTTATTCTCAAATAGAATTTACGAATTTAGTGTCATGTTGATTGTTGACTATGATTTATCATCAATTTATTTGAAAAAACATATCATGTGGAATCTTGATAAATTTATCTCAACTTAAATTTTCTAAATATCAACTTTTTAGATTTTTTAAAAACTCACAATTAAAATTATTTAACTTGTAAATTTATATTGGAATCTGCGCAAAAAGTAAATGAGAAAAACAAATAAAAACAAATCTACTTACTATATACCTATCGAATTTTTTATTTACTGTTGCCTTTTAGTACCAACATTAGTATATGTGCTCTTTATTTTGATTTCGTAAATAAAAGAATTATAATTAATATTTACATAAAGATAACTGATGGGACAACCTTGATTAATTAATTTAGATGATAAACACTACATTAAATCCAATTTAAACATTGACGTGATAACTAAAATAGCCAATTAACTACTGGATTAAATTAATAATCACTATAAATAAATAATTTGATTCAAAGCAAATGCCTGTTTTGTAATTCCCACTAGAGTTTGATGTCACAACAGTGATTTTATTACATATCCATCTTGAAAACTATTCTCCTAATAGCAAGTAAAAATAATGTCGGTAAAGTGGGTTTGTCCTATATTAAACTATTTTTAAAATATTTTATTTATTGGTGCTATCCCTAACAATAATTTATGAATTACAATTTAAAGTTTTAGGATTGTTGCAAATTACAGTATTGATGCTTATTTTTTGCAAATCATAATCACTAGAATAACTTAACCTAAAATTTCGTCAATTTCGTGGCTGTAATTCGAAAAAAATAAACACTGAAACTATAATTGGCAAAAGTTCTAAACTTTAAGTTTGTAATTTGCAAATTATTCAATCCAATATTTTGAAAAATAAACTTAAAATTTAATATTCTCTAAAATGGACATGTACAAGCAAGTAATAATACTCCCTCTTTATTTACCATATGTCTCATTTATTTTATTCACTTATTACTCCTAATTTGTATTTTATTTTTAATATATAAATTAAAACATAATCATGTGAGATCTTATTTGATTCATTTTCGTATAATAATTATTAATATCAACTTTTTCGCAATGTTATAGTGAAAAATTAGAAGCTAAGTAGTTGAAGGTTTGTAATCAAGCTATTCCTACTCTAATTAATTTTTTACTTCACAATGTCATAATAAAAAATTTTGAAAAAAACACATGCTCGAGAATTATAGTTCCACAACCATGAAAATAACATAAAACATTTTATAAAAACTAAACTAAAACTTGTTTTCACTATATTATCATTTAATATCTAAATAAACGCTCTGAAAAAGTTTGAACCATTTATTTACACTAAATTATAGAACGAAAACCTCATTTAAAATATTCCTTTCTTAATAAAATACGAACCCATAACCCTTTATAATCATTGGATGAACATGTAATACTTTTTCTTGAAGAGGTGGACTACTCGATACTCTTAAGGAGGGAGTAAAAAGGAATGTGCGCAGTCAAGAAACCGCTAACTAATAACTGCGTCCAATTGAGATCGAATCCTAAACTTTTTGTCCCACATACAAATACTCTATCTATTGAGCTAGAAACGCTTTGATTGTTAAAATTTTTTATTTGTTCATTAATTGTTTCCAACTATAAACTATCATAAATAATGAAATTAAGAAAACTAGAATATACCAGCTAGTATAACTGTAGTGGCACTAAACGGGCCGAATGTATTGATTATGGGGGCATACATATAGCTGGCATTAAAGGCATGCAGCATGCAATTTGGCTCACGTGTGTATAGTCTAAAGTAGCCCTTTTGGATGGTTGACGTAGTCGGACAATCCTTTGGTCAAAATTGAGGGACTACTTTTTCCGATTTCAACCCAAAAATATGAGGTTAAAGTTGAACTATCAAGCCAATTCCGTACATGGATTTTTCTTTTAAATGACTGAGTGACTTGGCCGCCCAATTGGCCAATAATGGTCATGCATAGATGAAACAATCACTCTCCTGAGAGACCATCTTTCTGAGAAACGTCTTTAAAACCTAATTTATTAAAGTTTATTGGCTACATTTACTCTATATTTTCCCTAATAAGTCAACCCAATTAGAGATGATCCTTCTCGCACAAGAATTTGTATAGATGAAATACTTTTTAATGTGTATTTTTAGGGACATTTAGTAGTCTAGTCACCTTTACCGCTACTTTACAAACAAGTACATATATGGCGCAAACTAAACAAAGTGAAAAATATAGTTTATGAGAACGAAGGTTAAAAAAATGTGTGGATCCGAATAAAAAGATAAGTTAAATGTATAGAATAGAATAAAAAGTGTTTTGATTATAACCATTGTTATTAAAATCATTATTCTTGTTTATGATCTTACGAATTTACGATTCTACAATCTAATATCATAGATATGACTTGGTAGAATCTTTAGGATTTTAGTTGGATTAAAAATTATAAAGGTAGGAGTATAATACGATTCTGCAATCCTACATTAACTAATAATAAACTAATGCGACTAATTATAATACTAATAAAACTAATAATACATTAATAAGAGTAACACTATACGACGACTAAAAATACATTAATACGACTAATAACAGACTAATACAACTAATAATAATACTAATACTACACTAATACGGCTAATATTATGCTAATACATTGAGACAATTAATAAGTCGTATAAATTATGCTAATACAAATAATAATATATTAATACTATATTAATATGACTAATACTATATGACTAATTATAAACTAATACAACTAATAAGATATTAATACTACCCCTAATAAGATGATGATGATATACTAATACGACTAATAAGATATTAATATTATATTAAACTATATTAATATGACTAATACTATGACTAATACAACTTATAAGATAGTAATACTATATTTATATGACTAATACTATGACTAATATTATTACGACTTATTATAAACTAATACAACTAATGATGATGATGATGATGATATACTAATACGACTAATAATAACTAATTATACGACTAAATAACTAATAAAGTACTAATAATGCACTAATACGACTAATAATAACTAATACGACTAATATTGGCAAATACAACTAAATAAGGTACAAATAATGCACTTATACAACTAATAATATAATAATAATACACAAATACAACTAATACGAGTAACAATATATTAATACAACTAATACGATTAATAGTATACGAAGAATGCACTAATGCGAGTAATAATATACTAATCAACTAGTAATATAATAATAATAATAACAATAATAATAATAATAATAATAATAATAATAATAATAATAATAATAATAATAATAATAATACACTAATACAATTAATAATACACTAATAATAATAATAAATGGAAAGAGTATTGTTACTCCCTCCGTTATTTTTTGTTCTTCCTATTTACTTTTTGCACGGTTTTCAAAGCAACTTTCGAGCATAAATATCTCTAAATACGTCTTATAAAAAATTATAAAAAATATATGATAAAAAAGTATACATTAAGACGAATCTAATTAAGGAGATCTCATATGGATATATTTTATCATCTATAAATGTCTTAAAAATCTTAACCAAATTTCTCTCTCCAAAAATGGAATATTCTAAACGGGAAGAACAACAAAGAACGGAGGGAGTATGTTATAAATTCAATAACATAGCTTAGAGTATCAACAATCAACACTTGGTCTACTGGTTGGAGCATAAACCTCATATCCATGAGGTCCTAAGTTCAATTCTTCCCAAGCACATTGCTGTGTGCAAACAAAGGTGTCCACGCGAGCGCCACGTGGTTGTGATTGGGTGCCATGTGTGTGCCATGTAGGCGTGATGTGGCAGATTATTTAGAAATTTATATATATATATATATATATATATATATATATATATATATATTTTTTTTTTGTCGTAAGTCGGAAAATTCCGACTTTTTTCCTACTAAAACGATTTATCGATCATTCTGAACCGACTAACCCAGAATAGTAGGAATTTAGTCGATATAGCTCTATACCGACTAAATTCCGACTATTTTGGGTAGTCGAAAAATTGCTTTTTTTTGTAGTGCGTTCAAGCAAATTTAATTTTAACTAATATTAATTATTCTCTTTTATATCATACTTACGTATTTTTTTCACTTGCACAAATAATATGTTTGAAATATTCTATAATAATAATTATGAAGTAAAAAAAAATTATTGTTTTGGAGTTTTAAACTAATTGTTGAAGATTTTTCCATTTTATCCTTAAAACAAAGTAAAAAAAAAATCATATTTAAAAAGTTCAGGCTTTAAAATGAATTATCTTGACTAGGTACTAAATATTGGTATATTTAAGTTTATTTGTAGAATCTCATAATTTTACGATTCAATTCTATTGATATGATCCATGTTGAAAATTTTTCATTTTATCCTTAAAACAAAGTAAAAAAAATCATATTGGAAAAGTTCAAGCTTCAAAATGAATTATCTTGACTAGGTACTAATTATTGGTATATTTAAGTTTATTTGTAGAATCTCATAATTTTACGATTCAATTATATTGATATGATCCTACTCTTCAGAACGATTTCTGTGAATTCTCTATCCTACTAACTTCTAATTTGACGCACTAGGTACTAAATAATACTCCCTCCCATTCTTCACAAGTGTCCCATTTGCTTTTTGGGCACTGTGCATCTCTTACTCTTACTTTGCATTTTATTATTAATCTATAAATTAAAATATAGTCAAGTAGGATCTTGTTTGATTCGTCTCAATGCAAGGATTATTTATATCCACTTTCCATAATTTTTTAATTATGCACAATTAGAGATATTAAAGATTGAATAAGTACATTGGATAGAGTGCATAAAGCAAATGGGACACTTGTGGTGAATAGGAGGGAGTATAAATAATATGTTAGTTTTATGTAACCTAGGTAAAGAACATAAGTTGATCTTAAAATTCTATTTTGACGCATTTCCAAGGCATTTAGAGATGGGCCATAAAAGTCAAAACAAGCCAACCTCTTATTTTGTTTTGTTTGCTCATCATTTGTGGTCAACTTTGTTGTGCAAAACATTTAAGCTCATTGATTATCGATCTAGCTATTCTAAGACTAATAATAAAGCTCATTCATAACCATATCCGGCTCGAAAAACGGACAGGCATTAGACAACGTTTTTCAAAAAATTTTAAAATTTGGGTGGGAAATATCCGCCCGCCAAGATAAACGGACGGGTAGCGACACCAAAAAAATACCTGCGGGTATACCCGCCCGTCTGCTTAGTTTAATATACTTATTATTTATTAAATAATTAATTCTATTAATTATCAAACTATACTACTACATGACCCATGCCCAATTTTAGTTTATTACTCTTCTACTAGCCTTAAGGTTTACTTCTTTTAGACTTTAATAAAATTTCTAATTCTACTATCGACATTCGATATTTTTAACCTCAAAGCACTCGAGCAGTCGACTATCAAAGTTCGAACAAGTAGTCGACTCCACCGTCTATATTCAATATTCATCTAATTTGAGTATTTTGAGAATTTATATATATTTAGAGTATTTTAGATAATGTATTATATTTTGTTTGTTCTTATAAAAACTTAAATTTATAATATGATTTATGTTTTTAATTTTTATATAAACATACTCGCCTACCTACGGGTCCCGCCCGCTTTAAAAATGGGCGGGTAGCGACAAAAAAATATGCCCGCGGGTAGAATTTTTAGGTGCTACCCGGTCCGCTACCCGCCCAAGCCCGCCCATGAACCGCGCTACCTAATATGATAGGAGAACCAAAAACTTTAAGATTACATTTACTTAATTTATCAACGTAAATCGTTATGAGAGATGGTCTCTCTGAGAGATGCATTATATATATTGGGTAAATAGTCCAATTGTTACGAATTAAAGAGAAAATAAGAATGCGAACTTCTTATTTTGATGTCATCTCTTTAAAAAACAGTTTACCACAAGAATAACTAATTTTTCATTCTAAAATCAAATCACTCGATTAATCTAGGTTATGGGGTCGGCAACAATCCGTTTTCCGCAGCTTACTTTTGCAGTCTATTCTTGTAACCTATTTTTCTAGTTTGTCCCTTGCAAAATTTTCAAATATATATTTCTAATATTACTTCATAATTCCTAAGTCTCCGTAACCTTTAATTTTTAGCTTCGCCCTTGGTAATAGTACAAAAAGTTTTAAATTGAAACCTAACATTCAACATCCCTACCTGCAAGCTCGTTTCTAAGACATTGGTGGCCTAAGAGCAAACTTAATACAAAATTTTAATAAGAACACAACATTAATCATTCTAATGTGTTAAGTGACTTAAAACTATGCCGATTCCATAATAACAATTAACAAATAAACATTAACTAAAACGTTAAAACTTATGTTATGTAAAAAACATACCATCGTAAATTGTTTTTTTTCAATATAATCAAACATAGTTTTACATATATCGAATTTCAAGTGATCGTGTCTCTATATCTACATACGTATTTTTTTGGGCGCGTTTGATAATTGATTGTTGGCTTTTTAGTTGACTTGTTTGATCAGTTGGAAATACTGGTTGTTTTTGTTGGTTTTTAAGTTAGTTGAAAAAGCGAATTGTTTGTGAAAATATTTGGTAAATTTAAATATTAACTATTGGCTGTTTATTAGAGAAAAAGTAGGCCAATAAGCTAAAAGTCAACTAAAAAAGCTAGCTGGAGTAACTTTTTCATTTTGGTTTAAAAGCCTACTTTTTAGCTGGATTAAAAGTCATTTACCAAACACTTTTTTGGCTTTTTAAGTAACCAATAAGTTAAAAACCAAAAGTTAAAAGCCAATCAAAAAGTTAATAAAAAAGCTAAAAACCAAATACCTTTTAACGTTGGTAGGTAGATGAAAATTCATTTTAATACCGTATACATTAATCTACTAAAACTTGTTTCTCTCCTTATATATAATAAAATTCAATTAATTTTTATGTTGGGCCCTGGACACACCTCTAGCCCTGTCCCAAATAAGAGCATTTCTATTTTTAATTAAAAGAAATAAAAAAGAAAAATACAATTGAAATTAATTATTGGGTGGTTTATGTATGGCCGCCAAATGAGTTGATTATGAAGCAATAACTAGCAGATAATCTAAAATTTGGTAGAGCTTCATATTCTTTAATATTCAGCAATAGCTGCTGAAGTTTCTAAACCTAAAAAAGATTTTAAAATTCAAAATGATTAAGTCTTTCATAGATTATTAACACAGGGTCCCAAATAGGAAGATGAAATTTTGCTATCACTATGAATGATTTGAATAATAATGCAAATTATATATTGACAGGCCATTTATATCTTAAATCGTGTACCTAGTCAATATCATATTGTTTTCCTTAATTATAGTAGATTGTAAACTCAATTTTGATTTGTATTTCATGAATATAACTAATTGTATATAAGCGGGTTGGCTTAAGTGGCGCGCAGCAACTGGAGTGTTTTGTGATAAAAAGTTCTCAAAAGATTAAAAGGTAAATTTTACTGCGTTGCAATTGGGTCGGCGTCGTTGTATGGGACAGATGTTGGCCCGTTAAGAAGGTATTCGAACAGAGGATGAAAGTAACATAAATCACTGCAATAAATTTAGCTTTTTGCGACATTGGATTTGGTGGCATTAAAAAAATGCCACTAATTCATATTTTTAGGGTAATAATTATTGATTTTTATTTTAATTTCAACCATAAAAGTGATTTGGCGACATTTAATTTGGTCTTTAGTGGCATATGTAATTGTCACTATAGTCTATAGTGACATTTGTGATTAATGCCACTAGATCCTATGTCGCTAAAAACTTTAGTGTGACTTTTTAATATGTTGCTAAAAGGTCTAATAAATGTCACTAAATCCTCTATATACACTATAAGAAATTAGAAATAGCGACATTTAAATTAAATGTCGCTAAATATATCCCACTAAAAGCAAATTATATTGTAGTGAATGAGTATGCTAATGATGGATATATAGGATAAGAAATCAGGAGTTCAGGGAGAAGTTAGGGGTCGCACCTCTCTTCGCAAAAATGTGGGAGAACATGTTGAGATGGTGTGGGTATGTGCAGAGAAAGACACCTGACGCCCCAGTAAGAAGGATCGAATGCATCATAATGGAGGGCAAGAGAAGTCGAGGAAGACCTAGAAGAACGGGGGAGGAACATATTAAAAGTGACATGCATGAACTTCACCTCTCGAAGACCTGACCAGAGATAAGGGTAGTTGCCGACGTCTTATCCACGTCTTTGAGTACTAAACCCGTCCCTTTTACCCATCTTTTATTATTGTTCCTTGCCTTTAACTATCGCTCCTTACCCCCTTCTTTAATTTTATCTTTATTTTTAGTATTTGTACGTTCTATTTATTCTATTTGTAAGCTGCAGTTTTCTCTCTCTTTTAAGACGTTCTTGAGCCGAGAGACTCTTTGACCGCACTCTCCTCTATGGTTATGAGCTACCGTCGTCTTTCCCTCCCCAGACTCTGACCATAATTTTCTATGAGCGGGATACACTAGATATGATGAAAATGATGATAACTAACAATCACCTCAAGAAATACACAAATTTTTAAATCGGACGGTCTTATAGTGATATCATTTTTATTGTCTTATCCATGTATTTTTATTTAGTGTGTTAAAGTGACTACTTATGATTTCGAAGTAATCAACTAAACTAATTGGCTAATTATATGAGCTTGTGTTATAGTGAAATGATCTCATACTGTAGGAGTCAAAAATAATAGATATAGGAATGGATTGGAGTTTATTATTTTGGGCAACTAGGTATTTATCAAATAAGTATAAGCGAGCTGATCATCAACATATATTATGGATTAGAATAAGTTACTTGTCGAATATTATTTAAGTGATATCAACTAATTTCAGTAATATCTCACTAAATCCGCCACTCAAGCTAATATATACGCTAAAAAAATTGAAATTCTCTATTCTTTGTTGACGTTGTTGTAATCACTTACTCGCAACTTCAAAAATCTTAGCTGATCTTATTATCTTTGTATTCCAATCATCCATTAATACACAAAACCCCACCATTTTCCATGGTGAAAAAGAACTTTCTTTTCTTTGCGCTAGAATAAATTAAACCTTCATTCCAATATTCCATTATACATGTAACATTTAGAATTATAATATTTGTTCGAAAATTATTGGTTTTTAATTCGCAGTGTGACTTTTAAGTTAAAAAAAAACTTTAAGACGTATGTTCGCAAAAAATTATGTATTTAAAATTGTTTTAAATTCTATTTGTAATGTGAAAATGATTTAAATGTTTTGAACTCTAATAGTTAGATCCTTGACAAATTGTTTAGTGAATAACATAGTCATTTGAGTAACTGATTATATTATCAAAGTAGCAGTTTGATATAAGTATTAAGCTGTTACATTAAGTCTAAGTAATATAGTTGAAGCATCTAATTGCTTTGGGTTGTTACATGTTATTTTAATCATTTATATCATCAATTATATGATACTAATAATTTTATAAAGTCTAAATTATAAAAGTATACAATTAAACGATCAAAGAAATAATCTAATTTATTTATATTGTATTTACATATTAGTCACAATATATAAAATAAATTTATATAATAGTAAAAACCTTTGTGTGTTACTAAGTAAATCACAACTTATTTATTTAGTTTTTCCTATCAAAGGTGTGTGACTGTAATTGTCTATTCCTACTAGTTCATTTCATGTAATTAAGGTTAACATTGATTGATTTATGTTAGCCTTAATGGTTGGATAGATACTTGGATTTATTAAATTAATCACTTTTCCAATCATTCACTTAATCCTGGTCATTACGATATTTGGATTTATTAAATTGATACCCTAACTGAAATTTGTAAGATGATTTGTTTTAACACGTTAATTACCAAATACTAAAATTTGGATGGTTTAATTTGTCAATTCAAACAATTATTTGTACAAAAATAAGTTGGAATTTATGGATAAATAATTTTACCAAATATCCTAATTGTTTATTGCCATGTGCTCCCTCCGTTCTTTTAAGTTCGTCAACATTACTATAACGGGTAGTTTTAAAAGTTCTTCCACTTTAGAATAATTTCTATTTTTGAAAAGTTTTCATCCCACTTTTACCCCTTAAAACCCCACTTTCCTTACTTCACACTACTATTTAATTATTTTCTCTCTCATACTTCCAATACAATCATTACTTCACACTACTATTTATTTTTTTTTCTCATAATTCCAATACAATCATTATTTCCCACTACTATATAATTAAAATAATACCCACTATCACCAAAGATTTCATCTTTCTTAATATCCAAAGTGGAACATCAAAAAAGAACGGAGGAAGTACTTATTAGATGGTACTAAATGGAGAGATGATATGTAGTGTAAATTTTCATAAAAATAATCATGTCAATTCTAGGTAATGAAAAAGAGTATATTAAAAGGTTTTTTTCAACAATTTTTCACAATTACAACCTAAAACCACATTTCTAAAAGATAATAAGGTTTTGGGATGTGTTTTGTGAAGAAAATGATAAATCAAGTAGCTAGACTAAACATGGAAAATAAACATGTTAAAGAGATTTTCCCATCAAAATTACGCTTAATTAACAATATATATTATTCCCACCATTTAATATCGACTACCAATTAGGCGACCGTTTATAGTTCCATATTATGCATACAAAAAGAATACAAAACAATAGCGTGATGTTTTCTATGAGTATACCAACCATTATTTAGAAGTGAAAGTAATTTAAATAAAATCATAAATTGAATATATTTAACCAGAATAATAAATATGGTTTTTTTATTTACAATAAAAATTGAATTGATTTGCAAAAGTTTGAATATTTGTTTTAGACTAGATTCATCTTCATAAATTCGAAAAAAACTAAAGTTTCAAATCAAATCACTGTTAGAGAATAGTATAACATATCATCAGGTCTCAATCATCAACTTAAGCTTTTGGTTGAATTGTTTTCTTGATATAGTATCAGAGTCGAAGGTTGTTCTTGAATAATGTGACTCATATATGAGGGGAGTGTTGGAAATAATTCACATGTAAGGAAGATCTTACACCGCTAAATGAGTAGGTTTTAGACTTGTATATACTCCCTGCGAATCATTTTAGATGTCCCATTTGGATTTTCACGGTTATTAAGGGTGGTGTGGAGTCCATTAAAAAGGTGGTAGTTGGGTATTTTAATTGATTAAATTAATTGTAAAGGTGGTAGTTAGGGTATTGGGAATCGGAAAAGTGGGGTAAAGGTGGTAATTAGGTATTGAGAGTAGTAAAAGTGGGGGTATTTTGGTAAAAAAAAGATAGACAAAAAAGAAAATGGGACAATTGATATGAATTTGCCAAATAAGGAAATGGGACATCTAAAATGATTCGAAGGGAGTATAATATAATACTTGATGGGTGAATCTCCTAATACCATATGGTTTTGGGGAACAGTGAACCTCATCAAGTGTGTATGCAAGTTAACGCTCATTACCCGTGAGTAGGGGTGTTTAATGGACCGGGCCCCCATTTTGAGCCCTTATCCATCCCGTTTTTAAAAGGGCTTTGTAAGGGCCGGGCCGAAAACGGACTATACTATAATTAATATGAAACGGCTATAAAAGGGCTATAAAACGGGCCTTTGTAAATAGTATAATTAATGTATAATTTAAACATTATAAAGGAAAAATTATAAGAAACTACCTAATCTATACACCTTTTTTTAAAAAAAACCACCTTATTGAAATTTTTTTGCAAAAAACTACTTAATATAACACAAATGCTTGCAAATGACTACCTTTTAACGAATATCGTCAGTTGACTGTTAGTTTAACACTTTGACCACGCCTATGGCACGTGATTACTTAAAAGGTAATCATTTGCAAACATTTGTGTTATATTAGGTAGTTTTTTGTAAAAAATTTTAGGTTAGGTGGTTTTTTTTTTTTTAAAGTGTATAAATTAGATAGTTTCTTATAACTTTTCCTTAAATAAATCAATTAATTTAAAATATTCAAATTTGACTTTAAATTGATCAATTCAGACTTTAAAGAGATCGATTATATACAAAGTGGTCAATAAAGTTATCACATATACTTTTTAAAGAAATTAATTAAAATTTTCGTTTTTGATCTAAGAGTGATCAATTTTGACATGAAGGTGATCATATTGAGATGGTTGCTTGCAAGATTAGTTAAAGAAATTTAGCCGGTGACTTTTCTTGAGCTGAGGGACTCTTTGACCGCACTCTCTTCTATAAGTCACTTTGTGTGTTTGTTTCTCTTGGCGCCATTTGGGTGCCATAAATGATAGAGTTTGGATTGGTATTTTGGTGGATGTTTAGTCTCTTTATCACAGGCATATGACGCATCTAAAAAGTCATGTGGTACGAAAACTATTTCTTTGGTCTCTTGAGTGGATGTTGTATGATATAAATGAAAGATTATCTTTCTTTCATCTAATCGATTATTTTGAATGGAATGAAATGAAAAAAGAGTCTACTTTTATCTCATAAAAACTCAATTTTGATTTTAAATGAAATGAAAAAGGACTCTCCTTTTATCTCATAAAAACTCAATTTTAATTTTAAATGAAATGAAAAAGGAGTCTCATTCTATCTCATAAATGAAATGATTAATATATATTATATCAATATAATATTTTATAATAGGAAAAATTATAAGAAATTACCTAATGTATACACATTTTTTAAAAAAACTACCTTATCAAAAATTTTTTTTACAAAAACCTACTTAATAATGTTTGCAAATGACTACCTTTTAAGTAATCACGTGCCATAGGTGTGCTGGTCAAAGTGTCAAACTAACAGTCAACTGACGATATCCATTAAAAGGTAGTAATTTGCAAATATTTGTGTTATATTAGGTAGTTTTTTGCAAAAAAAAATTAGATAAGGTAGTTTTTTTAAAAAAGTGTATAGATTAGGTAGTTTTTTTTAATTTTTCCTATTATAAATGACAATGTCAATGAAATTATTAATATTTTTTCAATATAATTGTTATAAATGATAAATTAATTGTTATTAATTGATAAATGGTTATTAAAATAATTTTTAGTAGTAAAAATGGGACGGGTTGGGCCGGACTGGACTTCAAAACCCCGATCCATTGAAAGCCCATATTAATTTTAGAGGGCCATTATTCGGCTTGGCCCATATATATTGAAGCCTGGCCCGGCTCTTATCCGGTCCAATGAACACCCCTACCCATGAGTTTGTTACATTAGATCGGTCCAACGGATGATATTCCTGTGAGACTCATTTGAAAATTACTGTTTTGGAAATGCATTTTCTACTATGCTGTTAGCCTGTGGCAATAAAATGGTATATGAAGTCTGATTGATTTTACGTCTTACATGATTTGTAATTTAGGTAATATTTAATATAACCGATATAAATTGTTGCATGAAATGATTTTACGTTTACTATGATGCATGCCTTTATACATAGGTTAAAATTTAAATAACCAAATTAATAAAAAAAAATGTATTTAAAGGTTCTTTGAAAGACTCTGTATTTAAAGGTTATTAAGAAACAGTCTCTCAAATTCTCATTATTAAATGGTGATAATATCGTATTTAATTCAAGGATTATGGATTATAGATTATGGTCAAATTCTATTTTCTTCAAACTATATCGTACATGTATACTTACATCATTCTTGAGCCTACTTACAATATTTTTAAAAATATATAATAGACCGGCCCAATTAGAAATTATCTTTCAAAGAGACCGTCTCTCATAAGCATTTGTGGAAAAAGAATATTTAGTCTTGCAATTAGTCTTTTAAATTTCGAATTGGTCTTTAGTCTTGAAATTGATTTTATAAATCTCGAAATTGTCAAATTGCATAAGGTAGTGTTTGGCAACATAAAATTAATTTGAAAATAGGAAATTTAATTTTGGGTTTCAAATTCAAGAATTGTAAATGACACCTTTATACTAGGAATTTGCAAATTATACTACTTGTTTAATTTTTCATTGTTATTGAAAATTTATGAAATTGAATCAATTTTACATTTTCAAATTCAAGATTTACCAAACATAAAATTTGAGAGAATTCAACATTTGAAAATAAATTTTAAGTTGTCATACATACCATAACTTAAATGCCAATTCTAAAGCCTTAAAATTAATTTTTTAAATTTTAAATTAACATTTTAAGTCGTAAAAATTAATACTAAAAATAAAACACATAATTGAGATGGTCCAATAAAATGCGTCACAGGTTACACAGTCTCATCCAAGATCATGTGAGTGTGTTGATTATTGATCCGCAATCAGATTCAACAAAGTATTAAAACCTAAAAATAAAAAACTTTACGGATCAAAGATTGGGTTATTCAATCATTACAGCAGACAAAGGCCCAATCTGTAAGTCCAACTTATTACCATGGAGACTACACAATGTGGTTACCTAAAATAAAATAAAAAGATGTAAATTTATAATACACAAAATCTCAGGAAAGACCGTCTATCCTATAGACCATCAAAATGAGTCAGCCCATTTCTCATCTCATTAACTGATTTTTTAAATTTAAAAAAAAAACTAAAAAACAGAAAAAAAAAATTGATTCCCAATGTTTTGAAAGAAGGAACCGTCCATTACTCATCATTACTCACCATTACTCATTTCATCTTCCTAAACTACTCATCATTACTCATTTGGAGAAGGAACCATCCATTACTCTTCAACCTTCACGTCATTTCGCCATTTCTTCAACCTACAGGCCTCTTTCTTCAGATTTTCATATTGTTCCAGATCTTCTCCTGCAAAACAAGTAAACAAGTTCATCAATTCTAAGTATGGTTTTTTCATTTTCGACATTTTAATGGGTATTTCGAAATTTCCAGATTTCGAATGGGTTTTTTAACTGGGAATTTTGAAATTTCCAGATTTCGAATGGGTATTTCCAGATTTTAATGGGTTGTTTAATGGGTTATTTATTGTTTTTGTAATGGGTTTTAAACTTTTTATGAATTTAAATGGGTATTTCGTATTTCAGTATATGAATTTCCAGATCTTCTTCTTAATTTATGAATTTAAATGGAATATCAACATTTTTTTTAACTTTAGACATTTTTTAAACATTTAAATGGGTAATGGGTTTTAAACATTGTTTTTTTTTTTGCTCTGTTTTTCATCTTTGTTAAAATTATAGATTAAATTTTGTTCTGTTTTTCATCTTGTTAACTTTGTACTACAGTGACAAACTATGGGTTGAAGAACTTGAGCAATGATGTCGAGCGGTGCCTCTCATTAGTAAGATTTTAAGTTGTCAGTTTTATTTCTCTGTTCTTGATTGCTTTTAGTTTCCTTATAACATTTTTTCTCATTAATAAGATTTTAACTTTGTGCTACAAAATGAAGTGTACATCTTCTTTGCTGATTAAAGATTTACCTTTACCCCATGAAGGGTCAATTGTGATGTATGTTTGTAGCTTGCTGATCGGAGGCTATATCATGCTTCCATGATAACGAGGATCTTACTAAGCGACCTAAACATGGAGATAAATTGGTGGATTTGGCCAAGCAGTTTGCATATGAGAAACCCAAAAGATTACCCGAAATTCTTGCCGCAAGGACACCCGATCCATTAAAATTTGTTACTCCGAAGAAGCGCACGAGAGCGTCCCAAAAACCTGCACAAGTAGCTCCCAAAAGGCAAAGGAAGAATGTCCCCAAAAAGAAGACAATTTGAACATTAAAGTTGTAATGAACACATTTAACTCTTGAAACAATGTCACATTTGTGTTAATTATTGAAGACATTGCGTAGTTGTTTTTAGTAATTATGATTCGAAATTTAATTATATATGTTTTAGAGTTGTAATTAGAAGGATTTGGAGCTATAATGTCTAAGTTTTTGAGCTATATTGACTAAGTTTTTGAGCTATAATGACTAAGTTTTGGAGCTATAATGACTAAGTTACTGTCTTAGTTTTGGAGATATAATGACTAAGTTTTGGAGTTATAATGACCGATTTTTTGACTTATATTGTCTTAGTTTTGGTGTTAAAATGAGTTATAATGATTTTGTTTTTGAGTTGTAATGACACATTTTTTGAGTTATACTGTTTAAGTTTTTGAGTTGTAATGACTAAGTTTTGGAGTTTTACTGACTATGTTTTGGAGTTATAATGACTGATTTTTTGAGTTATACCGACTTAGTTTTGGACTGACTAAGTTTTGGAGTCTAAATGGCTAAGTTTGCAATTTAAAATAACAAAGTTCTGGAGTAATTTAAAAATCCATAGTATAAAACATCAAAATTCATAATACAAAACATCAACTACATTATCTATATTATATGTTTTATGGGTGTTGCAGTTTCGAACTCCTTTTTGTTCGTGCTCTTTCTTTTTTCAAAGTGGCCCTTGATCCTCTTTCTTTCGTATCTTCAACACATACCCTACACGACATACATAATAAGAAAAAGACATATTAAATTACCAAACATAACATACTATAATAACAAAAGTGACATATTATAATACCAAACATAACATGTTATGATACCAAACAAGACATATTATAATAACAGAAGCCTCAATTTCTTCATTACAATCATCTATGCAAATATGCAAATATAATTAGTTATTGAACCAAAAATTTACCGGTAAACGCCCAAACACAAACCATTAAAGCAACAAACATATACCATTATACCCCCCAAACACAGACATTATAGTCCCCGAATACAAACCATTATAGCAACAAATATATACAATTATACCCCCAAACACAGACATTATATCCCAAACACAAACCATTATAGCACCAAACATATATCATTATACCCCCAAAAATAGACATTATAGTCCAAACACTAACCATTATAGCACCAAACATATACCATTATACCCCCCAAACACAGACATTATAGTCCCAAAAATATACCATTATACCCCCAGAAATAATACGTTATACCCTAATATACCATTATAGGCCCAAACACAGACCATTATAGCCCCCCCAAAAAAACCATTAAGATTACATAAACAATATTATATGGTCGTTGCTTTCAGTCGTTGTCATCATCTCCATTATAGTCCCAAACACAGACATTATAGTCCCGAAAAGATACCATTATAGACCCAAACACAAACATTATAGCCCAAAAAAACAAAACCAATATAATTTCACGCCCAAACACAGACATTATAGTCCCTGAAAGATACCATTACGTCTAAAAAACTTCAATTAAAAAACATTATATCACTATTATAAAATTTAATACCTTCGTAGAGGCATATAGCGTTTTTATGGTCGTTATCATCACCTCCATCTCCAAGGACTGAAATACATAAAAAAAAAAAAAACAATCAACACCATTGCTGAAGCCATTGATGAACGATTAAGCCATTAAAAAAAAACAATCATCACAGACATTGATGAACGATTAAGCCATTAAAAAAAACAATCTCCTTCGTTTTCCATTAAAAAAAATACCAGGTATTAAATTTAAAAAAAAAACAATTGATCGAATATGGTCATTACCTTCGTGTTCCATTTCAATATGGTAATTTTCAGCCGCCATTGATGAACCTTAGTTAACAAAAAAAAAATTCAATTTATAAATACATAAGAGAAATGATTAAGAAATCATGAAAAATAAAAATCAAATCAGTAACATACTTTGCGCCATCTCCTTCGAATATACTTGATCGAATTCACACATTATGTCTTCCATTGTTGTTGCAGGTTTTTGGTGTTCTAATGGTGTTTTGGTGTTCTAATGGTTTTTGGTGTTCTTAAGGTTTTTGGTGTTCAGTTTCAATATCAATGAAGATTGTCTTTTGGCATTCTAATGATTTTGGGGAAGAAATGAACAGGATTCTAATGGCAATTAAGAAGATGTCTTTTTGGGGAAGAGATGGACGGTTGGTTTTCCCAAGTAAAGGTTGACAAAATTTTTATTGTTTTTTCTTTTTTCTTCTACAAAAATTAAGATGCTAATTTTTGTTTGGGTTGGGCTTTGATGGTACACGTTTATAGGATAGACCGTCTCCCATGAGACTTCCTGTTTATAATATAAATTTTTAAGAGATGGTCTCATGGTGAGATTATCTATATTTATAATTTTGAAGTAATTATAGGTTCGTCTCATGGTGAGACATTCTCCTACTCTCGTACAAGTCAAGCTGAAAAAAAATCACAAATTACTGTATGAGATGTTTTTTTTTTAGTGAAACACGTACCATACTTGTTCATTGTGATACCCAGATTTAGCTTGAAAGGGATTGATAGAATACTTATATTAACAAGGTGCATCTTCTTTTTTAGGGAGCATATGTGCTAAGAACTCCACAGCTAAGTGTGCTTGGTGGGGAGCAATCTTAGGATGGGAGACATCCTGAGAAGTTTTACCGGATGCGCACGAGTGAGGCCAAAGTGCGCTGAAAAGACTTGTGTTGTTAATGGGACCAGTCTATAGTCTCCATGGGTAGTCATCGACAGTCCAAGGAGCTGGGGTGTTACATTAATAGCCCCACTAATAAAAATTATTAGCATGAAAATTTCTTATTTTGTTGTCATCACCAGGCAATGTTTTCTCACAAGAATAGCTTAATAAAAAAAAAGAGTATTTAGAATATAAGCTTGAGTCTATGACATTAGAAAAACAAGTCCGTTGACAGTCGAGTCTTGTCTTAGTTGAAGAAAATGTTTGTCAGTCACTTGTGAAATTTTTCCAACACACTTACTCACTTGTGAATTCTTGTTTTCAATTGGTCGGAAACATCAATCTTTTCGATCTCGCAAACAGATACTTTTTATTTACAGTTGATATTCTAAACCATCAGCTCCGTTACGATGATAAATTTGTCATTGAATTTGTACGCAACAAACCCCGCAAAAGAGGTGAATTAACTCATATAAGTCCGAAGAAGTTTCATCCTAAAATCAATTAGTAATAAGAGTAGCACATTAAATTTATATGCTTGTTAATTTTTCTATAATTCTATTTTAAGCATGCGTTAAAGCTAAAAAGATGAACACAAATGGATACTCATGTGATTTATATATCATTCTTTTTAATTGCTATGGATATGGAAACTAGTTTGTCCCTTGAGTTTTCTAATCAGGGGATTTGTAAAAAAATGAATAAAACTTTTTTAAGGATATTATAGGTGAAATTATGTGAGTAGTTGAACATTATAATTTAGGTGGAAGAAATAAATTGTACTTCTTGTTTATTATTTTTTTTTACTAAAACTATCATTATCATAAACCCCACTGTATCCCGGTTATAGAAAATTATGGCCAAGGTCTGGACACTACAAAAAAATTGCAAACTTGCGACCAAAACCCACCGACTACCCACTTTTAGTCGAAAAATTCCGACTACTTTTCCGACTAACACATGTTAGTCGGAAATTGCGACTAAATTGCGACTAAATATGTTTTTGGTCATAATTTCAAATTGAAAAAAATAATAAAAAATAGCATTAATTATCACCGACTAACTACCGACCACTTTTTAGTCGGTAATTTTTCCGACCACTTTCCGACCAAAAGTTGGTTGGTAGTTGGTCGGTGATAATTTTTCTTTTTTTTTTGATTTTTTTGGTTGATCAAATATAGATATAAGTTGAACAAATTTAGATGTAGAATACAATAGTTGTTGTGGTGTAGTGGTTACCACAATGGTTTGCAAACCAAAGGTCCCTTGTTCAATTCAAGCCAACAACATATTTTGTTGCATTAATACGAGTAGTAATATACTAATACGTTGAAACAAATAATCTACTAATACGAGTAGTAATATATTTAATAATAATAATAATATTAATAATAATAATAATAATAAATGGAAGGAGTGTTATTATGTTATAAATTCAATACAACACTTGGTCTGCTGGTTGGAGCATGTACCTCATATGCATGAGATTGCGGGTTCAAACCTTCCCAATAACATTGGAGAGTGCAGGCTGTTTGTGTGAGGTGTTCACGCGGGCGTGACTGGGTGCTATATGTGTGTGCCACGTGGGTGTGATGTGGCACAATATTAAGAAAATATTACTTTTTAATTTTTTTTTCCGACAGACCTGCTGGTCGGAATTTGGTCGGAAAAACCTTAAAATTTTTTTTTTCATTTTTGGTCTAATCCTGAAATAGTGCTTACCGACCAATGTCCGACTAAATGGTAGTCGAAAATTTTCGACGAGTCTAGTTAGTCGGAAAATTCCGACTGTTTTCCTACTAAAACGATTTACCGACCAATCTGAGCCGACTAACCCAAAATAGTCGGAATTTAGTCGGTATAGCTCTATACCGACTGAATTCCGACTGTTTTGGGTAGTCGGAAACTTGCATTTTTTTGTAGTGGGAGAAGGAAGAAAGACGGCAACTCATACCTATAGAAGAGAGTGTGGTCAAAGAGTCCTTCGACTCAAGAAGGGTACCCGAAAGCCTTTAACTTACAATTCACGTTGACCATAAATAATAATCAAATAACTAAATATACACAGTAATGAAATCAAATGTAACAAACAATATAAAACACGAACAAAGTAGATTTTTTTGGAATATTGTAATCATATATGAAAGAGGTAATCATCATTATCATCAACCCAAAATCTCGCTTTAAAATAGGGTTCAGGTTGAAAGAAGGTAACCGACAATCCATGTATCTACCACTCCAACTAGTGATGAGAGCCCTAAACAGAGAGAAATATGAGTAACATTGTTATTTCGAAAGCAAAACCATCAACTGCAAATAACAACATTAGCAAAAACTAAGATTAAAATAATAGAATAAACACTTTTAAGGACGGAGGGTATTATTGTTGATGGATAATAATGTTACGATTCTTTCTCTATCCAAAGAAAGAGATGATATGGGATAAGAACAAGAAAGCAAAATGAAACCATTTAGAAAGGAACCTTTTTGGGCATAGTGGAGTGAACTGTGGATGGAAGTTGGAAGGGTCAGGCAGCAGACAATCATTATAAGTGTTGAAACACTTCTCTATTTGCTTACTGCCCCTCATAGGTACTCCTATTGCCGCTTGGTGCTCTCCAATTCACTAAATCATTTTTTTGATAGGGTGAAGTCGGAGAATCGTCTACAGATAAGAAATTGGAGAATTTATCTTTTTTTACGTAGTCGTGATACAAGAATTCTTGTTACAAACATAAAATTTTAAAAGAAATATCAACTCATAATTATCTAATTCACGTAATTTTATAACTCTGTTTTTATTATTGTGGTTGTTATATATCTCCATCCTAAATTAGTCTTTTGGTGTACATTGTATTTTTTATGTGAGTTTTAGTATATCATCATCAATAACTCAATATCTCGCTCAATTACAGGAGTCAAATGAGGGCAGGTAACTGACATTTTACGTACCACCTCCAGATAAAGGGCCGAAGAAATGCGGTCAATTCAATTCCAAATAGTAAGAGCCTTGCACAAAGAGAAATGCTAGTAACATTATTGTTACCTCAAAAACAAAATTACCTAAAAATTACAACATCAACCTAAACTAGCTACTAGGATAATAGAATAAATATGAATTTGCATCTCCAACAATTTATATCCCCATATTGTACATAAATATATAGTGTATCAATTTAATCGTAATATTTTCATAAATAGATAATTATTATTATAATATTTAATTTTAATAACCTATATACAATCGAATCATAACTTTCTTATCCAATTCTAAAAATATAAATTAAATCAACATAAAATTCTAAAAATATAATAAGAATTAAAGAAATATGATATAAGTATATATTATTCCATTCAAACTCATCAAGGCAGCTGCTTCCTAGTCTATCTCTTTTCTGATGTATGTCTAGATGAATTGAACATGCGTTTATATAAAAATGTGCACTAAAAAGAGTGATTCTGATAAATCCATTACTTTCCGGATCTACATCACATATACACCCACCAACCCCATTTGAAGTAACACTTTTTATTACCAATCTATCTAAAAGTTTTAAATAATTACAAACTATTATCCACTTTTTTTGGCCCAAAAGTTTTCAAACCAATTTTTTTACCCATGTAAATTTTACAAAATATCCTAATTTAATTAAATTACTACTATTTGCATTTTGATAGAATTTAGAAAATGGGTCTGGGCAACCCAAACAATGAGGAGAAGAGTTAGTCCACTCATAAACCCAAAGAAGGTTCACTACTAAAACCAATTGGTAATACTAGGAGTTACTCCTTGAGTATATAAAGTGATCAGGGCCGACCCTAAGGGTGGGTAAGAGGGGCCGTCGCCTAGGGCCCTATGTCAATAAAGCAAAATTAATAGTTGTAGAAGGTCCATATAGGTTATAAATTATAAAGGAAAAGGGCCCCAATTTGCTATTTCGCCCAGGGCCCCAAAATATATAGGGCCGGCCCTGAAAGTGATGCATAATCTTCTCTTTCTCCGATGTGGGACAACTCACATGTAGGTAACACATGGGCACTTCAACACTCTCCCTCAAATGTGAGTGTCCTTAGAATTTTTTAGCCTTACAAACCTATTGGTAATAAACATCCAATTAAAGGCTCCTTAACCAATGGTAAGATTAAAAGCCTAGAATAAAAGCCCAACAACAAACCGGGCTCTGATATCATGATAGAATTTAGAAAATAGGTCTGGACAACCCAAACAAGGAGGAGAAGTAGTCTACTCATAAACCCAAAGAAGGTTCACTACTAAAACCAATTGGTAATAGTAGGAGTTACTCCTTGAGCATATAAAGTGATGCAGACTCTTCTTTTTCTCTTATGTGGGACAACTCACATGTGGGTAACACATGAACACTTCAACACATTTATAAATAAAACATGTTACGTGCTCATGATGATCGCCTTCTAAAGGCTACTCTTGATGATAAGACTATTCCTGAGTCTCAAACATGTTTACATCATATACTTCCTCCGTTCTATAATACTCGCTACATTTTCTATTTTGAAAAGTTTCATATTACTTACTACATTTCCATTTTTAGTAAAAAAAATCAATCATTTAAGTTCCACCAACTCCTATTTTTATCCTACTTTATACTTCCTCCGTTCTGAAATACTCGCTACATTTCGATTTTGTGCACTATTCATCGTTCAAGCTTATTTTACATATTGCGACTAATGTGTAAGTAAAAATATAATCAAGTGGGATCTTGTTTGAATCGTCTAATCGCATACTTTCATAATATTAAATTTTTATAATTTTTCGATAAGTGTAGTTTAAGATATTAATGATCAAAATTGTGCATTGGATTGCGTAAAAAAGTGAAATGTAGCAAGTATTATGGAACGGAGGAAGTACCTCATTAACTTTTGTACCTACCATTATTTAATCTTTATAATATTACCAATCGTCTAAAATACCTATTTTAAATATTTTTCTTTTTCATTTTCCATCAAATAATATTTTAAAAAATTTCTAAAAAGAAACCCCCACATGCTCCTAACAATTGCACAATACTTCTTTATTATGTGTGCCCATGCATTTGTAGTAAGCAAAACATAACAGAGGAAGTAATAAATTGCATAAAGACGAATATAGCAAACTAGTATGGAAATACTAGTTTGTTAGTATGGAAATACTATAAATACTACTCCCTCCTATTCATAAAGAATGAGAAATTTTCGCTTATCTGTGTTATCTTTACACTCCTTACATGAAGTTTTAGAGGTGTTTAGGGACTATAGTAGTGAATTGTTGTAATTTTGTCTCATGTGTTTAATTTTGTAGTCCTATGATATACGAGGCGGAATTGAAGCTTTTTACTAGTATACGGAGTTATAAGAGGGTGAAGGCTTGGAGAAATAGCCTAAGACCCCTTTAATAAGTGAAGATATTGTGGCTCGCTTGAAGATGTTGTACAATGAAGATGGGCAAAAGAGAAAAGAGTAGAAAAGTGCTTAAAAGACAAAAGTTTTGAGGTGAAATTTGATACATGCTCACTCTTTTGGCCATAACTTTTGATAGAGAGATCACATTGATGCAAGGTTTACGGTATTGGAAAGTAGACTTCAAGAGCTTTTCAACGGTATATTATATGTCCATATCCGACAATTGAGCAGGAAATAACGGCCATTCAAAGTTCGCCAGTCAGACCCAGAGCGACGATTCGTCGCTCCAAAGTGGCGACTCGTTGCTTTTCGCCTGATGGAATTTAAACGGTCTTTTCTCCTATGTTTTGAAACCACTATTTAAGTGGAGGTTAAACCCTAGTTTAGAGAGGCAATTTTCTTTTCTTCAAAAACTTTAGAGTTCCTTTGTATTACATACATTTATCTTTAAGCTTTCTTTTAAGAATTTCAATATTGTTATCTTAGATTTTATTAGCAATTTACTTTTCCTTCTTCGTCTCCATTGTCAAGGTATTTCTTTTATACTCAAGTTTTTAAATTATGTCTTATTTTGTAATTCATGATAGTTGATTTGTCCTAGAAATCTCTATAAACATGATTAGTGCGTAGTTTTGTATGCTAGGACATTTGATTTGAACTCTAATATGTATGTGATTGCTAGATGAGGATTGGTGATTGTGATGTTGAATTAATTTGATTAAATTGTTTTGTATGATCATTCAAGTTAAAGTCTTTTAATTTCTCGTAATACCAAAATCACGAAAGTTGAGGGATGAGAATATTATTAGTCTTGGATGATAAAACAAGTTAATATGCCTTCTTAGTCAAAATCACGAAAGTTGAGATAGAGTAGTATGTTTTCTTGTGATGTTAATCGATTAAAATACAAAAGTTGAGATTGAAAGAACCCATTTAATTTGATTTGATTTGGTTACCATCCCGAAAAGGAGTGATAAAATTAGATTGGTGAATCAATTCAACGGAATCAATTGCAATCCTTATCGAAATAATCACATGCTATTAGTGGGGAATTTCTATGTCCTAGTCCTTTTATTATCTTGATATCAACATATTTCTCAAGCATTTACACGTAGTTTATAGCAACAACCAACAAATCTTTTGCTCTTGAAGTGATTAATTGAACGACTCTTATATTGATCTTGTCTCCCTGTGAATCGACCCGTAATTGTGCTACGACACCCGTACACTTGCGGTATTAAAATAAAACCCTAACAGCACCAAAACCAAGGAGTGGTGGGGGACCACTTAAAAGTGGGTTGAAAAGTCTCTTTTTCCATAAAGAGTATTGATATTTATGTGTTGTTGTGTTGTTGTAGTAAGGGTAAAAGGGTAAAAAAAAATGACAAAAATAGAAATGGGACATTTTCAGTAAATTGACCCAATAAGAAAATGTCTCAATCTCTATGAATAGAAGGGAGTAATTAAAAAGAAAAATGCCATTGCATAATATAGCTATCAAATTATACTATTAATAAAATTATGTAAAAATTGAGATAAGTTTTTATAAAAACATAATTATTACTTGAATGAATAAATAATTATTTATTATATATTCGGCCCAAAAGTAGCTATTTTGTGAAATAAACGATTTTTATATAAAATATTTGACATGCTTGCAAATACTAACCACATAATTCAATAATTTAATCATTCTCAATAAAATTAAAACATATGACAGAGCTCTTAGGACATGTCATTTGTCATTTTTCAACAAAAATAATAATATGTAAAATGTTGAAATTCTTTAAATTAGATGAAATAGTTTATAGGAGTATTATAAAAGATATGCATTGTTAGTTATATAAAATAGTTTATATTCTACACGAAAATATTGCTTGTAAAATAGCTGCAATTAAATCATGCATTGCTTTGTAAAGTTTTCATAAATATTTTAATTGGTTGATTCTATTTAATAAAATATTTTTGAAAATTAATTTTTAATTCTTAAAATCATAATTAATTTAATAAAATCTTTTTGAATTTCACACAATTACATTTTAATCTGTAATAATGCTCTATTTGGTAAGGCTCTATAAATTTGTCATTTGATACTTAAAATCATAAGTGAAGTAATAAAATCTTTATGAATGTCCCACACTTACATTTTAATCTGTAAAAATGCTTTCATTTAGAGTTGTTCAAAAGTGACCCGACCCGAAAATCCGACCTAAAATCGAAAGTAAACCGACCCGAAAATGTGTTCCTTTTTAAGGTTTATCGAACCGACAATACCCGAATCGAAGTTGTACCCGAACCAATTGACAACCGAAAATGAGAAAGTTGAACCCGAACTGTAACCGATTTTTGTAACCGACACATAACCGTTAACCGAGATTACCCGAACCAAAAATGACCGACCCGAGTCAAAACCGGCCCGAACATGCTCGAAACCGAACTCGATCCGGCAAAAACCGACTAAACCCGAATAAATTTTAGATCGAATTGCTTTAAACCTGAACCAATTTTTAACATAGAAGTATGATAGACTCATATTCAATCATCTTATTATTTAATCTAATCAAGTGATAGATATTTTAATAAATTAAATTTTATAAATACATGGTTTCATATATTTAGAGTTAATAATCAATGGTCAATGTATATAACCGTATTAGATGAAAATTGATAGAACTTTATAATTCTAATTTCCGGTTAAACAAGTAAAAGTAACAAAGTAATAATGATCACTAGTTGATTTACATTTTAACTATTTTTGCTTTAAGTAAAGGAAATCTTGTCATCAATTAAAAAATGACTAACAACTTAATTTAATATTGACTCGATCGATAGTAATTAGTAGTACGTAGCCGATAGTAATTAAAACCCGAACCCGATCTGTACTCGACAAAACCGAACCAATTATTAACCGATGACAACCCGACACCGATTAACACTCGACACGAACTTCAACAGACACCGAACCGATGCTAACCCGATAGCTCGAATAACCGATCTTCAACCGAACCGCGACTAACCGACCCGACCCGAGTGCGACCCGTCGTAACACGCAACTGAAAAATAGCCGATCCGGAATACAACCGAACCGAAAGACACTCGTCCGAAACCGACCCGATCACCCGAATGAACACCTCTACTTTCATTTGACAAAGCTCTATAAAATCACATTTCAGAAAAAAGAAAAAAAAAGCTCTATAAAATCACGTTTCAAAAAAAAAACTCAATAAAATTATCATTTGCAAATTTTCTGTTATTTTAAAGTATTGTATGATTTGATCTACAAAAATCCTTTGAAAACTTTCAATATCTAACAATCACATTTTAACATTTAACATTATAATTTATGTAATAAAATCTTTTCAATATCTAACAATCACATTTTAACATTTAAAAATGCTTCATTTGGTAAAATCCTATAAAATCGCCATATGAAAATTTTCACTCTTTTGTAGTATTGTATGATGATGATAATTTTTTAGTTCTTTCATGATAATACATGATTAAATGATTGTATCATTAATTGATTTGATAAAATCTTTTTGAAAACTTACCTTTAATACTTAAAATCGTAATTAATATAATAAAATCTTTTGAACATCACGCAATCACATTTTAACATGTAAAAATGCTCAATTTGACAAAACTCTATAAGATTGCCATGTGGAATTTTCCAATTCAATGCTATGTTTGGGAATGAGAATTTCACTTGAAAATATGGATTTGACTCAAATTTAGTGTTTGGCAAATAAAAAAAAATTTTGAATTTGGATTTGAGTCAATTCCATAGATTTTATAAAAATGGCTAAAGTTGAGGATTTGAGAATGATCACTCAAACCTTGTCATTCTCAAATTCTACATTAATAATTTCATAATTGAAATCTATAATTTTAAATGAAATGCTTGTTCTCAAACGCAACCTTATAGTAAAGTATTAGAAAACTTACCTTTAATACTTAAATTTAAATGTCACACAATCACATTGTAACTCTAAAAATGTTCAATTGGATAAAACTTTATAAAATTACATGTATAATTTGTATAATTTTCCAACTCCTATATATAGTAATGTATGGTATGATATAATGAAAAAAGTGTCTATAATTGCATCTTCTTTTTCCATAGTTGGGTAGTGTTTAAGGAGGTTGATCTAAGAATGACTTTATCGTAATCTGAGACTGAGTTTATAATAATTTGGCATAGAAGATAAACTCTCTTGTGTGGATTTGATGTACACTAGAATAGTGTGGACAAGTTTTAACACTTCTATTCTTACTCTTTTCACTATTTATTATCGTAATTGGAAAAGAAACTTTTTGAAAAAACAATTTAATTTAATTTTTAAAATTTTAAATTTTAAATTTATTTTTTTTATTATAATTTTTTAATTTTTGAAATTTTTTTAATGTTTACATTTTATAATTTTAATTTTAATTTTAATTTTAATTTTAATTTTAATTTTAATTTTCAATTTTAATTTTAATTTTAATTTTAATTTCAATTTTAATTTTAATTTTAATTTTAATTTTTTAATTTTTTAAAATTTTTTTATGAGTAGAGTGGACTGTAGTATGTAGACTAGAGTGTAAAAAATATAAGAATGGAGTAGAATGGGGTGAAGGGTAAAAGTATGAGTGGAGTGGATGAATGTAAATGTTGCTTCACACTAGAATAATCCAATCTATTCGTGATTTTCCTACCATAATTTCACCTATTGATTAACTATGAATAATTCCAACTTTGATGGGTATTTTCCTATAGTAAACCTGGTACCCGGATGACTTGGTATAGCAAGTTTTATTTTTTGAAAAAAATAAATTAAAATAAAATGTCAAAAAAGATGTTAATTTTTTAAAATTTATGATTTTTTTATTATTTACTATTTTTATGCAAATTTTCAAAAATTTTCTCTAATTTTAAATTAATTTTAAGTTTATTTTTTTGGTATAGCAAGTTTATTTTAAATCAATAGGTGGAATTATTGTAGGAAAATCATGAAAACGTTGGATTATTCTAGGTAATTTTTCTTAGAAAAAATGACTTTTTATGTATGTAGCTAGAGTGCTTAGGTTTAGATTATAAAATATTTATTTTATTTAATATTCAATTAAAATTTTTGTAAAGATTTATAATATACACTTATTTAAGAAACATTACAAGTTAAATTCAACAAATTATCTAATTTATAATTAAACGCCTATGCCCTTAATGCATAAGTTAGAAAAACTGTATAAAAATTATTAAAGTATCTCATAACTTTTTCCCTGTGTGCTTGTGCTATTGTCACCCAATGATCAACCAACAAAATTTGATTAACTTCGTTAAATATTAAAGTAGTGATTTAGTTAACCAATTAGAATTAAATGACATCAGAAAATAGAACAGGTGTTCTCTTGAGAGACCATCTTTTGTTAAGACGACTCTTAAAAGTACAGTCCAAATCTATATTTAGAGTTGTAACAATATATATTTAGAATTGGACTAAACTTTTAAGTGCCGTCTTTAGAAAAGACGGTCTCAAGTAAGAATTTGTGTAAATAGAATTAAGGAGTAATTAATCACAATATAATATGCCGACTAATCAATCAAATATGCATGAAATTGAAATTGTTTTTTATGCTGTTTTTTTTCCCAATTTTTAAAAATCGCCACCCTTTTTATTTTTTCACCACCTTTTTTTAATAAAATTACTAAAATGCCTTTAAATTCAATTTTAATTATAAAATCAACCATTATTATTTCTAAACTAAATTTCTTAATAATAATTAAATTAAAATAAAAATATAAATTTTAGTAAAGAAAATAATTTTTAAAATCGAAAAATAAACCTGATCACACGTTTTGTATTGAAATTTGATACATAATCACTCCTATGGCCGAAACTTTTGATATGAAAATCACATTAGTGCAATATTTGTAGCATTAGAACCTAGTCTTCAAGATCTTTCCAATGATATATTATATGCCCAATTCCGATAACCAAGCGAAAAATGACGATCGTTTGAAGTTTATTTGTGCTGAAATTTGATACATGTTCATTCTTTTGGTCATAACTTTTTTATAGAAAAATCGTATTAGTTCAAGGTTTGCGGCATTAGAAACTAGACTTCAAGAGCTTTTCAACGACATATTATATGCCCAATTCTAACAATCGAGGGAGAAATGATGACCGTTTAAAGTTTGCAGTAATTTCTAACGACCAGGCCATGTTTAAATCGCACAAAATGTGCGATCGGACCATGGTGGAATCGCACAAAATGTGCGATCGAGCGATTCAACCATGGTTCGATCGCACATTTTGTACGATTTCACCATGGTCCGATCGCACATTTTGTGCGATTCAACCATGGTCTGGTCGTTAGAAATTACTGCAAACTTTAAACGGTCGTCATTTCTCGCTTGATTGTCAAAATTGGGCATATAATATGTCATTGGAAAGCTCTTGAAGTCTAGTTTCCAATGCCGCAAACTTTGTACTAATAAGATTTTTCTATAAAAAGTTATGACCAAAAGAATGAACATGTATCTAATTTCAGCACAAATAAACTTCAAACGATCGTCATTTCTCGCTCCGTTATCGGAATTGGGCATATAATATATCATTGGAAAGATCTTGAAGTCTAGGTTATAATGCCGCAAATATTACGATTATATGATTTTTCTATTTAAAGTTATAGCCATTAGAGTGAATATGTCTCAAATTTTAACACAATCATATTGATTCCGCAATCATATTGATGCTCATTTTCGTTGGTCATTGTAATTCAACTTTTTTTAGCTTGTTTTAGTTCAATGAGTGTTCGGGGAAAGTTTTTAAAGAAATGTTAGTGATTGAAGGTTTGAAAAGTAATCAGGGGCAATTTTGAAATTTCAATATATAAGGGATGGCGATAAAATGAAAAGGGTAGAGAAGTTTAATAATACTTTTTTTTTTCCTAGAATTGCAAATTGCAATACATTTCGGACGTCAAAGCATACATTTCCTAGAATTGCAAATTGCAATACATTTCGGACGTCAAAGCATACAAATCAATAGCGTTTCTAGAACAGTTTGACTGAATCAAGAAAATTAGGGCGTAGTATCTAATTATAGATTTCTTGGAGAAGTCATAGTCATATCAAAAAGTAATTAGACTTCTAATCAAAGTAATTAGAGCATCATCACAAGAATCAATAAGAATTATATTAGACCGTTTTATAGTGAGACATGTCTAAACAAAAAGCTCAAATTTAAAATAAAATAAGTATTTTAATATCCAAAATGTCAATTTTAACATATTAAGCGGCATGATAAACCTTAGACAATAAAAAAAATATGTTTTAATAAATTTAGTCGGGCTATTTAGCCTAATTTGAAATTGTCTCATGATAAAACCGGTGCTAGAATCAAATAGTGTGATAGTGTTGTGTTAATAGTTCTAAAAGTTTAAACTTATGGTTGAAGTCTCATAATATGTTATATACTCTGACACGCCCCCCTCACATGAGAGCCCTTTAGGCTATAATTGTGGATGCACCACGGGACTCCTTATAGCTGACGAAGTATATTCTACTTTAACTAAAGGGTGATTGAGATTTGAATCCGAAACTCTTGTCACGATGGCTTTTATACCATTTCAAAAAACGAACTAATACCGATTGAATTTAGAATAGAATCTCATTGGGTTTATGTGTAGTCAACTCTCCTCTCGTGTGGGTCTTATATATAAGCGTACAATTATCAAGGAGACATTGAATTTTGCCAAGGAAAATAAAAGAGAAAAAAAGAAAAGTTTGTCCCCGTGTATAGAGTTGAATGATTACAATGAATAATGTGAATTAATAATATAATTAAGATGCTTAAAAAGTCATTGTTACCAACATCTTTACTCCACTACTTTGTCTTAAGACCACCCATGCTTCTAATTATATGACTCATGCATCTTCCTTCACCATCTTTAGCTTCGATTTTTGAAGATATTATCATAATTACTATTTATTTATATTAACTAATTACTAACTCAATACTTTTTGCTCTTTTCTTTTAATTATTCTCTTTTGAATTTTATATTTTCTACTAAATTTAACTCCCTCTATAAAACGTAGAGCGCTTCAAAACCGTCTATCTAGTTTTTTAATTTAAGCTTAATTTCATCCTATTTTAAAAAGCCTTTGAAAGTAGGTTATTGTTGAGTTGTAAAATTTTATTAGTAGCGCAATTTATTTTTAATCTAAATCGTGTTTTAAATTACTATATTATTATTCAAGTTTATTTTATGGGTCATTTATTTTGGCTTTGGTCAAATATTTTTTGCCCAATATTGTTATTCATCCGTCCCTTTTTATTTATATTTTACATTATTAATTTAAATGAGAGGTTTTTAAAACTTGTAACAAATTGAAAGATATAATTTATACAATGGAGTAACCAAACTATAAAAGGCTAACAAAGATCATATGAAAGATCCGATAGGGCACATAATCACAGAAAATAGAAAGGAGTATATAGTGTCAAATCAATAATCAATAATAACATGAAAAGTGGCATAATTGAGAGAATATGGAAAAAGCAAATAAATTACCGGAAATATACTCCTAAATAAAATCACAATACAACGTATGACAATCATCATGTAAAGAAATTTTACAAATTTTTGCAAGGTCCCACATTTCACAAAAGTTTCATATTCATTTTTGTATTTTAATAATGTAATGGAACTACAACAAATTTTAACTTTTTGCGATATTAGATTTAGTAGCATTAAAAAAATACCATTGATTCATATTTTTAGTGTAATAATTATTGGTTTTTAGTTTTAGTTCCACCATAAAGTGATTTAGCGACACTTAATTTAGTTTTTAGTGACATATGTAATTGTCACTATAGTCTATAGTGACATTTGTGAAAAATGTCACTAGATTCTATGTCACTAAAAGTTTTAGTGTGCCTTTTTAATATGCTGCTAAAGGGTCTAATAAAGGTCACTAAATCCTCTATATACGCTATAAGAAATTTAAAATAGCGACATTTAAATTAAATGTCGCTAAATATATCTCACCAAAAGTAAATTATGTTGTAGTGTGACTTTTAAGTCCGCCTTGAGATTTGAGAAGTTCAAAATAAAATATAAATAATGAATTTCTAATTATTAAATAGTATCTATATATAGTAGATCCTTACTATCAAACAATAATATTTAAGCATCGTTTTTCTAATTTTGATTGGGTTCCTTTGTCCGGAGCAAAGGTCCCTCTAGCTTATGCGTCTTTCAATTTTTGTATTTTGGTCTGTCCTTTTTATTTTGTAGCATTTTATTTTTGGTGTTTTTTCCATTACTTTTTGTAATTTTTATCTATGTATTTTTATTTTCTCAAACTTTTATATATGTTAATTCATTCAATTTACTTGACTCTAGTTTTTTAGTAATCGGGTAAATATTGTTACATATATGATATATTCAAGGAAATTGAAGGAGTACTATATATTGCTTCATTATAATACTCGAAAAAGAAAAAAATATTTATTTTTATATAATTAGAAATGGTTAGCACTCGGCAGCCTCAATTTGTACAGCTATTGAATAAATTCTATCCACTATCATTCTTCGAAGATAGATTCACTTGGTTATTTAAAAGAAATCGAAGGTCTATTAATTTAAAATATGATTTTATGAAGATTTACTATTTAAAAGAAAATGACATGTTCTTCAACTAATTTAAAGGTTAGGACAAAAAAATTAAAAAATACTTTTACAATTTTAAAATATTAATATAAATTTCGAACTCTTACTATATAAAATGGAGTAAAAATAATAAACAGGATTCTATGCCTATAACTTTTAACTAAGTACTTACTCTATATATATTGTTTGGTATTTATGTAGATGTAGGATGATTTTTTATTAATGAATTAGGTATTATTTAAAAAAATGCACTTAAACCGCCAATAATTACTTAATGACATGTTTGACAATTTAAAATTGATATTCACATGTTGAATTAGTCTAACTAATACTAGAAGTATATGTAAAATAATGGGTAAAATATCAAATTATTAAAATTAGAAGTGGATAGATGCATGTAAGAAGTATTTATAATTTGATGAACTTAAATATTAAAATTAAATATCTAATTTTCAAATAAATTTAACGTTGCCATACAATAGATTATTGTAATCGTTAATCATTAACGAAAACTAAACCAAGATTGCCACTAATCAACAATCATCATACAATCTAATTTTTCAACTTTTACTTTAATTCCTAGCTTTAATTAATTGAAAAACAGTGCACGGACAGAAGAGGAGTACAAATTGACAAATTTTTTAAATGTCTTGTGAAATAATTGCTTAATTAGAGTTCAATTCAAAAATTAACCTCTAATATCACCAAGATCGCAAAGGTTTGAAGCACCTTGATGAACTAATATAATTTCAATGAATTGAAAATGTTTAAAGGAAATAAAATAATGCAAAAGAACACAAAGATTTAAGGAGGTTCACCCAACGATGGTTACATCCTCCGTGGTGTGTAGGTCCTCGTTTATATTGTAACAATGGTGAATTACTGTTGGAGATTTAGAGCAAGTAGGACATATATCCAAAGCTTAGAGACGTGTTAAAAGCATAAACTAAGCATAAACATAACAACGGAACAAAACAGAATGCTTCTGTTTGTTGTTTTGGCATTTGCTCAAACAGTGTCTTGTTTCACGAAGCTAAGCTATGCTTCATGGAGGATTGTGTTGTTATGGACGGGTGTTTTACATCACAAAACACTCTAAATGCCTGGTAACCACCAAGCATTGATTGGATGAAGACATGTGACTCTTCACACTCTATATATAGATGTGGGCACATGCATATCAGATCACTCTTTGATAGAATAAGAAATTCTATTGTTCTTTCTCTCATTTCTCTTGATTCATTGAGAAGAGTAATTAACTTCTCCTTTGTTTTTCTGATTTCATTTTCTTTGTAAACTCTTTGTTGTTTAGATTAATCGGTTTGTACTCACCGGTTAATGTGGTTGATTGTATCTCGTTGTGAATATCCATCATCGTAACCCAAGTACCTTTGTGGGGGATATATCACAAAAGGAAAGTTTGTAATCGCCTTCAACCTTTTATCAAGATTTCCGGTGACCATTGTGTTGCAAAGAATCTTCTCTACGGTGTTCATCTTGTTCGTGACTCATCCTTTGAAGAAGATCGTTGCCATAAACACAAAGGCGTATATATTTAGTATATAGTCGTAGTGTAGTGTAATTTGTAATTTACAGCACTTTCCTTTTGTACATTTTATAACAATTACAACTCTTACAAATAATGTAAGAAAATACACATGCTTTGTGTTTAGGCTTGGAGTTTGTCGGTTTGTGTTTGATGTGTTTGAATGAACAAAAGAGCTTACTATTAATAGAGCTATTTACATTTAATGAATACATAACCTTAATGCTAAAAATTAATCACATTAAAGTTGTTGCAAAGACTTGAACTAACGCAAGAAAGGATCAAAAGCTGGCCAGAGAAGAACGACCGTTTGAGCTTCAGTTTGGCTCGTTGGAGCACACAAATCAAGGCCTTACTGACTTCTAACTTTAGCTATTGTCTTCAGTTTTGGGAAGTGCTCGTTCGAGCATAGTACATCAGAGGCTACTAGAACATTCTGATTAGCTTGCTCGTTTAAGGCACTGAAGACATTTTGATTACCTTGTTAGCATCTGATTCTTGTTCTACCGAAACACCTCATCAAGATTATTCATCATGTCACCTTAATTACCATGTTTAAGATACTCATTCAATTCCTTCATTACTTCATGAATTAAATCATACACTTAAACTCCATCATAAAACTCCACATTAAATCACACACTTAACAATCACATTAACACTCATAGAAGTGTTAATCAACTCATGCGATTTCATCTCTATGCACCTATGAATTCATGGACTTGAATGGCGCACTCAAGGCACAAATAACTTCAACACTTGATGTAAATTCAAAAATTATACTCCCTCCAACACAATTCAATTGTCCCATTTTCTTATTTGGACAATTCACTTTAATTTTCCCATTTCTTTTTTTGTCTATCTTTTTTTTTTTTGCCTAAATACCCCCACTTTTACTACTCCCAATACCCAACTACCACCTTTACAATTAATTTAATCAATTAAAATACCCAACTACAACCTTTTTGGTGGACTTCATCCCACTCTTAATATCCGTGCCCAACTCAAATGGGATAATTGAATTGTGTTGAAGAGAGTATGATTTTTTAAACATTTTTATATCTTTAAACACTTAACAATATACAAAATAATCATTCTATATACTAAAGCAAAGACCACCTAATGACATGTGTCAGCCTCTGGTTAAAAAATTTTCCGCTCAAATTAGCTTCTCATATACATTTTCTTATAACTTTATTGTACCTTTAAAGACAAGATTACTATACATTAATGCATGCTATTGGAATTCTATATGACTATTTATTTTGCCTATTTAAGATTAAGGAGATTTATATCTTTATACCAATTGGAATAATATATGTAATTTTTAGTAAGATTAAAAACAAATTGTCTCCCATTATATGTGTTGGAGTATGTGATTTACTGGTTTTAGTAAGATTGAAAAAAAAAATTCTATTTAAGATTTATCTTAATTATACACATTAATACAAATTACTGTGATATTTTCTATCTCTAATTAAGCACGCCTTTTTATTTATACTGTATATTATTAGTCATCATTTTATATACTAAAATGTTTACTAAATGAGGTTGATAAATAACTTGATCGAGTAAGTGGCTGATTGCAAAAATATTTGTCTTCCATTGCGAAGCAAAGACAAAAAGAGGTCAAACAAAAATAAATAAACTTATTATTATTAAAAAGGAAAAATTGATATTAATAATTCAACATTTCACTCATCTGTTGTGAATAATCCAACCTTTCCCCTTTGTTTGCTGTCTTAGTATGCTGATACCAAACAAAGACCAAATGTTGGATTATTAAAAAATAAAAAATGTTGCTTGCAACTAAAGGCAAAGGTTGGATTATTAAAAAATAATCCAAAGGTGGGATTATTCACAGCGGATGGATGAAATGTTTGATTATTAATATCAATTTTTCCGATTGAAAATGAAACGGGTAACTCAAAGGCTTAAAGTTAATCAAATGAGGCGAGTAAAAAAGTGAAGATTTGCAAGATTATGACTTTCATACACCATTCGTATTTATCAACACACAGAAATAAATGTTTCGTTCAAAAGAACAGTCTCCTAGAAAAGAGAAAGAGTACAAATGAGATAAAATTGTAATTTGAAAATTTTTCTATGTTAGAATTTTTCTTGACATTTACAAATATTAATATGTGGAAATTCATTAAAATATATCAACAATTTAAATTGATTATATTTCGCCAAGTACTCAGTTATTGAAAAAAAGCGTCATTTAAAATTAAGGGGTCTTTCTTTAGATTATTGTATGATATGATATGATGACTTATCTTTGTCTCACTTAGCTTGTGCACATTTTCAAATATATTAATTGATGTCCTAACTCCTAATGCATCTTATTGTGTATAATTATAAATTATAAAAATTTAATATTAATAAATTACATTATAACGAATCAAATAAGATCTCAATTGATTATAATTTAATTTATATATTTGGAATAATTCTAATTAAGAGTGTTAGGAATAATGTTAAAAACTAAATTGGATAAATGAAGGGTGTATGTTTTAAGTATGTTGAATTTGAATAATTAGAAGCTTTAAAAACTAAATATGGTATAGGAGTTTAAGGTATCTCAAGGAGAGATTTTCTTAAAAGGTATGTTGAAAATTGGTAAGAAATTAATTTTTTGTTCAGACGTAAAAGGAGAAAGAAGCTTTGTGTTTTGGGTTTTTCAAGAATATATTTTCCTTATCTTACAAGTATTATTTATATTCATTTTGTATAATTGTTTGATCTAAAAATAAAAATAAGCATTTATCCATGCATTTTTCTCGTGTATCTGCTATACTACATACGTTGGAGTATTTATAGTCTATTCAATTTTTGATAAAATAACTTTTTGTATATCATATTTAATACGGGTAATCAACTTATATTAGACACATACATCTAATATTATAGTGATTATTAAATAGCTTGTGCTTAGCATGAATAATCAACAATTATGTGCTAATAATGTGTAAATATTGTATTTATTATTCAATTTTCTTTGTTGTGATTTTTTAAAAATTATTATTCATAGTTCTTTTTCTTAAATTTTTATTTAATCTGTGTATAACGATTATATTATTTATGCATAATAATTTTTAAATATCCCGTGCTTTAGCATGGGTGATCATCTAGTTTAATTCTAAGGCCCTCAACTTTTTAAGACTCTACGATCTAACGTATTAATTATGTTTAGAAGCATTTGTGGACACAAATATGGAAAAGCCAAAAGAAACGGCATTATGGGAGGATATTAGGCTTCACTATTTATGAGATTTGATCTGAGTGTGAGAGAGCATAAAATTGAGATGTGACTTTCTTGAAGTGAAATGATTGGAAATGTAATAAGTTTGGTATCATATTCATATTCCATTTCCACAACTTCCTATTCGCCATTGTTATAGTACGCCACCCCTTTTCATTTTAACGTCACCCCTATTTTTAATTAATATGTAAAATGATGAAAATGTCCTGATTAAGCACTCGTAAGTTATTAATCGATTCGAATCTAAAATTTTACTTGCTAGAGGATCGGTATTCGAATCGTTACCATAAACCGAGGTATTTTCTAAATTTAACTCGTTTTAAATTTTAAAAAAAATAAAAGGGGAACTGCAAAACAAAGTCCTTGAACATAGCATGCCACAAAAACAGTCGACCATGGTTCACTCGCATCAAAGCGGCGAAAGTGCACCATGGTGCCTGACTGCTTTTGCGAGTGCCATGGTGCAAGGACCAAAAAATAATTAATAATAATAAAATAATATATAACAATTATTAATAATAAATAAATAAATAAAAAAATTAAAAAAAATTAAAAAAAAAGGAAATGGACCACTCGCACAAAACAGGTCCTTGCACCATGGTTCACTCGCACAAAACAGGTCCTTGCACCATGGACTTCACAAACAGTCCGGCACATGGTGCACTCAGACGCTTTTGCAAAGTGAACCATGGTGCCACTGCTTTAGCGAGGTGCCTTTTTATTTTAAGTTCTTTAACTTCAAAGTTTATGGTAACGATTCGAATACCGATCCTCTAGCAAGTAAAATTTTAGATTCGAATCGATTAATAACTTACGGAGTCGTTTTTGTTAATTTTAAGTTCTTTAACTTCAAAGTTTTTTTAAAGAGATTTTTAGATTATTAGATTATTAATTTGTTATTTTTGAGTAATGTTCGAATCGATTAATAACTTACGGAGTCGTTTTAAGTCCAAGGGCATTTTCGTCATTTTATATCTTAATTTAAAATAGGGGTGGCGTTAATATGAAAAGGATGGCGTTTTATAAAGATTGGGTTCCTATTTTCCGACTTGTACACCACCATACTAAATGTAAATCACCACAATTGCTATAACTTGTGTTTTTTAAGTCTAAAAAATGTAAATTTTCTAATAAATTGTTACTTACAAATTTTGAGATTTATTTGTTACTTCCTCCGTTCTTAATAAGAGAAAAACACAATAAAATAGAAGAAGTATCTTCTATGGCGATTGGAAGTTTGACAAAAACATGCTAATATATACATCTTCCGTTCCAAAATACTTGTACCAAATACATTTTTACGCAATTGAATGCGTTTGTTGGATCGTTTACATCTAGAGTCATACATAACTAAAAATTATGAAAATATGCAACAAACAAATAAAACAAAATTCACATAATTATGTTTTTTTTCTTGTATAATAGCCAAAATATGTAAATTACCATAGAATATTGAATAGTGAAAAAGTTGATTTGGTGCAAGTAATACTTCATGAAACAGAGGAAGTAGTACTTCTTTGAATCCTAATCAAATGTCACACTTGTATATTATTTTTAAAGTATTCATAGGTTATGAAATAACTTGTTCCAAGTTTTTCACTGATTTGTAAGAAATTAAGTCAAAGAGAATGTTATATTCATCAAAAATGTAGTTTTTAATATCAATTTTTTTATTAATACTTAGATATCATCATCATCCATTCATACCCATAGAGGAGAGTGCAGTCAAAGAGTTTCCAGTTCGAGAAAAAATATTGCATTGAATTGCATGAAATCCTAATATTATGTTTAAGTACAACCACCGAAGTATAATGACACTATATAAGCATCACAAAAAGAAAAATATTAACTCAAAAAAAATCAAAACAAATCCAAACAATGATGCACAAATTTGGTAAAGAAGAGGTAAATAGCAACTTAAAAAGCATCACAAATTATAGATTGTGACACAATAATCGTTGAAAAAAGGCAAATACTAATGGTAAAAACAAATATTATTTTTTCCGTTCTTTTTTACTTATCATAGTTGATTTTGGCACTATTCATCAAGTAAATTGACTTTAATCTTGTTGTATCAATAAGTTAAAACATAATCACATGTGAACTTGTTCATCGTCTCGATTCATCATCATTATCATCATCATAATACTCAATATTTCGCTCACGGCAGAGTCTGAGTGAGGTAAGTTGACAAACAATCCATACTCGTACTCCTCTTAAGGGGAGATTAGAGGAAAGTGGTTTATCTTTACCCCAAGAGGAAAATAGTCTTGCATTAAAAGAAAATCTAAATTTAAAATTTATTAATTTTCAAATTTCATAATTTTTTGATATGCATTATTTGAGATATTAATTATTTAATTCGTATATTGAGGAATAGAAATAAATTGTGAAAATATAAAAAGACCGACGGAAATATCATAATTTGTAAAAATAGTGAGAGATGAATGGATGTGGCATGAGAATATGATTACGCATGAATTTTCATTTTGAGTTTACTTATTTTGCTGTATTTTCTTATTTGAAAATAAATTTTATCACTTTCTTTTAAATTCAACAATACATTAAAATTTTTTTAAAATTTCATCCACGTAATTAATTCATTATTTTCATTTAATATCACTATTTTACAAAAAAAAATTAAAAATCACTATATTTTTCTTTAATTTAATCCCCATATATCATAGAGCAAGTACTTCTTCCGTTCTGAAATACTCGCTACATTTCTATTAGTGACACTATTCATCGTTCAACCTTATACTTCCTCCGTTCCATTTTACTTGCAACACATATCATTTTTGGAAGTTTCATATTAGTTGCAAACATTACTATTTTTGGCAAAAATAATCTACTTATTTTATCCTCACTTCATTCCTACCCCACTATCACCATCAATCATACATCATCCCATTAATTATTTAATATACCCACAAGTCACAGAGAAGGACTTGGTCCACACTAATATTAGTGTGGACCAAGATTTACACCCCAATTTACTACTCTCCACTCCACTTCACTTCACTCCACACTTCCACTCTATTTCATTCTACTCTTATACTTTCACACGTCGTCTATTTCACTCTTATACTTAAAAAAATTTTAAAAAAATAAATAAAAATTTAAAATTTATAAAATAAAATAGTAAAAATAAAATAAAATAAAATTAAAATTTTAAAAAACTAAAAAAATTAATTTTTTTAAAAATAAAAAAAATTAAAATTAAAAAATTTAAAATTTATAAAAAATTTATAAATTAAAAAAATTTAAAATTTTTAAAATTAAAATGAAAATTAAAACTTTTAGAAATAAAAAAATTTAAATAAAATCTTTAAAAAAAATTTTTTGAAAATAATTTAATTCAAATTAAAAATTAAAAAAAATTGAATTAAATTATTTTTTCTTTTAAAAAATTGGAAGTAGAGTATGGGAGTGAGAGATTGAAAGTAGAGTAAGGGAGTGAGAGATTGAAATTAGAGTAAGGGAGTGAGAGATTGGAAGTAGAGTTGAGAGTAGGAGTGAAAACTTGGTCCACCCAAAAGTTAATGTGGACCAAGTCTACCTTAGACTTTTTTCCAAGTCACAACCACTATCTACTTATAATAATTTTTTTTATTTCTATCCTACATATCACCATTAATCATACATTATCCCAACTTTTACCATACTGATTTGACAACCCTTAAAAAATGTGCCAAATCCAATGGTGTATTTAAAACGGAATAGAGGAAATATTATATATTGCGACTAATGTGTAATAAAAAATTTAGCCAAGTGAGATCTTGTTTGAATCGTCTAATCGTATACTTTCATAATATTAATTTTTTATAATTTTTAGATGTGTAGAATTCAATATATAAATAATCAAAATAATATATTAAATTGCGTAAAAAGTCAAATCTAATAAGTATAATGTAACAGTAGAAATATGGATGAAGTATATTGAATGTTTAGAATGGTAAATAAATGTAGCACTTCCTTCGTTTCATAATACTTGCTACATGTCACTTTTTTACGCAATCCAATGCACAATTTTGATCACTAATATCTTAAACTACACTTAGCTAAAAATTATAAAAAAGTTAAATATTATGAAAGTATGCAATTAGACGATTCAAACAAGATTCTACTTGACTATATTTTTTCTTACACACTAATTGTTATATATAAAATAAACTCAAACAATTAATAATTCTCATAAATGATTTCCAAAAAAAATAATTCTCATAAATCTAATATAACGACTATTTCAGAACGGAGCAAGTACTTAGAAGTTAAGGAAGAGGATCAAAAGCAGAGAGTACTACAGACAAGGCTGTAAACTCTGGTAGTAGACAATGGGTGTAAAGTAGGTGTCCTTTCAAGCTGCTACTCTACTCTGTTTTTTTTTTTCTTTATCTTGATTTATTGTGTTTGCTTTTTCCTTTTTTTTTTTTTTTTTTACTTTTATTTGATGTTTCACTAGTCATCATTACATCCAACGGTTGTAAAACATTGATGAACAAGATCTTACACAGTGACAGAGTCCTCCTAAACATTTCATAAATATTGAAAATTGGCCTGCTTTACTGGAGACATTCATCATTAAATTCTGCTTATAGTTTTACTGCTACCCATCTGCCTCTTCGGATCTTCCATATCTTCTCACTAATGCTAATTTTTGTTAAGATGTTTAAAAAAATATAATGATTTAATATTTATTTAATTTTATAATTGAATTTGATTTGATTTAACTTTAAATTAAATTTAAAATATATGAAAACATTTATGGGGTATCTAAGACCTAATTTTAAATCGACCGATATATACTTCCTCCGTTTCATTTTACTTGCAACACTTACCTTTTTTAGAAGTTTTATATTACTTGCAACATTACTATTTTTGCAAAAATAATCTACTTATTTTATCCTCACTTTAGTTCTACCCACTATCACCATCAATCATACATCATCCCATTAATTATTTAATATACCCACAAATCACAACCATTATCTACTTATAATAATTTTTTTTATTTTTACCCCCACATATCACCATCAATCATACATCATTCATATTTTTACTATACTGATTTGACGACCCTTAAAATATGTGTCAAACCCAATGGTGCAACTAAAACGGAACAGAGGAAGTATGATCCAAGATTAATCCGATGACCCAAATGAATACCTTTAACTCTGACTATACCATATAAATAAAACTTGTCCACTTAGATTGAGCGTAAGTATTTAAAAGGGTTCTAAAAAACAAAGGTAGTTAGATAAGGAAATTAATAGAAATTGATTATTGAAGAGGGGAATGGTCAATTAAAGTAACGAGGAAGAAAAATATTGGAGTAGCAGTTAGTTTCCTCATTTTGAATATAAATTTACCTTGGTGAAGAATGGGGAATAGGAATACTTGTCAGGTTTTCTTGCATCTGAGAGAACTCATTTTCTTTTTTTATTCATTTTTTAATTTACTTTCATTCTACATTTTTTACAATTGTCTCAATTACATATTTACATCCAATGCATTTGCACTTAACTTTTTTCACTTGTTTAAATTTTTTACCCTTTAAATATTTACATTAGAATTCAAGTGACATTTTTCATTAGTTTGATTTTTTTACCTGTTGGCTGTTAGGTCAATGAAAGGATAATGTTATCAAACATCTATGAGATCTTAAATGGAAAAGTGATAACTACTAGAGTTTATATTATACTCTTGTTGATGTTAGAAATATAATACAACAGAAAATACACTATAACTACAACATAATAATGTAGAGTCTTTGTGTAGGGTAATAAAGGACTTTTTAAGTTGATGACAAACACGGTAAAGATTGAAACTTAAGTCACTTAAAAACCAAATTATAGATTTTCTTTTGTGATATTTCGCTATAAAACTACTTGGGGTTCAGATGCAGAAATTTTCATTGAGATAGAATCAATCTCAATAATCACTTAGTACAAAGTGATTACTCTAAATGAATGTGTTTTACATAAGATAATCAAATCTGAAAATTTTTGTAAAGTTTACAACGTTTTCACAAGTTCAAGAACAGAAAACAAGAAAGTTTTCTCAATTTCTAGAAAATGAATAAATTTTCTAACTATTTATTAATTTCCATGCATTTCCTATGAATAGAAAATGGAATTTGCAAGTTATACACACTATTATGTGAGACCTCTGAGGCTCTAATTTAGCATTAAAAAAACATTGGTGGACTACTCATATGAACAACAGAACAAGGTACATTTTTTATATGGGAGCTCATTTGCCAAGAACTCCACACTTAAACGTGCTAGGTGGGGAGTAATCTAAGGATGAATGACGTCCTAGGAAGTTTTCTGATGTGCAAATTTATTTTAACCGCAAGCACACGGCGTACGTGTAGCTGCGGGTCGAACACAAGGAAGCTTAGGACAATGGACTTTACGATTTTAATTGAATATGTTGCTAAGGGAATAAAAAGATTGGTTGGTTTTGAGCTAACAACTACAAATGCGATAATTAAAATGAGGTTGAACTATATGATGATGAAATCTAGGGTGTCGGGAATCTCCTAAAGTCTTGTATGATCCAATTCTCAATAGTGTCTATGAAATGTCGGATTAATTATGTGATTAAATATGATCTTGTTAATCTCAAACTCTCAATCTGTTGATTAACTATTAGATTTAGACCCTACTAATTCGATTATCACACGTTAGTTTTATTGAACGAATTAATAAGAATTTAAAATTTTACCTTAAAGCAAAGTCGATCCCAATCTCACACGCTAGTTCTATTGACTAGTCCGACAAAGCATATTTAATTTAGGGTTGATTGACACAATTTAATTACTTTAATCCATAGTTTCATAGATACATCCAAGAATCAATTCATATTCAACTAATAGGTTCAAAACCCTAACCCTAGAAAATGGATCTACTTACTAATCATAATAAATGCAATAACTACTACTTCAAAATTAATGCTAGACATGAATGACATTAAATTAAAGGACAAATTAGAATGAGCAATAATGAATTACTAAATGACAATAACAATAAATTCAAGAACAATAATGTGGAAAAACAACTTAAACTTTTTAATAGAGAAAGATTGAAACAAAAGATTAATGTTTAATTCACTAGAGAAAGCTTAAACTAATACAATAAATTAAAACTAAGAATTAAAGACCAAAGAAAACTTACAAACTTGAAGAAAGATTGAATCCCAAAGGCTAGATTGGAGTTCTTACAACTAAAATTAATACTAAAAGGAATTTTAAAAGCTAAATTAATCAAAAACTAAGAGAAAAACTAAGTAAGATAGTAGGAAGGAGAAGAAGAAACCCTAATCAGAATTAAGGGGAGTATTTATACTAATGAGGGTAATTAAACCCTAAGCCCAAAAGAAGCCCTGAGAAAATGACGCGCAGATGTGACAAAATAAGCCGCCGAGTCGGCTGTACCAATATTTTGCCCCACCGCCGAGTCGGCTTATGTTCCTGGAAACAAGCAGGTTCAGGTCAGTAGATATCGCCGAGTCGGCGGCCATAAAATCCCTCTCGTCGCCGAGTCGGCGCAAGCTTCTGGAAAAATTCAATGCTCTGAATCCATTACTGCCGAGTCGGCGGTCACTTCATAATCACCACAGCTGAGTCGACTGTTTCTTCTGGAAAATGCATTCATTTCTTCTTGAAGCGCCGAGTCGCCAAGGCTATTGGTGCCACCTTAGCCGACTCGGCTTATGCTTGCTGGAGGCTTTTGCTTATTGGAACTTGCTCTTTTGATCGTGACTTGGTTTGATTGATAGCTTGACTCGATCTTTGAACCCTGTAGACACGATTAGCACCGAAAACCCACAAAAACACATCGAAGTACCATAATTCACCCATTTGGCTACAAATTGGACATGGAATACCGAAATGGAGTGAAACCACATGAAATGATCTTAAACCGCCTCTAAACACCGCAATGGAGCATAAAAATGTAAGCGATTAGTGCAAATAATTGCACTTATCATTTTCCTATGTGCACATGAGTGAGGCCAAAGTACAATGAAAAGACTTATGTTGATCTATGGGGTCAGTCTATAGTCTCCATAGGTAGTCATCGACAGTCTGATATGTCGAGGTGTTTTAATTGGTATCAGAGAAATCCTACGACCGTGACTAATCATGTGTTTAGTGCACCTAGCGAGGGAAAAGATCCTGAAACTACGGTCCAACGAGGACGTTGTGTTCCTAAGTGAGGGTGAGTATTAGACGCCAGATTTTGCTTAAAAAAAGATTGATGGACTACTCATATAAACAAGGTGCATCTTCTTTTCATAAGAGTCTATTTGCTAAGAACTCCTACAGTTAAGCGTGCTTGGTGGGGAGTAATCTTAGGATGGGTCATCTTTTGGGAAGTTTTCCCAAGTGCACATAAGTGAGGCCAAAGTGCGTCGATAAGACTTTTGTTGGTTTGTGAGGCTAGCGTACAGTCTCTCCATGGGTAGTCATCGGCAGTCCGATAGGCCAGGTTGTTTACAATTAACTCTATTAGTAATTGATAATTAATCGTTAAATAATAAATAAAACTTTCATTGACGTAACAACACAAAGTTTTATGAAATAATGCTTTGTTTCAACGAAATAAACATCTCGAGGTAGAAACTTGTTCTGACTCGCGATCACACCTCGCGACCAACTTCTGTCTCTTAGAGGCTGTTTGGTGAAATAACTTACTTTGACATAATTAGATGGTTTGAATTAAGTACTAAGTAGTCAAACCATCTAAATAAAATGTTTAGTAAATTAGTTGATTGAAGCATCTTTTAATTATAAATAAGTTATTTTAGAACAAACTGTTTCTAACAGCATTTTTAGAATCAACTGGTTCAATTGATTAATAAAATCAATTGATCAAATAAGTCATTTTAATCAACTTGCTAAGTTCTCTTTGATATGCTTCATCTGCTTGCTAAAAGCCAATGACGCTAAATAACTACTCCCTCCGAACCTTAAATATGTTCCCATTATTATTTTGGGATATTCTATTTGTTGTTACCATAAATAATTATTGTATTAATATCACAAATTTTGTACAAAAATAACCTTATTCATCTTTATTTTAATATTTTAATAATGATTATAGTACTCATATTTTTCACTAACTTTACAAACATATTTTTTTACTATTTGCTGTGATCCCTATATTTTTTTAATGTATTTATGGTCTCTACTTTTCTTCTATCAAATTTATTATTGGAAATTTTACGTGGTAATCTCGAGATATCGGGTTTTTCACGTGGTAACCAAGTTTATTAGAAATCCACGTGTTAATTATAAGTTTTACCCAATTTATTCTACGTGACCTTTTTACATAAAACATGTTTTAAAACGTTTAATTTAGTAATATTAAAGCATCCGGTGCAACCGAAGAATTCGAAAACCCCTTTTTTCCCACTTTAACTCTTCCACCATCACATTTCCACATTTCACCCTAATTTCCTAACCTTAAATCCCCAAATTTGAAACACAAATTCAATGAAATTTATCTCCAAAGATCACAAATTCAATAAAACGTTAGTTTAGTAAGATTAAGCACAACGGTTTGAAGAAGTAATCCTAATTTGATATTAGAAGGAGAATTGAAAAAATCAGGTTTAAATTTTAGGGGAAAAATGCTATTTGGAGGAAAGATGAGAAAATTAGGATATATGTGTTGGGGGAAAGTTATGTTACTTATGCAATGTGGCAAAAGGTTTAAATAGGCATACAAGGTGGTTTACTCTTATTAAACTAATGTTTTCAAACGTATTCTGTGTAAAAAGTTCACTGAGAATGAATTGGGTAAACATCAGGGTTATCGTGTGGATTTTAAAAAACTTTGGTTATTACGTGGAAAACCAAATTCAATCACGCTTACCACATGACATTTCCCTTTATTATTCATTCAAATAGTGTTTACACTGTCAAAATATTATATTTCTCTTAATTCTCATAAAAACTTCTATTTTTCGTGGGAACTTTATTATAAAACGTAGGGAGGAGAAGACAAGAGTAGACACCTAGCCAATAGCCACACTATTCTATTGGTAATTTAGTAGAGTAATAGTACTAGTGTTGGCTCAAATCATCAACTAAGAGTAGTAGCCCCCACAAGCCACACTCCCCCTTCTAAAGTTCAAAAGCATGATTTATGAGTGTAATTAGCATAAAGCAACACCATATATAGACTATAATCCTAGACTAATTTTTTGCATCCTACTTCTATATTGCTCATAGCTTTGCCTGGTAGTGAAGCAGAGAAATGACTCCATTATTCCAAATGGCTCATTGAGAATCTTTTTCTTTTTGCCCAATATTTATTTATTAAAAAATTTACAAAAAACTTGTCACTTTTTTCTTCATTTTATATTTACATCACTTTCCTTCACCAGTAGAAAAGAAAAAGAAAGAAATGTTTTAGGGTGTTGTGCTGCTTATTAGGAGTAACAAAGGAAGGTCAGCACTGCACGCTTTGCTTACTCAACCAAATTTCATACTCCTACTATTTTTGAACAAGAGTTCTTCTTGGTTGCGTGCATTTCCTTCTAATTATCTTTCCTGTTTTTCTGTGTTTTTCTCTGTTTCTTGATTCTTCTTTGCTTTTGCTTAAATTCACAAAGTTTTTATCTTTTTCCCTTAAAACACCCTTTAATCAAATCTGTAATTGTAACAGAGTACAAAGAAAGAAAACCCATAAATTAAATTCTGTTAGTTTTTTTTTTAATTTTTATATCTTAATGAAGATTAAAGGTAATAAAATGAGTTTTTATTTAATGGGTTTTGCTCCTTTTGTGGGGTTTGAATTGGGTTATTGATATCATAGGTTGGTTGTTTTGAGGTTTTGTACAGATTGAAACTTGGAAGATATTGATCAAAATTATGTCTTTTTTGAGTTTTGTTTATGGGTTTTGATTTTCCTGTTTTTGGTGCTTAACATACGTAGGTTTTACATGTTTTTCAGGATGTGGGTCTTTATTTGCCATTTGGGTTCTGGTTAACATACTTTAGGTATGTGTTTCTATCAATCTCTTTAATCACATTATATTTATTCCCTTTATTTCATTTAATTTGATTCTTTCAAATACTTGATCTTATCATCTTTGTTACATTTTTTTCAGAGGAGATTATCATTAATTCTAGTCTGTTTTAGAGGTTAAGAGGAGAATTTAATAAGAAAAATCATCTGGGTATTTGAACAAATTTTGAAATTGTGTGAAACATGGCTGAAAGTAGTCCAAAATTGTTGGATTTGATACCAAAAGAGAAAGAGAAGATGGGTATGGAGGGAAAAAGATATGGGTGTTCTTCTGATGAGAGAAAGCTTGAACTTAGCCTTGGTTTACCTGGTGATATAAACTGGTCTATTAAAAACAACCCAAAAAATTGCACCTCATCTGTTAGAGAGAGAGAGGATTCACTTCTCTCTCTAGGGTATTTTGCTTCTAAGAACAACAATGGTGGTGTTATTGGGTGTGGGCAGGAACAGAATCATCATCCATGGTCATCTTCTTCACAACAACCTACAACTAGTAGTTCTCCATTCCTGCAAAATCATCAAAAGTACCAAACATGTCCTAAGCAACACAATGGTCTACCTGTTATGGTAAAAGAACCATCACAGACATGTAGCACTAGAATAGTAGATTTGCAGACTGCTGAAAAGAAGACATTTTCACCACCTTCTGTAAACACAGCTGTGCCCAATAGTTCCCAGAAAAGGTATTCCCTTTTTCTTTCTTTTGATGAAAAATAAAAGCTTTAACAATAATAAATACTCCGTAGCTGTGGTCTCAACCATCAGCATAAGCTTTTGGTTGATTTGGTTCCTGGACATGGCATCAGTGCTCTGATAGTACATAGAAGTATTTGACTGTTGCTAATATGTTTGTGAAGGTGGTCCATACATCATCAATTCTTGTCTTGTTTTTGGGGAGTCTTTTTATTGCAATTTTGGATTTTATTTATATAATGATTCTGATTGAGATGTGTTTTTATTCAATTAATTGATGTGATGAAAGCATACTATTATTAACTTATTGTCTTGAAAATAGTAGTGTTTTTAATGTGTGTCTGTATTTTGTTTCTTCTAGTTTTGTGTTGTTCAATGGGATTTTTTTGTAACCTTTTCTTGGTTTTGATCTTCCATGCTCTTTAATTGCTAATACCTTGTCTTTCTATGCCTTATCACATCTTTTCCTACTACTACTACTACCTCTATTTGAGGATCTTTCTCGAGCCGAGAACCCTTTTAGTCGCACCCTCTTATATAGGTATGGGTGCTTAGGAACTCTTTGACCGCAACCTCTTTTAAGGGTATTGTTTGCCGTCTTTCTTTCATCCGCAGACCCTGATCATATTCTTATAGACGGAATACACTGGGTACGATGAAGATGCTGAACTCTAAAATATTATGGTCCAACGTATTTCTGGGACAGTGGGAGTATATTAATATGGCTTTAATGTTAAATATAGTTTGAGATGAAGGAACATAATTAGTGATCTTAAATTCTCAAGTACTGGACACTAACAGTTGATTGCTGATGATTTTTAAGGGTTGTTTGTTGATTTTTCCTCTTTTTTTTTTTTCTGTTAATTTCCTCTTGGTAAGTTGTGTAATATTATGAGTATTGATCACTTGTCTTTCTTATTTAATTGTTTCTTAATAGAGCTGCTCCAGCTCCAGTTGTTGGTTGGCCACCAATTCGATCATTTCGAAAGAACCTTGCTAGTAGCTCCGGAAAGGCAGTTTCTGAGTCACAAACTGAGATTCCAAGTAAGACGGTGAATCAAAAACCGAGTGAGGATAATCATACTCAAAAGGGCCAGTTTGTTAAGATCAATATGGATGGTGTTCCTATTGGACGGAAAGTCGATCTCAGTGCATATAATAACTATGACAGCCTCTCATCTTCTGTCGATGAGCTTTTTCGAGGGCTTCTTGCAGGTAAAATCTACCTCACTCCATTGTCATACAATGTCAAGTGTTCACATTTCAATCTGTTATACAAAATGGACTGCATATATTATCTGATTTTGTAGTCTAAGTTGTTTAGGTAAGCATGTTTCCATGTGTTTGACATGTCATTGAAGTAATCCCTTTCATTTAAGGGGAGTTAGGAAGTTGGGGAGGTTCATTTCAGATTGATTAGTTTATTATATTTTTACATCTAACAAAATCTCATTACTTTAATGTCATTAAGTGACTTCTTAAAATAGACGGGTTTTCGAGATTTAGAACTACACAACCTTACCAACTCTGAAGTCTCATCACAAACATATTGTTTCCGTTTTATCCTATTTTCATACAAATAAAGGGTTGGATTACAAACCATTCAATGCTAATGTTTGGTAAATCAACTTGTTGAAACGTCTTATAGTTATGAATAAGCTGTTTTTGAACAAGTTGCTCATAGCAACGGGTTTAAAATCAGCTATCGAAACTAGATAATAAAATCAGTGGGTAAAATCAGCCAATGTAATCAACTATCAGCTATCATTCGCTTGCCAAACACCCCACATTTCGGATTGATTGAATAGCTCAAATCGTTTCCATTTTTCTATATATATATATATATTTACATCTAACAACATTTCATATTTTTGCTACGTTGGGGTATGAAGATCAGGTCTACGCAACCTTACTCTTGTTAGTGATGAAATACATTGTTGCCGATTAATTTAATAGTTTAAATTGTTTATGCTTTGGTTTTATTTCTCAGCTCAAAGAGATTCTAGTGGTGCAATAGAAAACAAACAAGAAGAGCATAAACCAATTACAGACTTGTTAGATGGAAGTGGAGAATATACTTTGGTGTATGAGGATAATGAAGGAGACAGGATGCTTGTTGGAGATGTTCCATGGCAGTAAGCATCTTAATTATTATGGATCTTTGTGATTAACTTTCTTTAATTATCTTTAATCTTATGCGGCTTAGTACCACGTTCTACCCTTCCCATTGGTTAAGATTGGTTTAATTAATTGATAATCCGGATTAGGATTCCTAATTGGTTGACAATAATATGCATTGTTTTGTTGGGTAGTGAACCAGTTTTCTGCAGTCCAAGGTAAAATTGTATTTATAAGATTATAAGAGTATGTTTTTTGTAAAAAGCATTAAAAGAATATTTGTTGGCTCTCTTTCATTAGCAGTAATTAATTATTCTAAACATTTGACAATTTGCATGGAGGTATATGTCCCTTTGTGTTACTTAAAATATATTCCAAGTTAATAATTTCTAACCAACCTAGAGATGTTCAAAACAGATTCGACGATTCGATGTTTATCGATCTTGTAACCAAATTCGATTTAAATCTACCAAAAATTAGTTTAATAATTATGTAAAAATTAATATAAATACAAGATTCGGTTAAAATCGACTTGAAATAACAGATCTGAAATTAACTTAATGATCCTAATTTGAACCCACTACTATCATTATTTTAGTACGTTAATGTTAGCAATGTTGAAGAAATTGCTAGTTTTTTATTTAATACAAACCCTTATTAGAGTGTTAGTTTTTGTTGACGTATTGAATTGATACTCATTTTTTTATGTTGCAGTATGTTTGTGTTCACTGTCAAGAGGTTACGAGTTTTGAAGAGTTCTGATCTTATGTTAAGCCGTAAGTTTATGCTAATTTGATATTTGAGTGAAAATTTTTCGAATTTTGCTCTAGTTAGTTTTTTTTTTGAAAATGTATTAATGCGTTGTTTTATTTTTTATGTGTAGGGGGATGCGGTAAAGAAAGCAAGAAATTGGTCGAGAATTTATCCAAGTAAAAGAGAAGCTAAAACTAAAGGATGCATATTCGAGTCGATGAATCGTTCATCTGTATTTAAGTAATCTTGATCGAGTTCTTGGCTTCTGGCCTCTCCCTTTGGCTATGACTCTATGAGAAAAATTATTGAAGCCAAGATTTGTGTATTTTTGTTTTATTTTGGAAATGTTTAATTAACTCTTCGAAAAGTTGTCTACTTTTTGTTTATGTAAAACATAATATTCGGTGAATTTTGAAACTGAAAATTTTCTCTATTATAAAGTATTTGATGCATGAGCAAGATGAGTTAGAAAAATGATAGTAATGGTTAAAAATATATTTTTCAAAAATTATAAATTGTTTGAAATAAATTCTCATTTTAATTGGATTATTTAACACAATTTAAGATTATTTAAGTATGAGATTATTTTAAATGAGAATTTATGTATTTTGATTCCATTCTTTAGGGAGTATTTGATTCTCATTATATCCTATTTGATTTCTTTTGATATGCTTGTTATATGCCATAGGATTGTTATAATAGAGTCCAAGTGCGTTTTCACATTATACTCCTATTATTGTTTCTAACCTCTTTTTGGTTACTTAAAATTATGGAAAGAGTAGGTTAGTGGGGTTGAGTCCAAGTCTATATTTAAGTAGTATGGAAGTTGGACATAGTATTTCTTCTACTTACAATTTATTATGACATATTATATTGAAAAATAACACATTTAATTGTAAATACAATGAAGCGGAGAAATGTTTTCACGTCCACAAATTTCATTATCTTTTTGATACTTTACAATTTAAATTTTTTGTCTTAATATCCCAACAACTAAATTAATTCATAATATTAGTGTAAACCCGTTGGTATAAAATACATCGGTAATTCTCATGAAATTTAAAACATTTATAATTTTTATTATGGCTTTGGACTCTTTTTCATAATCATATTCAGAATTATTCCCATAAAAACCAAGCAACAAAAATAATAAATTGTATTTGTTGCAAATTTGATGGGCCAAGTATTAGTAAGTTGTGAGGAGGACCATAAAAATTAATTTCATACATTTGGAGGGAATAATCAAATTGTCTTGTGTGTAGTTTTAAGCATTTATTTTTGCATCAATTGTTCTGATTTTATAATTTTGGCAGCTAATGTTCAGCTCCATATCCTGATACATACTACTAGTACTTGTAGAGTTGTAGTATATCTGGAATTCTGAAATATAATCAAAGAGGGTATTGAATGCTATATATAAACGTACACTCATAAATGATATTCCATCTCATTTAATATTATTTTTTATTTTTTTTCTGTTATTTTACATTATATTTTCAATATAAATTTTTATTTTACATTATTTTTCCAATATAAATTTATTATTTTTTTAAATCGCATTCATACATTATGTCTTTTAATTTCAACACAGTTCAATCTCTTTTTTCAATTATTACAAAATCATCTCATTTTCATAAAAACACAAAAATTTCTCTACAATAGTATTGCTAAGTCAATAGGACAAACGAGTATGATCATAGGCGGATCTTGTATATAACCTTGGATATAGCACGTGTTACCCATGATTTGTTTAAAAATTCAGTTTTGAGAGGGAACTTCAGCTCTTCATGCACACCTTTTTATTTTTAAATGTACAGTTTTTATTCCCCTTCACTATCTCTCTCACACTTCGCTTTCATCGTCCTCCTCATTCGATTAATTCTTGTTCTTCCTCGCCGCCTTTTATTTATTTACTTGAATATATTGGTGCTACCTATAAATTTAAATTCTGAGTCCGCCACAAAGTTTGATATAACACTGGTGTGGCATCTATTAGTCATATCTATCGTTATAATATAGGGCAGGTTGTTTCATTAACATTATACTCTACTTTTGGTTAACCCATTTGCCTTTTGGCATACTCAACTTAGGTACCAGACTTATTTTGAGCTTCATTTTTGTCTCTCTACTCTTCCCCTCTCTTTTCTATTCTTATTTCTCTTTTTTTTGGGATTTGACAAAGGCAATGATATGGACTAATATATGAAGAAGACAGACCAATATCCAGAAAAATAAAAGCATTTTTAGAAAAGAAAATAGGATGATATATTCATTTTGATAACTACAAAAGTACAAATAACTACTAACTTACGATATTAAAATCACAATAACAAATTTTGTAATTATTATTTTTAGATGTTCAATCAAAAATATTCTGATCAAAATTACGAGGTAAAAATTCATAGTTCTTTGATTTTAAATTATAATGAATTACAATAATTCATTAAATTTCATGCCCCTTCTTATTAACGTGAAATTCATATTCTGTTAAACTTATAATTAATTAGAGTATGATTGCATATTGAATTATTGAAAGACATAAAAGTTCAAATTGTACAAATTGAAATATTGACTATAGTGGTTTATTGCTAATAACTACATCCTACGTTTTATTAGTTTTCACTATCAAAAAATAACTGTAAATTTAGTAGAACAAATATAAAAACTATTATATACTTGTATCTCTTTTTTTTTTTTGAAATGATACTTGTATATCCTTTTAGATTATAAGTACGTAGAACAACAAAATTAAAGTATATAATGAATAATATCCTTGTAGACCATGGGAGAATAATCAAAAGTATAGGAAAGTAGGGTTCGAAAGTACAAAGCCTACTTTACATGATAAATCATACGTATAACTATGTTTATATGCTTTATTCTTTCCATATTGGCTATTGCTGCACATTCTTATCAATAAAACTGTTTTAAAGGGTCATGTGGCACTTTACATTTTTAGGGGAAAGGTCGAAAAGTACTTGTAAGGCCATTATAACCGTAAATAAATTTTCTCCAAATGGAAAAGATAATCAACTTATTCTTATACAAAATAACGCTTATTTTGTTTAACTTTAATTTGATATATAGATCACAAGTGAAATCGAAATTTTAGATGAAAAAGGTATAAAATTTTTTATATTAATCTCAAAAAAGATTTAGATGACAGGTCTGTCTATGATTACAAAACTTTAGAGTATGTGATAATTTTTTTACATTAACATCGTATAGTTCGTTTTTTTACATTAACATCGTATAGTTCGTTTGTATCATACTATAACTAAAGTATATATTTTCTAGAACAGATTGTATAAAATATGATAATTATAAAGAATAACAACCTCAAATTCAATTCATTTGACCTTCGTATGATCTAATATCCTTATTGATCATGAACTCACGACTAAATTGATCTCGATTGGCTTAATTCAGGTCACCACTCCAAGCTATCGACTCTAGTATAAAGTCAGTCGTGACCAACTAACAATGACATGATTCACGGGTTCAAATGCAATGAATTCTCCTATTAAATTATATGGACAATTAATAACATATTTATAGATTAAATCAGCGTTTTCGCCTAATTTTTAAATTAGTCTTTCTAAATGAAATATATGTTTAACATCATATATGATTGTATTGACTATTGAGATATATGAACACCACTTTTGAAATCCATTTATTAGCTACCTATAATTTGCACAATAAATTACAGGTCTTCCTCATGGAAATGTAGGCAAAATCATAAATTAGATTTACTCCTTCGACAAGTGTTAAAGTGTGATCCGACTACTCTTTGAATTTTGATAGCGATGCTCTTAGACTAGATTCAACTCCTACAATCACTTAGAAAAAAATAGTGTTCAACTTTTTTCAAAATATGAAAATTTATTTCTTTTAAACATTTATTCAATTGTTTGACGTGAATTTCAATTGTCTTATACTCTTCCTTTAAATAATAAACTATTTTACAATTATTTCTATAAGTGATACAATATATAACATATCATGAAATTAAAATTTTAAGTTTAAGCGGTTTTTAAGCTAGCCTCTTGAGTCTTGACATGATATCAAAACTAAATGTGAAAAAAAATGTCACTGTTCTTTTAACGGACAAAAAAATAACATAACTATTTTATACCAAAAATCTGTCAAATAACAATTACAATTATATCCATTGTTAAATATTGTACTTCAACATATACTACTATATAGTAAATGAGATAAGATTGGAACTCCTAACTATTAAGCTTAAGCTTATGGTTGAGGCCCCAAGATATGTTATATACTTTAACACGCCTCCTGACACGAGAGTCTTTTGGGCTAGAAGTGTGGATGCAACACATGCCCTCCTCATATACGGCGCTAAATATTCCACTTTAAATGAGAGGTGGTTGAGATTCGAACCTGTGACCTTTTTTGTTAAAGTATATAAGATATTCTGGGGCCTCAACCATCAGCTTAAGCTTTTGGTTGAGTTGGTTCCTTGACATGGTATTAGAAGCCAACGTGACAAGAGGTCACGGGTTCGAATCTCAACTACCCCTTATTTAAGTGGAATATTTAGCACCAGATATGAGGAGAGCCTGTGTTGCATCTACACTTCTAGCCCAAAGGGCTCTCGTGTGAGAGGGCGTGTTAGAGTATATAACATATCCTGGGGCCTTAACCATAAGCTTAAGCTTTTGGTTGAGTTGGTTCCTAAATATTCCACTTTAAATGAGGGGTGGTAAAGATTCGAACCTGTGACCTCTTGTCACCCTGGCTTCTGATACCATGTCAAGGAACCAACTCAACCAAAAGCTTAAGCTTTTAATTGAGGCCCCATGATATCTTATATACTCTAACACTAACATGAATATTTATTGTATTAAAAATGCCAACTGAAGTAATAAAATTAACTTATTAAGCATTATAAATAATTCAGTCAAAAATAAAGAAAAAATAAAAAAAGACACTGTTCTTTTTTGCGCCGCACAGGAAAGTGATACACACAAGAGAGACTTTTTTGTAATATTGAGTGGCTACACCCTACATATAATTACATGCATGAAGAATACTCATCGAGTCATCCCATATCAGATTGTTACGTTTTTCTTTTTAATCCTTTAATTATTTTATTATAATTTAATTTAAAATTTTTTAATCACATTTATTTATTCTCATCCATATTTTTAAACTTTCTTTTAAGTTTTATACATAATTTGAATAATAATCTAATAACTTCTTAATTTTGCACAAACTTACTTTGTTATAATTTACTTCCTTCGTTCCATAATACTTACTACACTTTGTTTTGGGGCATTATTCATCGTTTAAGCTTATTTTATATATTGCGGCTAATATGTAAGTAATAATATAGTTAAGTGGGATCTTGTTTGAATCGTCTAATCGCATACTTTCATAATATAAACTTTTTATAATTTTTGAATGTGTATAATTCGACATATAAATGAATAAAATAGTACATTAGATTGCGTAAAAAAGTTAAATATAACAAGTATTATGGAACGGATGAAATATTAAAAAGGAAAAAGTAGAAAATAATTCTATGAAGTGATAAAGTTATTGTTGTTAAGAGATGTCATGCTCATGAAAGCACCCATACAATAAAAAAGGCACATATTTTTATATTCATAAATCATAATGTATAGTTAGAAATATAGATATATGACAATTTTAAGTGTTAAGTTAAGAAAAAGATGGTGGTCCAAAAAGTTTAAAGGAAGAAAGAAGGGGGTGAATTGAAGGGTCATCATCTATGAGACCTGCCTAACTGTGGGGCAATCACACCCTTCCTTCAAAACTTTGGTCTTGTACGAAACATTTTTAATGTTTCTCTTTAATATTCACAACTCATTTTTAATAATGTTTATTTTTAATGTCATCCTCTATATATATATATAACTTTAATATTAATAAAGGACATATAAATATTTAGTGAATATTACTTGGCTTAAAGCTAGGTAGGGAAATAACCTTTGAAATTCTGTGTTATGAGGAAGGTTCCCTTTTGAGGTAGGATTCCCTTTATGTTCTACCCCAAATTTTAGGGTGTATAGATTGTTTGAGTATGATCCTCTTTCCATCATTTTCAAAATTTTTAGGTGTTGATAGAATTTAGGTCAATGCCTTGGCCAACTCAAATGAAGTGTAGAAAAATAATTTACTTATAATTCTAATAGATTTTACTACTAAAACAACTATTAGAAGTACGATTAGTTACAATTTATGAACTCGTATATTTTCTTTTATCTTAATAGATAGAATTGTATCAAAGAGAAAATGAGAATATTTTAAAAATAAAATGAATATTAGTAATAAATGAAGAGATAATGAATTGGGTAGATGAAATTAAAAAAAATGTAGAAATGTATGAATGAAATTAAAAGAAAGTACTGAGCTAGCTATTATCTGAAAATAGAAATGATGCAAAATGAGTGAGATAGACAAAAATAACAATTGATGCGAAATAAATAAAACAAATGGAGTATTTTTTTTCTAAAACAACTCACATATAGTTTTTCAATAGGTGTATATATATATATAGGTAGATTATAAAAATGGTTTTTTTAAAAAATAGATATTGTTTAGCTGGGGGGCTTACGCGTGTGTAGGATTTGTTTGGTGTGATCTAACATGTGTGGACTGTGATAGTGTATATGAATAAGGTCAGTGATTTTAAATCTTAATCTTATCGCTTAGAGTGATAGCAACCTTAGATATGATAATACAAACATTATAACAGTTGATTTAGTACAATGTTTATGTTCGATGTTTTCTATGATGGCTGATGGCTCATGCTACATAACATACATTTAGATAAGGTCCGAGTGAGTTTACCACTCATTGAAATTTGAAAAAAAAGCCTTTTGAACAACAATAGTCAAAATCTAAGTTTTGGGAAAACTTTAATCTCAAAATAAGTGTTTATGGCTCATAAGCTAGGTTCAGTATGTGTTTGCTTTTAGTATCAATGAACTTAGGAAGCAGGACAAAAAAATAGTCAAGTCTCTATTTGCTGTTACTAACAGCGAACAAACACTAGACTTAATTTCAATTGCTGCCTTGGTTCATTATTCACAGCGAGTATATACCAAATCAAGCTTTGAAGGCAATGACGCTTATTTTGAAATTAAAATTTGCCCAAAGCTTGGATTTTTCATTTTTACTATTTTTGTTCAAATAGCTTCTTTTTTTTCTTTTTTTCTCTCATATTCATATGCTACCACTTGACTCATTCCGATGGCTTCAGCTTGACCTTATCCAATTTACTTGATCTTGGGCCTAAAGTCCAGATCAAAGGCCCGTATTGACAATTTTGCTCATTGGGAATACACAAGTTGCACTTGTGCGATATGTACATATATATATATATATATATATATATATATATATATATATATATATATTTTCTGAGAAACATCTCTCAAAGAAACGAGTTCAAAATTTTAATTTCTCTTAAATTCGTATTAATTGAGTTATTATCTAATGCATCTCTCAGAGAGACCGTCTGTCACAACAATTTGTGACATATATAATATTTTAATATTTTTGGTTTTTCCGGATTTGATCAATTTTTCGATTTTTTCGGATTTCATGACCCACTAATTTCCGCTCAGGTTCAAAGTCAAAATTGAGCTCGGTTAAAATTTGACAAGTCAGTTTATAAATTAGTATCTTTGTCCTTGGAAAGTTTCAAAATACTATTCATACATTGATCTTCAAGGTGGCTATATACCTCGTATTTACAGCATTGTAGCAGTTTTCAATCCTACAACAATAAATGTTCTTTTAACATCTATCTATAACTATTACTAAAACAAAACACGGTTGATGTCATCACTCTTATATGTGTCCCTCTCTTAATAAAATGATGATGTCATTGTTTGACTTTTCTACTTTTTTATTATCAATATAATATTATTCATTGATAAGTGTAATATTTTGCACTTATTGCGTCTTGTTCATGGATTATCGAGAGCTTAAGTTAGCGTTTCGAGGTTTAAACTGTTCGAGATTCGCTATATTGAGTTCAATTGATATTTTTCCCGAGTTGATTCAAGCAAGTTTCGAGCCATCTCGGTCTTCAACCATGTCTACCGATTTTCATGAATATATTATCATATGTATCGACATCATTTTGTGGCTCGCGAAGATATTTTATGAATGCGAAGAAGTTTAATTATACCAAAATTTGGTCGAGACTCTCTTAATTTCGGTCGAAGCTTCATGCAAATTTGGTTGAAGCTACACTTTTACCGACTAACAGTTTCATGTGGGCTACCCTTGATTCCAGCAGACGAAACGATCTCATTAAATAAATTGGAAAGTTAGTATGAAAATATAAATGAGAAGTTAGAAAGTTAGGCAGACGAAGGGATTTTCGTCGGGCATTATAAATTGGTCTTAGCATTTTTAGAATAGGAGAGTTAGGCAGAAGCATTTGGATTATCTTTGCCTTTTAGATTTTCATGCTTTGGGATTTTACTTAATTTTCCATGCTTTAATATACTCTCGGTTTTATTATTATTTTTGTGTAATCAGGAGTTTATGGTCTTGTTATTCATCAAGTTTATGGTTTTATTCCTCATGGTCTTCTACTATTAAGGTATTTTTACTATTTTAAAATCTTTTAATTATGTTTAATATTGTTGTTTATCTTTGTTTAATTAATTTAATGGTCTTCATGAATATGATTAGTGAGTAGTCTTGTATGCTAGGACATTGGATTTGAACCCTAATATGTATGTGATTGTTAGATGAGGATTGATGATTGTGATGTTGAATTGGTTTGATTAAATTGTTATGTTTGATCATTCAAGTTAAAGTCTTTTAATTTCTCTTAATGCCAAAATCACGAAAGTTGAGGGATGAGAATATTATTAGTCTTGGATGATAAATCAAGTTAATATGTCTCCTTAGTCAAAATCACGAAAGTTGAGATTGAGTAGTATGTTATCTTGTGATGTTAATCGATCAAAATACGAAAGTTGAGATTTGGAGAACCCATTTAATTTGATTTAATTTGGTTACCATCCCGAAAAGGAGTGATTAAATTAGAGTGGTAAATCAATTCAACGGAATCAATTACAATCCTTATTGAAATAATCACATGCTATTAGTGGTGAATTCCTATGTCCTAGTCCTTTTATTATCTTGATATCAACATATTTCTTAGCATTTTCACGTAGTTTATAGTAACAACCAATCAATTATTCTTGTACCCGAAGTAATTAATTGAACGATACTTATATTAATCTCGCCTCCCTGTGATCCGACCCGTAATCGTGCTACGACACCCGTACACTTGCGGTATTAAAATAAAACCCTAACAAGTTTTTGGCGCCGTTGCCGGGGAGGCATCGGTTAATTTAGTGTAGTTTACTTAATTGATTTTTCTTATTTTTGTTTCAGTTTCTTTTCAAATATCTATTTGGTCTACGCTTGGTCTGCTTTGTTTGTTGATGCACAGGCGATCTCAGTCGACAGGTGAACTACTGTACGATCCCGAGATCGAGGCCACTGCGCGTAGAGCCAACGCTTTGAGAAGAAGAAGAAGAGAATCTGAAACGTCTGGGGCACCATCTCCTGATCATACGCCCCCAGGCACCCCTCTAGGAACTACACCACCCGGCTCACCCGAAATGGCTAATCCACCTCCCACATTCGGCCAAATGGGTAGGCCCACTCCTGCTCATTCAACTGCCTCGTGTATTGTGAAGCCAACCATAGCTGCAGATAACTTCGAGCTTCGCACTCACTTGATTCAGTTGATCGAGCGAAACCAATTTGGTGGCAATCCTTCTGAAAGTCCACATGATCATTTGTCCGACTTCATTGAGAAATGTGACACCATTAATATCAACAATGTCACAGAAGATGCCATCCGGTTAAGACTCTTTCCGTTCAGCTTGAGAGACAAAGCTAAATCATGGCTCAAATCCGAACCGCCGAATAAATACTCAACATGGGAGGAGTTGGCAACTGGATTCCTCACAAAGTTCTTTCCCCCAAGGAAGACATCCCAACTAAGATCCGAGATTCAAACGTTCAAACAACGTCCTTTTGAAAGCTACTATGAGGCATGGGAACGGTTTAAAGATCTTCAAAGGCAATGCCCTCATCATGAAATTCCTAAGTGGTTACTCATCCAGTCATTCTACTTTGGTATACATGAAGAGCACAGGTCCACCATTAATGCTGCGTGTGGTGGTGATATGAGTTCCAAAACCGAAGATCATTTGTTGACTCTTTTTGAAACAATTGCTCAAAACTCCTCTTCATGGAGTAACGAAAGAGAGTCGGCAACCCAATCATCAACCAAGCCAGATGGGGATGTGATGAAAGCTATAAATGCGCTAACTGCAAGGGTCGAGAAGTTGAGTACTGATTTCCAAAAGGTAGCAACTCCCGCCCCTACGCAAGTGATGTGTGTGACTTGTGGTTCTAGTGCACATAACTCTGATGCTTGTCCTACTACTGCCCCTGCACCGGAAGAGATTAATGTGTTGTACAACAACAATTCATACATGCCCAACAAGAATTCGTATCTCTCCTACTCCTCCACGAATGTGCAGAATCCGCATCAGATAGTGCCAAGACCTCAGTACAATCCACCAGGCTTCGTGAATAAACCGCCGCAACCTGCCTACCGTCCTCCTATGCAACAAGCTCCACCTCAAAAAGAAGAATGGAAGGTCGCCTTTGAAGCCATGATGGCCGCTCAAAACCAATTCATAGCATCCCAAGGCCAATTCATGACTAGTCAAAATCAGTTCAATACTGATTTGAAAAAAGACATCAAAGCACTTGAAGCATCGGTTACTCAGTTGCAAAAGGAAAGTAAGATGATGGATTCTCAAATAGCTCAAATGGGCCAACACATCTCTAGTTCTCAAAGGGCTCCAAATCACTTTCCTAGTCAACCTGAGTCAAGCACCAAGGGGCCTAATCAGATCAATGCCATTACCACCCGTAGTGGCAAGGTACTTACACCTCCAGCTCCTACCAAGAAGGATAAAGAAGTGAGTACAGACTCCATCGATGATGAAAAAGTGGAAGAGATTGAAACTGGAGATAAAGCTGATGAAACACCGTCTCTACCACCCGCATATGTTCAACCCGCTCCTTTTCCACAAAGGTTAGCAAAGGCTCGTATCGAGAAGAGGTATGGCAAGTTCCTTCAAATGGTCAAAGATGTTCAATTCCAAATACCATTCCTTGATGCGGTCTCTGAGATACCATCATTCGCTCGGTTCTTAAAAGATCTTGTCACCAATCGAAGAAAAACTGAAGGGATTGTTAATTTAACCCAACAATGCAGTGCGGTAATTCTAAATCAACTCCCTCCAAAGCTTAGTGATCCAGGTAGCTTCTCCATTCCTATCACAGTTGGCAACCTAACTATAGATCGGGCACTATGCGACTTGGGAGCTAGTGTTAGTCTCATGCCCCTCTCTATCTTCAAGCGGTTGCACAATGTGGGTTCTTTGTCTCAAACTGCCATGACATTGCAACTAGCCGATAGGAGCGTTCGACGTCCCAAAGGTATTCTCATGGATGTACCTATGTTTGTGGGTAACATTGTCTTCCCTTGCGACTTCGTTGTGATGGATATACCCGAAGATGTCCACACGCCCATCATTCTTGGAAGACCGTGTTTGGCCACCGCGGGGGCTGTAATTGATGTGAAGAGAGGGAAACTTTCATTAGAGGTTGGTGATGATAAGATTGAATTTGAGCTTCCCAAAGCTTTGAGTTATCCTAGCACTATGGACAACTGTTTCATGGTTGAGGTTGTTGAGGAAAAAGTCCCAAGGTCTGCATGGGAGATACACAGTGATGAGATAGAAGGGCTCCTTGAAAAAGGAGTTATGGGTGAGGCTGAGTTAGTTCTTGATATTCCATCTGCGGAGCTATTCAATACAGAGAAAGTAATTGAGGAGAGAACTACGCCTCCTGAGGTAGAACTTAAACCCTTGCCTTCTAATTTGAAGTATTGTTTTCTGGGAGAGTCTTCTACATATCCTATTATCATCAATAGTGCACTTAATGATAGCCAAATTGCTAAATTGAAAAACCTTGTCTGCAAGTATCGTAAGGCAATTGGGTACACTATTGATGATATCAAGGGTATCAGCCCTTCTATTTGCACCCACCGAATTCACTTAGAGGAAGAGGCCAGCCCATCTGTTGAAAATCAAAGGCGCCTCAACCCTAACATGAAAGAGGTGGTGAAAAAGGAGGTATTGAAGTTGTTAGCTGCTGGGATCATATATCCCATTTCTGATAGTAAGTGGGTCAGTCCTGTACAAGTTGTCCCAAAGAAAGGGGGCATGACTGTTGTGACCAATGATAAGGGGGAGATGATTCCTACTAGAACTGTTACTGGTTGGCGTATGTGCATAGACTATAGGAAGTTGAACAAGTCGACCCGTAAAGACCACTTCCCCTTACCCTTCATTGACCAAATGCTAGAGCGCTTAGCGAACCATTCTTTTTTCTGTTATTTGGACGGTTATTCTGGTTTCTTCCAAATACCCGTCCATCCAGATGACAGAGAGAAGACGACCTTCACCTGTCCCTATGGCACCTTCGCATATCGAAGGATGCCTTTTGGTTTGTGTAATGCTCCGGCTACCTTTCAAAGATGCATGATGGCTATATTTTCTGAATTTGTTGAGTCTTGCATGGAAGTGTTTATGGATGACTTCTCAGTCTACGGGGACAGTTTTGAGGCTTGTTTATCAAATCTTGAAAAAGTTTTGCGTAGATGTGAAGAAGTTGGTCTTGTCTTGAATTGGGAAAAATGTCACTTCATGGTGCAATCTGGTGTTGTTTTGGGACATGTGGTTTCCAATAGAGGCATCGAAGTAGATAGAGCAAAGATCGAGGTCATTGAGAAACTTCCTCCTCCTATCAATGTGAAGGGGGTACGGAGTTTTCTCGGGCATGCTGGTTTTTATAGGAGATTCATTGCGAATTTCTCTAAGATAGCCCGACCTCTAACTGAGCTTCTAGCGAAAGATGCCTCATTCGTGTTTACTGATGAATGCTTGCAAGCTTTTGAACAGTTGAAACAGGCTTTAATCTCTGCACCTATCATCCAACCCCCCGATTGGAGCTTACCATTTGAGCTCATGTGTGACGCAAGTGATTTTGCGGTCGGTGCGGTATTAGGGCAAAAGAAGGAAGGAAGAATGCATGCCATCTACTACGCTAGTAGAACTCTAGACTCTGCACAAATGAATTATGCCACCACAGAGAAAGAGTTGCTAGCCGTAGTCTTCGCCATGGAGAAATTTCGATCCTACCTCATTGGGTCAAAGGTTATTGTGCATACAGACCATTCCGCATTAAAACATTTGTTAGCAAAGAAAGATGCGAAGCCCAGGTTGATAAGGTGGATCTTGCTCCTCCAAGAGTTCGATCTTGAGATCAAAGACAAGAAGGGTACTGAAAATGTTGTTGCTGATCATCTTTCTCGGTTAACATTTGAACATTCTCAAGAGAGTCTTCCCATCAATGACTCATTTCCTGATGACCAATTGTTCTCCATCCTCTCCATCTCCACTGATCCTTGGTATGCGGATATCGTCAACTACCTTGCAAGCGGTGTCATTCCTCATGATCTTAATCCTTATGAGAAGAAGAAATTCTTCCACGATGTGAAGAGGTATTTTTGGGATGACCCTCTTTTGTTCCATGAAAGTTCTGACGGTATAATTAGAAGGTGTGTTCCCGATGAAGAAGTCGAATCAGTTCTTACTCATTGTCATAGCTTGCCATGTGGTGGTCACGCCGCGTCATCAAAAACCGCGGCCAAGGTACTCGAGTGTGGTTTCTTTTGGCCTACTTTGCATAAGGATGCTCGCGAATTTGTCAAGGCTTGTGATAGATGCCAAAGGGTTGGGAATCTCTCCCAACGAAATGAGATGCCCCTCAACTACATACTAGAAGTTGAAATTTTTGATTGTTGGGGTATTGATTTTCAAGGGCCGTTTCCATCGTCGCGTGGGAATAAATACATCTTGGTAGCTTGTGATTATGTGTCAAAATGGGTAGAAGCAATTGCTACTCCGACCAATGACGCAAGGGTGGTGAGCAAGTTCTTCAAAGATAATATTTTTGCTCGTTTTGGTATTCCACGTATCTTGATTAGTGATAATGGGACTCATTTCATCGAGTCCAAATTCGAAGCCCTTTTGAAGAAGTACGGTGTGCATCATAGATTTGCTTTGCCCTATCATCCACAAACAAGTGGGCAAGTAGAGATCACAAATAGGGAAATCAAAGCCATCCTTGAGAAGACGGTGGCTCGTTCTAGGAAAGATTGGTCCCAAAAGCTCAATGACGCCCTTTGGGCGTATCGTACCGCATTCAAGACCCCCATAGGCACCACTCCATACCGGCTTGTGTTTGGAAAAGCTTGTCATCTCCCAGTGCAACTAGAGCACAAAGCTCTATGGGCGGTGAAAGCCTTGAATTTCGATTTGAAGTCCGCCGGTGAAAAGCGCCTACTAGATCTCAATGAACTTGAGGAGATTCGACTAAATGCATACGAAAGCTCTAGGATCTACAAGGAGAAAACTAAGTTTTGGCATGATAAACGAATCCGACGAAGGGAATTTGTAGTGGGTGATCAAGTCTTAGTCTTCAATGTTAGGCTTAAGCTATTTCCAGGCAAGCTACGATCCAGGTGGTCGGGTCCATATACCGTCACAAAAGTCTACCCCTATGGATCGTTAGAAGTAAGTGGTGAAGGAGGTGTTTTCAAGGTTAATGGCCAAAGAGTGAAACACTATTTTCTCGGTTCTAAAATTGAAGGCAAGGAAGCCCTTTTTCTTGCCCCACTTGGTTTTTGATACTCATTCAAGGGCGTCGAGCTAACGACGTTAATCATAGCGCTTCCGGGAGGCAACCCGTTTTCTTTTATTTTACATTTCTAATTTTGCATTTTCATTGTCTTTATCTCTTAGAATAGATTTTTGATTGCATAAATCTTGGAGTAGATGTTTTCACTTGGTCTTTTTGTGAGATGATTTGCAGGTAGTTGAGGAATAAGGAATAACCGAAGGCCAAAAGTTATCACCAATGTTCATCAGGTATACTTCCTCCTCCTTTCCCTTAATCTTCTCACGTCTAGCTCCACAAAACTTACCCACCTTTCCCCACCTGAGCCATCATTACTTTAGATTCTCGCATATCCTTTACTAAGCCACAATAAAACTAAGCTGCATATTGTATCAACCACAAAAACAAGCCCCTTTCATTCCTATTGCATTTGTTGCTTTCAAACCGCGAGATTTGAAAGCATTGGGTTATCCTGTGTTGTAGTGTTTGGGTTGATGAGTATATGTGTTGTTATTTACATATCTTGGGTTGTTGGCTCGTATGTTGAGTTTGATGTTTGCTTGAGGGTGATGGAGGAGGTGTGAGGGACGTTTGTTGCTTGGTAGCATTGCTTTTCTATGTACCCCTTGCTTTTCTTTGGCATGGGGGAGTAAGAGGGAGGATGGGTTAATCTAAGGAGTGAAACCTTTTTAGCCGAAGTCATATTACCCTTTGCTACCTAGAGGAGGAGCTAGAGATTTTTCGTGCCCCCTATCTTCCTTGGTCCTTTCTCACATTGAGGACAATGTTCATCTTAGGCATGGGGGAGGGAAATGTCACCATTTCTATGTGCATTCTTTTATTTGAGTTATTGCTTTTGTCATCCTTATTTTACAAAAAAAAAAAAAAACAAAACAAAATAAAAATAAAAAAAAAAAAAAGAACAAAAAGAAAAGATCCCCGCTTGGCATTAGGCCATGGCAAAAGTGAGGTTCAAAATCAAGAGAAAAAAAAAAATTGAAAAACAAAAAAGAAGAGTGGCTACATTGAAAACCCGCAAGGGCGGTGTAGGCAAAAGGAGAGGTTTAGGATGAACTTTCATTTCTTTTGGCGTGGCGTCATATGAAGGGAGTTTGGAGGTTTATTTGGGTAGGCCACTCATTGGGTGTTCGAAGTTAGGAACAGGTGCTAGGATAGAAAGCCTCTACTAGGAGCTATAAGGGGAGCTGGTGTTTTTAGAGGTAAGTACTTAACTCGATGGTGTTATCCCGAGTTAGTGCTTCTTTAGAGGGAGCTTAATTGGGACACCCCCAATGGTTATTGTGAGTTAGAGTGTTTAGGCTTGGAGTAAGCCTTGAGGCAAGCATGGGGGAGGAGTTTGATTATCCACTATATCTGTTAGAGCTTGCCTCATTCTAAAGTTCCTTGTTCTTGTTTTTCGATTGGAGTTATAAGAAGATGTGCTCGCTTGTGCTTATGGTTTACGCTTTGTTTTGCTCGAGGACTAGCAAAAGGCTAGGCATGGGGGAGTGATAAGTGTAATATTTTGCACTTATTGCGTCTTGTTCATGGATTATCGAGAGCTTAAGTTAGCGTTTCGAGGTTTAAACTGTTCGAGATTCGCTATATTGAGTTCAATTGATATTATTTGCCCTTTTGTGCTTTATTTTTAATATTCGAGTTGATTCAAGCAAGTTTCGAGCCATCTCGGTCTTCAACCATGTCTACCGATTTTCATGAATATATTATCATATGTATCGACATCATTTTGTGGCTCGCGAAGATATTTTATGAATGCGAAGAAGTTTAATTATACCAAAATTTGGTCGAGACTCTCTTAATTTCGGTCGAAGCTTCATGCAAATTTGGTCGAAGCTACACTTTTACCCGCACTAACAGTTTCATGTGGGCTACCCTTCGGATTCCAACGTGATAACATTTCAGTTTCTTTTAGTGGGGTTACGAAAAGTCAAGCGGTTATGAAATTAATTGATCATTATTTTAGTGGTCGGTTATTAAATAAATTGGGAAGTTAGTATGAAAATATAAATGAGAAGTTAGAAAGTTAGGCAGACGAAGGGATTTTCGTCGGGCATTATAAATTGGTCTTAGCATTTTTAGAATAGGGGAGTTAGGCAGAAGCATTTGGATTATCTTTGCCTTTTAGATTTTCATGCTTTGGGATTTTACTTAATTTTCCATGCTTTAATATACTCTCCGTCTTATTATTATTTTTGTGTAATCTGGAGTTTATGGTCTTGTTATTCATCAAGTTTATGGTTTTATTCCTCATGGTCTTCTACTATTAAGGTATTTTTACTATTTTAAAATCTTTTAATTATGTTTAATATTGTTGTTTATCTTTGTTTAATTAATTTAATGGTCTTCATGAATATGATTAGTGAGTAGTCTTGTATGCTAGGACATTGGATTTGAACCCTAATATGTATGTGATTGTTAGATGAGGATTGATGATTGTGATGTTGAATTGGTTTGATTAAATTGTTATGTTTGATCATTCAAGTTAAAGTCTTTTAATTTCTCTTAATACCAAAATCACGAAAGTTGAGGGATGAGAATATTATTAGTCTTGGATGATAAATCAAGTTAATATGTCTCCTTAGTCAAAATCACGAAAGTTGAGATTGAGTAGTATGTTATCTTGTGATGTTAATCGATCAAAATACGAAAGTTGAGATTTGGAGAACCCATTTAATTTGATTTAATTTGGTTACCATCCCGAAAAGGAGTGATTAAATTAGAGTGGTAAATCAATTCAACGGAATCAATTACAATCCTTATTGAAATAATCACATGCTATTAGTGGTGAATTCCTATGTCCTAGTCCTTTTATTATCTTGATATCAACATATTTCTTAGCATTTTCACGTAGTTTATAGTAACAACCAATCAATTATTCTTGTACCCGAAGTAATTAATTGAACGATACTTATATTAATCTCGCCTCCCTGTGATCCGACCCGTAATCGTGCTACGACACCCGTACACTTGCGGTATTAAAATAAAACCCTAACATTCATTTAATGTATTGAAAAATTATATTTTTTCAATTATTTATAAAATATTTATAATTTATTTACTAAATGAATATAGGATATTGTTTTCAAAAAAATAAATATAGGATATTTTTAAATCGTTAAATCATAAAACCGTAAATTTTTTATTTTTTAATTTATACAAATAAGTCAGAAAAATTAATAGAGTCGTGCATCGCACGGGTATTATCTAGTTCTCATACTATGACAAACTTAGTTTTCTCGGGAAGAGTTCCATCTATTGTCATTAAATCTATGCAACGGGCCGGATAAGGGCCGTCGGGCTCTAGTATAAATGGGTCGGGCCTTACAAAATAAAAAATGGGCTATAAAGGCCCGGCTTGGCCCATTTCATCAATACTAGATGGAATTTCTCCCATGAAGCCATTTCCAGTAATTGAATTATCATAGTTCTTAAACTACAATTAATAAAATAATTCCTGCATATCACGATTTCTGAAAATAAATATTTCACATTTTTGTATTATTAAAAATATTGTAGCATCAAATACCTGTTTAGTATTGCTCAATTAATAAAGTAATGGAGTATTAGTTAGTTGCTACTCATTTCTGTGGCAGTATATCAATCTTCAATTCACTAAAGAGTTGACTGCATCTGTATTATCTATTATTCTGTTGCAATTTTCGTGTTTTCTTCTTTAACAGGTGTATGTTTCTACTTCGACCTCTCATCAACTCCACAACCCTTATTCAACCCTCTATAACCCTTATCCAACCCGTATTAATAAGGCCTGTTTATAGCCCGCTTCACTTTCAACCCAACCCTTTTTAAACCCTTGAAATTAAGTGTTGGATAAGAGCCTCCAACGGAGCCCCAACCCGTTGCACAGGTCTAATTGTCATCTCAATTTATTTATAGGTTACGTTACGTATATCATTGAAAAAATAGCCCACACGAGATTTATCATTGAACAATTAGAGGGATGTTGACTATTAAATATACTTGATGGACTATTCCTCCTTATACCAATTGGTTTTAGGAATCATTGGGTTTGTGAGCAGCCAATCCATCTCTTATGTGGGTCTTGTTATGTACAAGCTCAAACCTAAATTTATCATATTGTCTATAATATGGGCCAAACCAAATGAAAGGGATTTTAAATCCCAGTCTATTTTCAACCCATTTTTATTTTACAAGCTCAACCTAGTTCGGCCCATTTTTTGTTTGAGCCTATTTATGACGAAAATATGAAAATAATCAAAATGAGCCCGGATTGAACGTATGTAGTATTCAAACTCGTCTCTAATAGTATCTATTTTCTAAATAACATCTTTGTACGATATAATTCTGATGATCTTAATTCACAATATAAAAGTATTTAATCATCATAAAAGTTTTTTTAAAAGATCAAACTTATTGTGCAGGCCGGCGAGTAAAGGCAGAAAAAACAAAACACTCTTCGAAGGAACAGTTTTAAGTTGGGGGACTCTTTGATTGCACTCTTCTTTATGGGTATAAGTTGTCGCCGTCCTTCCCTCCCCAGACCCTGATTATAGTTTTTCTATGAGCGGAATACATACACTAGATTTGATGATGATGAAAGATTTTTTAAAAGACTTAAATTAGTATAGAACTATTAGATTGTTTAATGATATAGCTTTTGATCATAAGGATCAGCCGTGTGACCATGTCCAGATCATTATTTAGCTTGTCCACCTTTTCATTGTTCACAGTTCACACATACACCTACCACGATTTTACATATAAATATATAATCATTTGGATACATTTGAAATATTAATTAATTAACTTCTACTTAATCATTAATTATTACTAGCTCTTTTGTCCCTTCGTTCAACTTTGTACTGAACGTAATATGTTGTAATGGAAAATATCACTTTTAGTAATGGAAAATATCACTTTTAATAGCAAATTCAATAGACATATGAAGTATTCTCCCATTCTCAAATAAAGATCCCACAAGGAATGTTCACAGAGATGATTTAATATGGAATATTTTAGATGATGGATGGAAGAAAAGTGGAGACCATACATGAAAAATATTAAAAGAAAGCTAGTGGAGAAATATAGGAACCACAACTGATAAAAAATATTTTTATAAAGTTAGTGAAAAACATATGGAGACCATAAAAAAATACTCCCTCCTATTCATAGAGAATGAGACATTCACTGAAAATGTCCCATTTCTATTTTTGTCGTTCTTTTTTACCCTTTTACCTTTACTAGAACAACACAACAACACATAAATATCAATATCTTCTATGGAAAAAGAGAGTTTCTCACTCACTTTTAAGTGCTCCCCCACCCCTCCTTGGTTTTGGTGCAAAACCCAAATGTCCCATTCTCTATGAATAGGAGGAGTATAAAAATGTTAAATTGAAGTTAGTGGAAGATATATGAGGACCATAGCATTATAAAAATATTAAAATAAAGATGAATAAGATTATTTTTGTCCAAAATCTGTGATATAAATAGAAAAATTCTTTATGGAAAAATAAATAAAACACCCAAAATGACAAATGGGAAATTATTTAAGAAACGGATCGGAGGGAGTATTAATTTATATCTTATGTTTTAGGCCCTAATGATCACATGTGACATTGACATATATATATGTTATAAACCTAATTACTATTAGTTAGTATTCTAATAAACAAGTACGTCTTGATGTTATATATTGTTATTGTATTTAATATAACTAAAGACATGATTAAGCAGTCGTCATCCCAGATAATTGAAGAAGATTACCAAATATATAATAAATAATTGATTGATAGTGCAATATTTAGTTGAATCTAATCCGATCCCCAATCCCCAATTCATAATCTTCATGATCATTTGAACATGAAGTAGTATTTATACTCAACCTGTTCGTAAATTCAATTGTCACCTAACCCTCTCATTCTCTCAGCGTACTCTATATTCAAGAAATTCAGCGTCTAGTGATCAAAATAAAATAGCCATGGCTACAACTAGAAAGCTTCCAAAAGTAAACCTTATGAGCAGAAAGTTGAACCCAGGAACAAGTAATTGGGCATCAACATGCAGTGAAATCAGGCAAGCATTAGAAGAATACGGTTGTTTTATAGCTGTGTACGACAAGTTTTCCAAACAGCTCCATAACAAAGCATTTGATGTTATTGAGCCTATGTTTGAACTTCCAAATGAAGTTAAAGCTAGAAATTCATCAAATTTACCTTACCATGGATATTATAAACCTGGTAAAGTTATGCCTTTACTTGAAAGTTTAGGCATCACTCATCCACCCATGCTTCATCAGGTTCAGAGTTTTACTCATCTCTTGTGGCCTAATGGAAATGACCTATTTTGGTATGTTTTTGTACCTTTAATCATTTGTGGTTTGTATTTGGTGTGTGGCAATTTATTATTTTTTGGTTATTAGAGTTCTTGTTTTGTTAGCTGGTCAAACAGTTAAAAATAATTGATTAGGTAGATTAGAAACATGTCAACTGATTTATATAATTGGTTTTAACCACCAACAAAAACATTAAACATTACGCTAGTCAAATACATGGATAATTGTCAATATGACGGTGTTTGGCAAAGAATAGATACTCGGTAGCTGATAGGGTGTTTGGTAAACAGTTGATAGCTGGTAGTTAGTAACTGATTATGTTGGCTGATTTGACCAGCTGATTTTCTTGATTATTTTGGTATGCTTTTTTTATCACATATCATTTGAGATTTGTATTTCTTGTTTGGCAATTTAATTGTTTGTTTTATTATTAGAGCTCCTGGTTTGTAAGCCGATCAAAAAGTTAAAATAACTTGTTTTGAAAATTGAAAACTAAACAGCTGCTTTATATAATTGGTTTAATCACCAACAAAAACATTAAAAAATTACATATATGCTTGTAAAACAAAGCAACGTTCTGAGCCGAATAATCGCCAATAACAATGGCTAATTGTCAACATATATATGAGGGTGTTTGGCAAAGGACTAATACTTGGTAGGCAGTAGCTCATTATAGCAGATGATTTGATCAACTAAATTTTTTAACTAGTTTGATCAATTTAGAACCTGCTGTTATTAGCAACTTTTTCTAAACTACTTATAAGCCTTTTAACTTCTTAATTTACCAAACATCATCATTGGATGGTTCGACCACCCAACCCTCTATTTGTATCAAAGTAAGCTAAAATCGCCCAATAAAATATTTTGACAAACACACGATGGGGGTGTTTGGCAAACATCTGATAACTGGTAGTTGATTATTGGTTGCTTTGACCAACTGATTTTATTGACTGGTTTAATCAATTGTTTTTGATTTTGAACCTGCTATTATGAGCAGTTGGTTAAAAACAACTTAATCATAACAAGTAAACTATTTCAACTAGCTAATTTACCAAACACTAGTATTAGATGATTTGATTCACAACTCTCGATTTATATCAAAATAAGAAAAATCGTCCAATAAATTATTTTGCCAAACACCTCATACGTATCTTAACAAGCAAGATCATTGATTCATTAAAAGTGTCATGTCATTTGTGGTGTTTTGGGCGCAGTGAAACCATCCATGAATATGCAATGATAGTAGCAGAGCTAGAGCAGCTGGTAATAAGGATGGTGTTCGAGAGTTATGGTGTGGAGAAGTACCATAAGGCTCAGCTTGAGTCCACATCATACCTTTTACGAATGGCCAAATACAGGGTACCCCTTAAGGATGAAACTAATATAGGTGGACTTGATCACACCGATAAGAACTTTATCACTATACTTCATCAAAATGATGTCGATGGCTTGGAAGTTCAAACTAAGGATGGTCAATGGCTCACTTTTGAGTCTTCACCTCAATCTTTTGTTGTCATGGCTGGAGAGCCCTTTTTGGTAAGTATTAGTATATACCATCCCTCTTTTTGGTAAGGTTACTGTCAAAAAATCAACTCAACCAAAAGCTTAAGTTAATGGTTGAGCTCCCCAGATATATTATATCATCTAACACGCCCCCTCACACGATAGCCCATTGGGCTAGAAGTGCGGATGCATATATGTGATAAATATTCTACTTTAAATAAGGGTGGTTGAGATTCGAATCTGTGACCTCTTGTCACATTGGCTTCTGATACCATGTCAAGGAACCAACTCAACTAAAAGCTTAAGCTGATGGTTGAGGCCTCAGGATATGTTATATACTGATCTAATAGTTACGAGGGATCGAAAATTACAAATTAAAATAGTAGAAAATTGAATTGAATTGAAAAGATAATTCTTATATACGACCATAAAACTAATATATATATTGGTTCATGTAGTTGATCTCAATTTTGGGGATTAATGCGCTCTGCCATTATTGTTTTTATTGTTGTTTTAATTTTTATATTCGGTACCTAGGTACATACGACCGGTAACCAATATAATCATTATCATCATCGTCATATGATCATTGTATCCCGCTTATAAACAATTATGATCAGGGTTTGAGGAGGAACGGAAGGCGGCAACTTATGCCCACAGAGAAGAGTGCGACCAAAGAGTCATTTGGCTAGAGAAAGATCCACATATAAATCATCAGAAAATAGTATAATAACCTCAATATAAACATATATATATATATATATATATATATATATATATATATATATATATATATATATATATATATATATATATATATATATAAAATAGATATTAAGTAAAAATGAATAAAATAATGATATCCCAAGTTAAAAGCTAAAAAAGGAAAAAAAACAAGAACACCAACTGGTAAGCGAAAGAGTATCAAACATGACGACTATTAAACTTATGAAGGTATATTTTTACCAAAAGTACGTTATTTTCAATGCCATTCCAATTATTTAATATCAACAACCAAACAAGCGGTTAGGTAGGATTATATATGATAATTTGATATCCCAAGTTAAAAGCTTGAAATTTACAAAGTGTGGGTGATAATGAAATTATAGGCTTGGAGCAATGATAGAGTACATGCACCTCTACATAGAGTGATAATAAATGGAGAAAAGCCAAGATATTCATTTGCATTATTCTCCACTACCAAAGGAACCATTCAAACACCAAAAGAAATGGTAGATCAAGACCATCCTTTAAAATTCAAGCCATTTGATTATGAGGGTTTGCTTCGTTTTTATACTGAAGATGTTACTCGTATGGCTCTTTGCACCATCAAAGACTATTGTGGAATTTAATATCTTTCTTCCTTTTTTTTATTTATTATAATTATAATTTATGTTCTTGTTTTAAGCTAAAAGTTAATTATGTATGTGGGTTTTAGGTTCCATGAAGAATAAGCCAGGGTAATTCTAGTCCATTCAAGATGCTGACCACATTTATATGTTAATAAACTCTTTATAGCTTTATCATTAGCTAAGTTGATAATGTGTCTTCCTACCGATCATGTGATATTATTGATTAGGGATTGACGAAGAATCTTAATTTTCTAAATATTTAAAAGTAAATAGAATTCCTATATTTTTTTCTTGTACTTGGGATTTGAAGTTAACTTTTATTATTATTTCTTGTAATTATTACTAGATATTGTGAATATGGTTAATTGGATCGTCTGTTTTCCAGAAAAAAGGTTAATTGGATTGTCTAATTAAAGTTGTGTTGGCTTATATATTTAAGTGGGTAACTTTGAGAGTGGAAACGGTTTGGTTGTTTTAGTTTTCAAATTATTTTACATATTTACGACTAATGTATAAGAAAAATATATTCAATAAAGAGTTTTTTTTAATTGTCATTACATCTTTTTAATAATCATACAATCTAATAAAATGAATGTAAAATTCCACATGACATGCTTAGAGTGATTTGCCATAAGGAATCATTCTTACCAAAATTAACATCAACTTATTCCTTGATATGAGTAGTATATCACAATAAAATCCTTTTTTTTTAAAATTTTCTTGAAAAATGTTATTTTTGAATTTAAAAGTTACATAAGATTTTCAATTAGTTTCTTTGAACATATATTTGCTTTTTTTATGTTGAAGTATTTTAACCGATAAAGATTTTGTATTAAAATTTTAAATTCTAAAATATTTCATCAAGAAACAAAAAATATTCAAAAAATTATTCTAAAATTATTTTAAGAATAATAAAGAATCATTATGATAATATTGCTAGAAGATTATTCAAATTTGCCTTAAAAAGTACGAGAACTTTAATCAATATTTATATTAACAATCTAATTTTATTTCTTCCAAGGCACTATATATTCTAAAATCATCTATCTATTTTATAAGAAATACATTATAATTTTATACTGTTAATATGTAGTTACATCTCTATCAAAAATTTATATTTATGTATACTTTTATACTCATAACTTCGTGCATTGCACGAGTTTCTATACTAGTTACGTATAATTCAAGATATAAATAATTAAAATAACGTATTAAATTGCATAATAAAAATAAAATATCTATCTATCTATAATAATAATAACTATTACTAAAACAAAACACGCTGACATCATCACTATTTATTATTGCTTACGTGTCACAACCTCATTAAAACTTTTTCCTTCAAAACTCAATGATGATGTCATTGTCTTTATGACTAATATTTCTATACTAGTTATGTACAATTCAAGATATAAATAATTAAAACAACGTATTAAATTGCATAATAAAAATAAAATATCTATCTATCTATAATAATAATAACTATTACTAAAACAAAACACGCTGACATCATCACTATTTATTATTGCTTACGTGTCACAACCTCATTAAAATTTTTCCCTCCAAAACTCAATGATGATGTCATTGTCTTTATGACTAATATTTACATCTTTGACTTTATTGCTTTCTAACTATGACTATAATATTATCTATATTTATTGATTTTATATTTTTTAAGTCACATAATTTAATGTATTAGAAAATTATATATTTTATTACATTTATTTAATTATTTATTATTTAAAATTTTTTCTCAATGTTATTTATTAAATGAATATTATTTAAGTGTATTGGATATTTTGAGATAGTTCAAAGATAATATACTTTACAAGAATTTTTTTTATATATACTATTGGTTGCTTAAATGCAATGCATTATTCTAATATGATTTAAGTTGCGACTATCTTTATGCAAGTCGCTTATATTTTTTGTGAATTTGTATAAACTTTTATAAAATAATTTTACATATATAAATATTTATGTTAAACTTGATTTTGAAGTATGTTAAATTTGATTTTGAAGTATGTTTTCAATAGTTGTATTACTTTATACAAATTAATGTAATTATTTTTTGTTAGCATAAATTGGTATGTTATTTTTTTATTAAAAATATTCATAATTTTGTATTCTATACTTCATGTACGATCTATTTGCTTTCTATTTAAAATAAACAAATAGAAGCATAGATATAATTATATTAAAAATATAATCAAATTTTTTGTCTTTTGTTGTGATTTATTTGTCATTAACTAAATTTTCGCAATCATCTACACGCACAATGCAAAGTATGATACAAATCATACAATGTATGTAATGTATACAACTATTCATAATGAAATGAGATGTAAGTATAATGTAAAATTTTTTTCTTAAAATTTTAATTTCTTAAATAATACTAATATGTCGGAAAATTTAATATGAAACCGTGCATCTTACGGGCAATATCTAGTAACAATAATGTAATAAAACTGAGAAAATAATTGTTGAGCTACACATGACATCTTTGGGGTCAAATTTTTCATTGATTTGTTAACAAGATTTAAGCTCCAACAAAGTGTGAGGCCCACTAATACAACTTCATATTCGACTTCATTATTAAATGCAAATTGCAAGGAATGGAATCTCATAGCGCGTTCTATTTATTGTTGATAATGATCGGATCTTGCGTACACTTATATAAGTGGGTAATTTTGTGAGTGGAAATTCCATCACATATTATTGCAATCATCTTCTTACGTTTCATCATCATCATATATCTAGTGTATCCCGCTCATAGACAAACTATGATCAGGGTATGGAGAGGGAAGATAAACGGCAACTCATATCCATATAGGAATTACCGTCTATCTTTCCTCCCCAAACCCTGACCATAGCTTGTCTATGATCAATCAATACATACCCATCTTCTTACGCTTCAATTGTTTTATATTTTACTTGTTGGGCGAATCCACTATTATTGATTACATTATAGATGTAGGTCAATAACTTATACTCCTTATATTCTTACTTGATGTTATATTTTTTTAGATAGTTTTATTTATTATTTTATTAAATTTTAATAACTTTTTTAGGACATGATTAAATATAGTCACTCTAATTTTAATTTTTTTTTTGTTTTTATGGTACTCATATATTGTTCACTAATTTTATTTTATAATATTTGTGGTATTCATATATTTAATTTCCTACTTTGTTTCCATTAACTTTATTATTTAATAAATAATATCTGAACATCATAGAGGGACAAAGTGAATAGATGATTTTTATTTTTTAAATATTATACTATTTGTTAAACAGTTAATATTTTAAATCAATTTTATTCAACAAGTAATAAATATTTGATTAAAATATCAATTTGATGTTATAAGTTTATAACATATATGCATACAGCATAACCTTACTACTATATACTTTCCTATCTTCTCTTCACTTATAAATTATCATGATCATCTCATCTCATCTCATTAACACACACACATATATATATATATATATATATATATATATATATATATATATATATATATATATATATTTTGTTCCTTAACTAAATATTGTTTTCTTATTAATTGCCATGCGTCACTTGGTGACTTTGGAATAAGAGTTGAGCAATTTCAATAATTTGCCATGTATCACTTTCTGTTTATAATAATTATCAATTTAATTCTTTTGCTTCTCTAAAGTGTAAATGTTGTTAGCAATAACTCTAAAGTGTAAATGTTGTTTTCTCTTTTGCTTCTTCATTTGCGTTATTTAAGTTGACTTCTTATAAGATGTAATGTCTTTAATATATACTCCCCCTATTCATAGAGAATGAGACATTTGAGTTTTGCACCAAAATCAAGGAGTGGTGAGGGACCACTTAAAAGTGGGTTGAAAAGTCTCTTTTTCCATAAAGAGTATTGATATTTATGTGTTGTTGTAGCAAGGTAAAAGAATCAAAAAGAATGACAAAAATAGAAATGGACATTTTCAGTGAAGAAAATGTCTCATTCTCTATGAATAGGAGGGAGTATTAAATTTATTTTTTCTATTATTGCATTAAGATGTGAATTGTCAATAACTTCAATTAATATCTACTTTGATCGAGTATGTAAAATTTTTTAAACATGATTTTTACCTTTTTATTTGAATAATTAATGATTATGCTTAGTTTAAATTATCAAAATAATTAAATTACTATATATATGAAAATTTTAAAACTCCTGTGTATTGCAAGGGTATTTTACTAGTAATCAATAATTAAAGAACTTTTTCCGTTGTTATAACCCACTGTTATAGAGTATTTTTTTATTGAGTTAAGGTTAGAGAATTCCTATGGAAAAGGTAAGAAAAAATTAATATTTCTGCTCTTGCAAGTGAAAATCCAGCCGTGCTATAAGGTTTAAGGAAAAACCTACAAATATTATGTCAACTCATGATTTTCACATTTATAAATACACTTTATACTTTTATAAAGTTTTTACGCGGTTGTTGTGACTTATTGATGTTAATTTTGGGTTGTAAGCCCTAAAAAAACTCTTTTCGTTCTTATTTATCCTTTTCGTTTTTCCCAAAGTTTTTCGCATTATAAATTTTCTATTTTAAGACATAATTTATGAACAAAAATAACCTTACTTATGTTAATAAATATTACTAAAATACCATCATTTTTAACTCTAAAAATAATCGTAATTATAAATTTTCTATTTGTTATTTCCATTTTTCCCAAAAGGAAATTTTACAAATTAGTTCTTCACGTTATAAAGTTTCTATTTTAAGACATAATTGATGAACGAAAATAACCTTAATTATGTTAATAAATTTTACTAAAATATCATCATTTATTTACATTTTTAACTCTAAAAAATTATTTGATTATATCATGTCGATGGTATCCTCCTGATTATAACTCTTTTCTCTTTTTATTAAACATTTCACTCTTTTATGATTTCAAGCAATGTTAACTATTAATTATTTCAATTAATAATAACTTTAATAAAATACCATCCTCTATTAGTACTCTCCTAGGTTCATTCTCATATTCCTAACAAAAAAGATTAGAGGGAGAAGTAAAAAAGATGAAATATATTATAATTTATTAGAGAATTTTTTTCCATTCAGCAATCAAATGGCAATCATAAGTGCCGTCATCATTCTGTTATTTATTTGTAGTGCTTACTTCCATAACTATAACTATTTTTGTGAGTTAGCAATACTTATTTCAGTTGGAAAACAAATATCACTTTTAAGCCTTATTTTAGTCGCTGCTCTTTATATGTTTCTCAATAGTAAATAAACTTCCTCTCAATACTTTAATAAAGAAAAAAAGAAAGAAAAATAAGGACAAATTAGAAGGGAAGAATGCCAACAAGAAACAGCCTGTGTACTGTTTCACCGACTTTTTTGAGTATTGACGAAGGCTTCAAATAAAAGATTAGTCCACTGTTTTAGTCATTTTACATTGTTATTTGCCTTTACTTACCGCCCTTTACTTATTACTTATTGTTTGTTTAGTTATTTACGTGTATTCAATTTGTTGTGTATCTTTAGTTAGTTGGTTACTATGGATGACTAACGTGGGTGTAAATTGCAGGCTTTCGGATATCTCTTTGAAGACCCTTTGGAGCCGGGGGACTCTCTAACCGCACTCTCCTATATGGGTATGAGATGAGATGTCGTCAATCTTCTCTTCCCGGACCCTAACCATAACTTGTCTATGAGTGGGTTACACTGAATATGATGATGAGTAATATTCAAATTTAAGACTCTTGTCAGTTACATTTAAAATCCCTTTGGTTGTCGGGGAAACTGTATTCTAAATAACAGAAAAGATCACATTTATTAGCTACCCAAATCTGTTGTGCTAGATCTTCCCATGTGAGACTTTACCATATTAAACCAATAAGTTTTTAAGTATAAAATATTAATACAATACCGACATTAATCTACCTCAATTACTCACTCTAATTCATGTTGATTGTCCTATTTGATTTTTACATTCTATTTAATATACAAGCTCATTTAATCATAAATATTTAAAATTGTGCATAATTAAAATCTTAAATAATTAATATAATAAAATTTACAGACGAATCAAACAAAATCTTACTTGACTATATTTTAATATCTAAATTCAATCAAATACACACCAAATTCACAATTAGGGTGTGTTTGAATGAACAAAGAGGGAAGGAAAAAAGGGAGGAGGTCGAAAGGGTAAGAGATCCCTTATTTGAATATCATAGCCGAATTAATTAGATGAATTTTTTTTAATAATGCCTTATTCACTCGTTTTCTTCCGTTTTTTATCTTTCTTTTTTTCCTTGACTTCTAAATAAATAAGAGCTATTTGATTTCATTACTAAAAAAAATTAAAGAATTTCGTAAAGTAAAAGAAAATAAAAAAGACATAATTAATAAAAGAAAAGAAAAGTACATTTTTTATTCCTTGATTAGTGAGAAAGTTAAGGATCTTTACAATAAGGTAGATCATCTATGTACAATTAAGTAATAATATTAGGATTAACATATAGATTCCTATATTATAAAGAGCAATATATATAAAAATATGAATAATAGGAAGTAAATAAAATTAAAAAGAGGAAAATTAATAGAAACTAAGTAAAAGTAGGCCAAATCTTGCCTGGCATGACCCTGTGTGCCTGTAATTATATACACTTCTGGTAAAACTGGGCATCAAATAAGCTAGAAATGATGAACAGCGCAAAAGTGAAAGCCAAAAGCCAAAAGTCAACACAATAAATTAATGATTGTGGTGGTTGAATGGGCGGCTCCGCCTAGTACGGCGGCGAGTGATAGAGAAAGACATGAAAGAAGAGTGTTGATCAGGAATAATAAGTTGTTGCATTTTGGTTGTTGATAAAATGAGTATGTGCAATGGCTTTGTGTTTTAGAAAGGTGAGGTTATGTTTAGTTTGTTTGCCCATCTTTTTTATACCCCTTGTTAATTGTTATGTTGAGTGTTTCCCGCTTCTATTTGAGGAATACTTGAACTTCAACTTTTCCCCACTTTGACAAAGATCTTCTTGTCACTATTGTCATTGTAAGTTTGGGGGTACACACATTATTACTAACAATTTTACATAGAGGTAGATTATTGCTTTGGGCCCTTTGGTCATATGAATAAGAGATACATACTTAAAATTAGTTCTTATATATGAAATTTATAAAATGTTTTGAAGAGGTTACCGTTAAAGTATATAACATATTTTGGAGTCTCAAACGATAACCATCATTTTAAAATATTAGTTATATATTATATACCCTCTGATACCATGTTATTTATGTTAAGGAACCAACTCAACTAAAAGCTTAAACTGATGGTTGAGGTACCTAAGGTGTGTTATAACTTATAGTTTTCCTGTTGAATGTGATGTTAGGTTTTTTCTTAAGTGACTGAGTAAAGTTGACTCTAAGGAGGATAACTGGTTCAAGACAGTTGTCACATTTTTCCATGCATCATACAAAATAAACAAAAAATAAATCGAGAGTGAATTCAGAAAAACGCCCATCATCGTCAAAGTCAACACATATGTAACAAAAGGGGTTGTCACTCTAGATTCTTTGTATTTGAGATCAATGAAGAGGAATAAATGTGTTTTTGGAGTGGATATGAAGTGATTTTGAGAAAAGTATTCTATTTGAGAATTTTTTGAGACTTAGAATATTCACTTAATGTGAAGAACATATTTAAGCAATTGAGCGGTGAATGCTATGACTTCTTTGTGAGTAATCGAGAATAGGAAATTCATTACCTTCTCCCTGTTGGATTAAGATTAAGGATAGTATTTATTTTATGTATTTACATTTAATGTATAATTCCTGTGCAAACTCTTTTCTTTTTATTTCTGGAGTCGGGGGACTCCTTTGACCGTGTTCTTCTTTATGGATATTAATTGTCGTTGTTCCTTTCCAGACCCTGTTCATAGGTGTATGATGATGATATAATATTTAAATTATGAATGAGGGCGTATGATTCTTGTTTGTGTCTTTATAATTGTTCATAGGTGTTGACCGTAGAATATCTGTAATTAACCTAATAAAAAAATCTTATGATTATATTATTAAATATTAGACATTGAATTCTCCATCTCGTTTAGCAAAAGTCATAATAAAAGGTATGGAAAGGTCATAATTTCTTAAGATTTTATTTCATAGTTCCAAAAGACAATAGTTGAATTAGATTACAACTCAGTGGCGTATTCAGAATTCGTAGTCAGTGAGAACATAATATATCAAATGAAATACACTTTTTAAAAATGGAAATGATTTTATTGTGGACAAAAAATATTAAATTTATCCGTGATAGTAATGTGAACACACGTTGAAAAACGAGTAGTGGATTTGGAATAATCAAATAAAAAAAAACCACTTATATATATATATATATATATATATATATATATATATATATATATATATATAATAGTAGGAGTTACTCCTTGAGTTTATAAAGTGATCCATACTCTTCTCTTTCTCCGATGTGGGACAACTCACATGTGAGTAACATACGGGCACTTCAACACAGTGTAATAAATTATTTTTATGTGGAGAGTGAAAACATCAATTGGGAATTGGAGTTGAGGTGTTGTCTTTGGAATATGGAGTAAAATGTAATTAAGAAAAGATATATACTATATGATATAATGAAGTCTGCATATTTTAACTCACGAGGTCTTGAGTTCAACTCCGTTTCATACCAATTTTACCCATTTTTTAAGAAAGGGCAGAGGAGGGCATGTGGCTCCGCCTATGTTACAACTACATT